>JACYXH010000312.1:2387041-2392041 GCA_026745465.1 Lota lota | reverse complement strand
AGAAAACCAATCTTTGGTTCTATAATAAACAAAATCAAAAACGTTTTTGACATTCCGTCCATAAAATAGTTACACTTCATTTATACTTCCGGTGGCAGTTCTGGTCCTTGGAAATTATATTTCCTCTGGTGCATGAATGCCTGACCCGGTTGAGCCGACCCCTTCCCTGGCCCCCAGAGTGTCTTGGAACCCCAAAACACCGGGGAGGTCAGAGGCAAAGCACATATTACAATAGTCCCTTCCACGACTTTAGACGTCGTAATGAAATTTATGCAGATTTCTCCCTGCGGAGAATGGTGGGCAACTCTCTCAGCAAGAGGAGAGGGACGGAAGAGAGAGAGAAATATAGATATATTTATACATATACACACACACACACACACACACACACACACACTGAATCACTCAGGTATAAGCATGCATGTGTGTGAATGTGTAAAAGAAAGAGAGCGAGAGAGTGAAAGAGCAAAGAGAGGGAAATGAGAAAGGGGAAAGAAATGGGTCACTTAGGCAGAGTCAAACTAGGAGCTTTCATTAGACGCCCCAGCGCACTAATTCAGTGGCCATTTTGATTCTGCTCCAGCAGCACTCTCGTCCCTTGCTGGATACCGCAACTCCAATATCACTCTAACATTTGCCGTGCGCCTTCAATATATTAAAGCCCGAGTCAGGTCACACTGGCCCGAGTCACGAATCAACCTCCGCGACATGATCTGCCCTGATCCCTTTCTATTTATTCCTTTTTAAAATGAACACCCTGTCACGAAACGGGAGCTGCAATAGAGAAGAGGAAAGGCTAGAAAGAAATATGGCCACGTCTGTCTTTATAAGGAGGAGAGAAATATCGCCACGTTTTTCTTTCTCCCTAACTTTTGCACATTGGCACTGAAGTGATTCTCTTTCCTTTTGCCTGACTACGGGGAAACGGGCGGTTCGCTCTCGGACCATCAGCTGCAGGCCTAGAGGCGGGGAGGAACAAGATGTGCAGTCTTTTTTTGTACCTTAGTAACAATTCCCTTGTACTGTTGCGGTGAAGTTGGGGTGGGGCGACGTCTCCCCTTCCTAGTTCAACCTCCACTCTTATACACCGTTTGACCTTTTTGTTTTCCATCTGCCATCGCCACCACGTCCTACTCCACCCCCCCCATCCCTCGCACACCACCTTCATCCTAAATGTCCCCCCCCACACCACCTTCATCCTAAATGTCCCCCCCCCCGCACACCACCTTCATCCTAAATGTCCCCCCCCGCACACCACCTTCATCCTAAATGTCCCCCCCCCACACCACCTTCATCCTAAATGTCCCCCCCCCCCACACCACCTTCATCCTAAATGTCCCCCCCCCCACACCACCTTCATCCTAAATGTCCCCCCCCCACACCACCTTCATCCTAAATGTCCCCCCCCCACACCACCTTCATCCTAAATGTCCCCCCCCCACACCACCTTCATCCTAAATGTCCCCCCCCCCACACCACCTTCATCCTAAATGTCCCCCCGCACACCACCTTCATCCTAAATGTCCCCCCCCCCGCACACCACCTTCATCCTAAATGTCCCCCCCCCCACACCACCTTCATCCTAAATGTCCCCCCCCCCCACACCACCTTCATCCTAAATGTCCCCCCCCACACCACCTTCATCCTAAATGTCCCCCCCCCGCACACCACCTTCATCCTAAATGTCCCCCCCCCCACACACCACCTTCATCCTAAATGTCCCCCCCCCCCCACACCACCTTCATCCTAAATGTCCCCCCCCCCGCACACCACCTTCATCCTAAATGTCCCCCCCCCCCACACCACCTTCATCCTAAATGTCCCCCCCCCCACACCACCTTCATCCTAAATGTCCCCCCCCCCCGCACACCACCTTCATCCTAAATGTCCCCCCCCCCACACACCACCTTCATCCTAAATGTCCCCCCCCCCCACACCACCTTCATCCTAAATGTCCCCCCCCCCGCACACCACCTTCATCCTAAATGTCCCCCCCCCCCCACACCACCTTCATCCTAAATGTCCCCCCCCCCACACCACCTTCATCCTAAATGTCCCCCCCCCACACCACCTTCATCCTAAATGTCCCCCCCCCCCCGCACACCACCTTCATCCTAAATGTCCCCCCCCCGCACACCACCTTCATCCTAAATGTCCCCCCCCCACACCACCTTCATCCTAAATGTCCCCCCCCACACCACCGTCATCCTAAATGTCCCCCCCCCACACCACCTTCATCCTAAATGTCCCCCCCCCCTCCCACACCACCTTCATCCTAAATGTCCCCCCCCCCGCACACCACCTTCATCCTAAATGTCCCCCCCCCCCACACCACCTTCATCCTAAATGTCCCCCCCCCCCCCACACACCACCTTCATCCTAAATGTCCCCCCCCCCCCCGCACACCATTTGTACTGGTTATTTCCCTGGTAAACAGCATCGTATCATGCTGGGGGAGGGGGGTAAGACACTTGGTTATCCTGGGGTAACCACTTGATATCCAGGCTCGCTGTAGTGCGCCTGGGTAAAGATTTCAGAGGCATGTGACATTAAAGAAATGACGGATACAGCCACAACACAGTGACCCTTGTATATAGCCCAGTTGGACTGTCTAAAGGTTGTTTCAAAAGGATCATTGAAAATAACTGGAGTATACATGCCAGTTGGTTCTGCAGTCTCCAAGTGTCAATCTGCCAAACGAGGCTAATAGTCCGATTTTAAATCTAACTTTGGATTTGTACGTAAATTCCATGCTTCCCCCCCCACCCCCCCCCCCCCCCCCCCACCCCCCCCACCCCCCTTCACAAACAAACTAAATCTGCAGAATAGTGTTGGACCGAGTCACCAATACTTTATACGGGTAGTCTAATAACTCTTAACAGCTGTAGTGCTTTTGGCTTAAAATGGAACAAAGTTTGAACATTTCTGTGCGTAGGATTACCGCACATTTCAAATCTGTTTCCGTCCTTCATTGTTATGCCACCAACTGGCATGGTAGATGTCAGCAGGAGCTATAGCCACATGTCCTGTCCTTCTTTTCTACCGCCATTTCAGTCCGTCTTCTCCTCTGAGGTCCACATCAAGATAGGCAAGCCTTGAAGTCCCTGCTGTGACATGAGGATGAGATAAGACGAGATGGCTTATCTCTTTTAATGAACCCTCGCATACCTAAGAACCCGAACGCACACCCATAAACACAAGTCGAGATGTGTAAACAACTTGTTTTCACAAAAGTGTGCCACGCAGCTTCGAGGGGTCCTTGAAGATGCCAACTCATTCCTCAGCGCCCTCAAGAATGTTCCGGAGAAAATTCAATTAGTGCTGGGCGCGCGCACGCCTCTGAAGTATAAACATGTTTACGATGATTGACTTCCGCCATGAAAGGACTGTTAAATATATTTATCTATTTCGATGTTTCGCGTCTTAAAACACTTGCACCACTAAAGAGGAGTCATGGAGAAGTCATTGGTTCTCTAAAAGAAAAAGTGCAGGTAATCATGCCGGTGTTGTGGTTTATTTTGCAGAGCGTTGCCATATTTTAGAGTTAAATGTGTCTCCTCTGTGGTTTCTCTGACACCCCTGGCCTCCTTACCCAATTCCCTTGATCCAGATGACACACACTTTAAGGGCTTATTTCATGCCTGCTGCGTGAACCAGCATGTGCCATCAAAAAAATACTAAAATACATCTCAAAATGAGCTCAATTCCACTGTACTGGCCTGCTTTTTAGTCTGATACATCTGGGATTATATGGGCCGGTGCTGTGTGGCGATGTTTCTCACATTGGACCCAGAGAGTGTGATTCTTTCAAGTCGCTTTACCAGAAGAACAAAGAACTTAAGCTGGAAAATAACAAGAAGGTTTAGGGAGGTCTATAAAGCGCCCTCCTCACTGGCAAATGGAAAACGGTAACAGATTGGTGTCGTAAAATCCCTAAAAAAAGAGCTACCTCCACAATATTATAGTTACAAATAACTGAAATTGAAGTCACATCTCTGTAAAGGAGGACAAACCCAACTCAGCGTCCCTAGTGGAGGAGGAGCAGTGAGTTGAAAAGGCCTGCCAGCAGAATGATCTATTTTCCAAAGTGCTGATCTGATGTAAAAACCCTGTTGAGGCCTTAATTACCTCAGTGGGGCCAGCACAGGTGATCCACATTCTCTCTAACAAGCAAGGTCTCAACCAGCAAGCACACAATAAGAAGCTCACTGGAAGGGGGAAAAATAACCACAACAGTATAGGCAGGAACTCAGTGGAGATAAAGTCGAAGCTGACGCAGAACAATTGTCTGTGGCAGTCGTTTCCCTCCATTGATTGAATTAGCTTTGGAAGCTCTTCGTGGTGTTTAACTAGGTAGCTAACTACCAGTCCTCACATTTTACAATGAAGGGTACACAAGTTCACGAGGAAGGAGTCCACGAATACACGCATTGTTAACTTACAGTAGAAATAATTGGACGAATTTAGATACGTTTTTCAGATGGGCTATTTGTTGCCGTTATGACATTGAGCACAGCAGCATTGACCCGTATCCTAGTTTCCGTCTATA
Organism: Lota lota; assembly: GCA_026745465.1. Taxonomy (NCBI): domain Eukaryota; kingdom Metazoa; phylum Chordata; class Actinopteri; order Gadiformes; family Lotidae; genus Lota; species Lota lota. Next base: position 2,387,492 of record JACYXH010000312.1, on the reverse strand, counting down.
AACGAGTCTCTAGTGGTCTTTACGTCAATAGATTTACCACTTAATGTATGCTGCCATCATTGGCTGAGTCCTTGCAGGCCTATAGAAAGTCGGTCAGCAGCACAAACACACAGCAGTGGTGTAATAGCACAGACTAGTGGCTGCTCTGCACTACTGCAACTGTATCGTTTCTGGGACAACATTGCACACAAACTACATTATCTCGCTGCTATTCAGTTAGTTTAGGACAATGAGAAAGTCTTCTTATCTTTCCACAACACTGCAATTTTGAGTTATGTTACTATACTATCCCAACAGCACATTAATTAATCCAGAAATTGTGTCCCTGTCTGAAAATAAATGAACCATTTACTGAGATGTTACCCCTCCAACATTGTTTTGGGTTTGACGTTTTTTTTTTATAGTTAACTTTTTACAAAATGTCTTTGAAATCCATCCGGATTCAACCCTT
>JACYXH010000312.1:2359541-2374541 GCA_026745465.1 Lota lota | reverse complement strand
GTGAGGGTCATTACATGGAAGTATGTGGACATTTATGGTATCAGACTAAACTAGTTTTCCTTTCTCACTGACGTTTTAAAGCTCATATTTAATCATTTTAAGGGCACGTCTTCTTTATTAATTTAGACTATAAAAATGGGTATCACGATAAGTTGATACCCATCTGTTTTTAAACTCCAGCGTCCAGTCTACCTGGTGGGCACCCTAGGCCACAAGGACTTACACGGATCTACAAAATGGGTAACTTGTCGATCTGGACAAAATTGTCTACAAAATGACGAAATAGTAAATGGTGAAACAGTGATGCAGACTGTGAAGGGACGTGTGGATGGAGACGTGGCTGTACATCAGCCTGACCTGGTGCCCCCCCCCCCCCCCCCCCCCCCCTATGGAGACGTGGCTGTACATCAGGAGACGTGGCTGTACATCAGCCTGACGTGGTGTCCCCCCCCCCCTGTGAAGGGACGTGTGGATGGAGACGTGGCTGTACATCAGCCTGACCTGGTGCCCCCCCCCCCCCCCCCTATGGAGACGTGGCTGTACATCAGCCTGACCTGGTGCCCCCCCCCCCCTATGGAGACGGTGGCTGTACATCAGCCTGACCTGGTGCCCCCCCCCCCCCTATGGAGACGTGGCTGTACATCAGCCTGACCTGGTGCCCCCCCCCCCCCTATGGAGACGTGGCTGTACATCAGCCTGACGTGGTGGCCCCCCCCCCCTGTGAAGGGACGTGTGGATGGAGACGTGGCTGTACATCAGCCTGACCTGGTGCCCCCCCCCCCCTGTGAAGGGACGTGTGGATGGAGACGTGGCTGTACATCAGCCTGACCTGGTGCCCCCCCCCCCCCCCCTATGGAGACGTGGCTGTACATCAGCCTGACCTGGTGCCCCCCCCCCCTATGGAGACGTGGCTGTACATCAGCCTGACCTGGTGCCCCCCACCCCCCTATGGAGACGTGGCTGTACATCAGCCTGACCTGGTGCCCCCCCCCCCCCCTATGGAGACGTGGCTGTACATCAGCCTGACGTGGTGTCCCCCCCCCCCTGTGAAGGGACGTGTGGATGGAGACGTGGCTGTACATCAGCCTGACCTGGTGCCCCCCCCCCCCCCTATGGAGACGTGGCTGTACATCAGCCTGACGTGGTGCCCCCCCCCCCCCCTATGGAGACGTGGCTGTACATCAGCCTGACCTGGTGCCCCCCCCCCTATGGAGACGTGGCTGTACATCAGCCTGACCGTGGTGCCCCCCCCCCTATGGAGACGTGGCTGTACATCAGCCTGACCTGGTGCCCCCCCCCCTATGGAGACGTGGCTGTACATCAGCCTGACCTGGTGCCCCCCCCCCCCTATGGAGACGTGGCTGTACATCAGCCTGACGTGGTGCCCCCCCCCCCGTGAACGTGCACTCAGCTGAGCTGTGTGCTACAAGAGCGTTTGGCGCTCCTCTCCCCTGTCTCATTTGCATAGGGCTGATGGGAATCTGCTGCACTGTTGATTGTGTTTGCAGTTCTAGGTCAGCTCGCCCTGATACGTGTGCGTGTGCGTGCGTGCGTGTGTTTGTGTGTGTGTGTGTGTGTGTGTGTGTGTGTGTGTGTGTGTGTGTGTGTGTGTGTGTGTGTGTGTGTGCGTGCGTGTGCGTGCGTGTGTTTGTGTCTGTGTTTGCCTAAATGTTTTTTTTATACCCTGTCACTTGGTGTCATTGCTTATTTTGCCCTTTTTTTCTTTCTCTCTCTCTCTCTCTCTGTCACATGCACACATGCAGGCGCACACACACTGCGCACACACACAGACACACACACAGACACACATAGACACACACACACACACACACATAGACACACACACACACACACACACACATAGACACACATAGACACACACACACACAGACACACACATAGACACACATAGACACACACACACATAGACACACATAGACGCACACACATAGACACACACACACACACTGCGCACACACACAGACACACAATTCAAAAACAATAATCATAATCAGCATTGTTGATGCCAGTCATTTATTTGATAAATGACTGCCCCAGAAAAAAAAAATAAGGTTGTGAGATTTCCATTGAGCATAAACAATACAATATACATTCACGAGGCTAAACGGGGAAAGTCTTGCACATGTTTAGCCGCCACATGGTCATTCGCCTACATCGATTGAAGAGGCGTATTATCCCAGGGCTGCTGGCCTGCCATCAATGCCGAGCTCAAATGACCATTACAGAGTCCACGGAGGATAGTTTGTCGCCGTGACGTCAGGTCCCAGCCCTCGCTCCGCTCTCCCTTCACCCTTCCCTTTCTCACCGTTGCCGAGCGCATTTCGAGCTCTCGGTCGACGGTACAGTGCAGGGTCGCGCGTTACAGCTACGCATCCATTCCAGTCCATCCGTCACCCGAATGCAAGTTACCTGGCGAGGCGGTAATGAGAGGTGCCATCTGAGCGCGGAAACTCTCGAGCACAGCAAGGAATACGCACGTTGTGTGAGGTCGTTTCAAACCAACTTAGCTGCTTGGACTTTCTCTGCCTTAACAACTCCTCTCACTCCGGGAGATTTTCGAAGCAGAAGGGAAGGAGCGAGTGAAGCGGAGGGAGGCGGAGGAGAAGCGATCCGATCAGAGGAAAACAGTCGCGCGGTGCTGGATTATTTCGGCGGGAACCACCGTGTGTGTGACAGACGACTGAACGCTCGAGCACATTCATAATCCGTTTTTAACGACGGCCCTGGGCTGGATGTTGACATGGTGAGGCTGTTTTAGCATTATATCCAGCATGCCTTATTGTATTTGTTTTTTGTTAATAATTTTCTAGCAAAGCAGATTGTTATCTTTTCCTAGGCTTATGGTCAACGTTCAGTTATGCATTTCTACCTTCCAAATAATCATACGATTGTTGTATAGCTGTGTCCCTCACGTGCGTGGTGGCCGTATGTATTATTTTGTCTATTCAGACATTTTTATTATTATTTATAAATCTGTCTCAAGTGGTAGCCAGCAGCAGTCGACTGTTGATATCGGGGCATTAAGGTTGATGAAAGATTATGGAGGCTGTAAACCGCTTGGATCTTGTTTTGCGGTTGTTGGTGATACCCCTGAAAGCATGCCCGGAGATATTTCCTCACGACAGTCAGTGAGCACTGTTTCCAGTGTCGGTCTTAACTGGAGTAACCCCTTTAATGTTGCGCAGACCCAATAGATAGTATACTACATATGTTTACATGTACCAGTGGTTGTCAGTCTCTTTTCGGATGCGGAAAGGGATTCAATGCATTTACATGTTTATTTTCAATATAGTGAAATATGTAGCAATATAGCATATAGTTTATAGCGACATATGTAATAGCTCAGTAATTGTATAGCTATGTCCTATGTCATGTGTGTGATATAGCTTAAGCCAGTGGCAGAATACATGTGCTTTTGTGTAGGTGTGTGCGCGCGCGTGCATGCGCGTGTCAATTTGTCAATTGTCAGTAGCAGGCTCGTTTTGACACGGTCTCACGCGCTAGCTGCAAATCAATCAGAGCACTACTTACACATCAATTAGGGGTGGAAGTGCTTGTTTGTCTGATGTTATGGGCCCGCGTGCGATTCCCACGTCCAGTAGAGTGCTATGCTGGCAGTTCCTCCATAAGTGCTTAATCAATCCATCAGTCAGTCTGTCAATCGAGCAATTCATCAATAATGAAAAAAAAAAACCTCAATTGCGATTTTGGGAATTTGAGTATGAAGTGAATGCAAAGTTGTTCTCATTTATATATATAATTAATTGTATTAAATATAAATATAAATATACACATGTTTATCTAACATTAACAAATAATATACCGGTATACATGTTAATATACTTTTTTTTCCAGTAATTTATAGTTACACTCCCCATGCAGGTGCACACATGTGAGGCTTTCAGTAAGACATGCAGTAACTGCTACCACCAGGTCAAGGGTCACTGGTCACTGGTCACTGGTCATAGGTCGCATGTCAGTCCCTTTACCCAGCTGACCTTTGTGTGTGTGTGTGTGTGCCTGCCTGCCATTGCAGCTGTTCCTCCTCTCAGGGATTACGTTTCACAAGATGTGAACGATGCCAGCGTCTGCAGGACCAGCTGTGTTTGTGCGTGTGTGTGTGTGTGCGTGCGTGCACGTATGTGTGAATGAACGAGTGCGAACTTTTTAACATTTGCGTGTTTGTTTTTGTCAGGTTCTCCATGCATTTAATATTTCACATGTATAACACATGCACAATGCGGGCAGCCGTGCACATGTGTGTGCGTGGATGTCCTGCCAGGCCAGGCGCTCAGGGACGTTATGAGTTGGAAGAGTAATGATAGTTGGTTCCCACAGTCCACTGTAACCCGGTGTAGGAGGTCAGCAGTGTCCAAGTGGCTGCCTGGGTCAGCTGGATCTATTCACAGCCACAAGGAGAGGCTGAGAGCCACGAGACAGAGTGGGAAGCACAAGACAACAACACATTTAGAATCTCTCTGTGTTTGAGCATATAATTATCGGTATCGAAGCCTGTGTTTGTGGGGACAGGATTGTTCAGTGGAGAGAGTTGGAGCCACAAAGCTCCATCTATTTTTGTGTACTTTGAGTGACAGGTTTTTATTAATTACATTCATTTGTGTGTGTGTGTGTGTGCGCGCGCACATGTGTGTGTGTGTGTGTGTGTGTGTGTGTGTGTGTGTGACAAACCATCCACAACATATCAGTGTTTCCTAAGTTTTCTATTTTAAGATTTGGGGGCAGGGTGTGTGTGTGTGTGTGTGTGTGTGTGTGTGTGTGTGTGTGTGGGGGGGGGGGGGGGGGGGGTAAGAGAAAAAGGCAGAAAAAGAGAGAAAGAGAAAGCCAGTGTCTAGATATGGATTTTTAAGAGCAAGAGCAGGCGCAAGAGGGCTTCTGCTGCTGCTACGGATACGCTTAGCCAGGCTCCAGCTGTTAGCCACCACTTCTGAAGTAGCGCGACGATGAGTGGTGCGGAGGAGAGGGGAGAAGGAAGAGGATGCAACGTGTGGCTATTGATTCACCTGCTAGCCAGACTGGAAACCTCTCCGGGCGCGCTCATCCTACACACACGCCTATATCTTTACCTCTCTTCAACCTTGCTTCATCATGCCATTCTTTCCCCTTGCCCTTTTCCTTTTCTTCCTTCCCCTTTATTTTGTTCGTCCCTCTGTTGTTGTCATCTATCCTGCTTCGTCCCTTTCCCTTTCTCCCTCCCTCTTTCTGTATTCCATGGATTTTGCCTTAACCATCCATCACACAGATCCACAGGCATGGGTGGGGCCTGCTAATTAATATCAAAGCTGTTATCACCTGTGGAGAGGAGCATATGGTGACATATGAGCATATGACACATTAAAAATTGAGCTCAGTTACCTCCCATCTGATCTGACGGGGATGTCCTCTCTTCATCTCTCCCCCTCTCCTTCACTCTTGCTCTCGCTCTCTCTCCATCTCTCTTCATCTCTCCCCCTCTCCTTCACCCTTGCTCTCTCTCTCTCCATCTCTCTTCATCTCTCCCCCTCTCCTTCACTCTTGCTCTCTCTCTCTCTCTCTCTCCATCTCTCTTCATCTCTCCCCCTCTCCTTCACTCTTGCTCTCTCTCTCTCTCTCCATCTCTCTTCATCTCTCCCCCTCTCCTTCACTCTTGCTCTCTCTCTCTCCATCTCTCTTCATCTCTCTCCCAACTAGGAGAGTCCCATTGGGATTAAGAATGTATTTTTCAAGGGAGGCCTGGCCAAGATAGTCATATAGTCACAGACAGAAAACCCTAAATACTTTACGTAACCTGGTCAATTAAAAACATTGACATCTTAAGGACTCTGCCTCTAATTTCTTTGTTTTGGATTTAGAAGCATTTAGCAAGATTAATACATTGAGTTTCGAGTCACTGCAACGTTTTGACATGCCAAGGGTGCGGAATACACTCTTTAGGTTGTCTCCATATCTCTCTTTAGATTCTCTTTCTCTCTCTCTCTCTCTCTCTCTCTCTCTCTCTCTCTCTCTCTCTCTCTCTCTCTCTCTCGCTCTCTCTCTCTTTCTCTCTCTCTTGCTTGCTCTCTTTAATCGCTCAAAAAGAGGGTAGATAGAAGGAAAGGAAAAAGGGTGCCAACAAATGAACAAGGGGTGAGATAGAGAGCTCAAAGAAGAGCTAGGAAATAGAGAGAAGTGGAGAGATAAAGGGAGATAAAGGATAGGAAAGGGAAAGGCTTTCCCACCGCCCCCCCTCTTGTTCCAATCACTGGGAGACTGGAGGAGCCAGGCGGAACCACAACAATTCCAATTTCCAAAACACACACATGCAGACACACACACACACACACACACACACACACACATGCGGACAGTCAAACACACACACACGCATGCATGCATGCAGACAGTCACACACACAAGCTGCCCACTTTGAAAGTGCTCTGATCTTCTGTTCATACTGTCTGAGATTACCCTTACTAAGCCTATCCTCTTCTCCCCTGTTTTAATATTTTCTTCTCTTCCCCCTTCTGTAGCTGTATATGTTCATATTTTCCGTGGATTTGTTTATTCTATGTCGTGCCGTATCTCATCAATCATCGTTTCCCTCCCCGATTCCACACAGTCTCGGCATGGCACTCTCGGTTGTTTTACTTCTTTCACCACAAGGCCTTCCTTTTCCCTCAACACTTCTCGATCCTCCCTTCTTTTCTTTCTCTCTCTTCTATCAAATTTCCCTTCCCTCTTTGTCTCTCCTTGTGTTTCTCTCTCTCTCTTGCCCTCGCCCAACCTCTGGTCGTATTTATCTCGGCTACGTCCACAGCTGGGCGATGTAGTTTTAATCTGCAGCAGGGCTTAGCGGACCGGCTGCAGGACTCTGACTTCACTTCTTGTTCTCCGGCGGTGGGAGGATTTGCTGCTGCTGGCAGAGATTGCCTTGTGCCCCCTCTCTGTCCTAAGTCGGCTATTCCCTGCATTCTCTGCATGCCTTTTCTCTCTCTCTCTCTCTCTCTCTCTCTCTCTCTCTCTGTTGCGTGCTCTTGCTCTTGCTCTCTCCTGTCCTTGACAGTGGAGTTTCACAGATGTCTGTGATTAGTTGCCATGTGGTTAATTCCTCACCTCTTTAATCATTCGCTTGTGTCGATTTAGCCCTCTAATTGTTTGGGTTTTCCTCCCTGGCCTGCTTTTTTACCTCGCACAGATGTATCGAGTTTGTTCCCCAGTGGTAGTTTGTATAAGGCATCGTAATGCGTGGCAGTATTGACTTGAGTCACTAGAGCAATGAAATTTCCTGTCCGTAACGTGAGCTCTCTCTCTCTGAGAATGCATTTGCGCCGCAGCCTTTTTTTATTCTTTCATTACCATCCGTGGGCCACGTTTACATTCCCCTAATGGCAGAGCTCCAAGCCCCGGGCTTCGGGTCGCGGCACCTATCTACTGAAAACAACTGACCCCAGAGAGCAACCGGACACGCGTGCACACACACACACACACACACACGCACACAAACACACTAACACACCACAGTGACAATGATACAGAAGCTCTCGCTATCTCTCTCCATCAGTGATTTGTCTCACCTTCAGGATTAACTCTCACCACTGTTTCCTTGTCTCAGGTCATTAAGGCTTCTCGCTCGGCTCTTCTGTTTGTCTTCAAGCTAACTGAAGCAGGTTAAGACGCGAATGCTGAGTTGGCGTTTGTAGTTTTTGTTTTCTCGTTTTTCTCTCTCCCTTTGTCCTGATATTTATCCTCATCCCTTTTGTCGTGGGCTTTCCTCGCCTCTTGGGGGATGTGTTGGTGGGGATGGTGTGTGTGTGTGTGTGTGTGTGTGTGTGTGTGTGTGGGGGGGGGGGGGGGTCTTCCCTTATCCCTTGACACAAATCCCATCGCTAGCGGTTCGTGTTCTGGAATTATGGTCTGCCTTTCAGTCTCCCTTTAAACTCCTCCAGGCACCTGGGATCAAAACATTACAAACCATGATGTGTGTGTGTGTGTGTGTGTGTGTGTGGTTGTTGTGTGTGTGTGTGTGTGGGGGGGGGGGGGGGGGGGGGGGTGTACACTAGGATTCTGGGTTGTGTAAGGTCATTCAGTGATGATGGTGCAAGATTGTTTGCTCAGATAATCCACTATTTCAGCTCATGTAAGCACTGGTGTGTGTGTGTGTGTGTGTGTGTGTGTGTGTGTGTGTGTGTGTGTGTGTGTGTGTGTGTGTGTGTGTGCTTGTGCATGGAATCTCTTTACCAGTGCTTGTAAATTGAAATCACCAGCCATGCCTTTGTCCCAAAGCACTGAGATGCCATGAGGGATGCACAAAGCCAACAGATTTGGTCCATTTAACCATTACATATAGACATGATTTATGGTCATTGTGCCTGTGTCCATGAACAGAAAGGCAATGGTCTAAATGTTTTCAATTTGAATGTAAGATTATCCAAATCTGGACACTCCAGTACGAACAGTATTTTGGAGAAACTATCAGAAATCAAAGCGTCTCAAGAATACACAGACGAATTTGGACTCAGATCAATTTGAACCCATATTAAACTACACTTGAAATTGCACACAGACATCGGGGGGAAATATGAAATATTAATATTATTAAGTGGCAAATATTAGCAAAACAATTTCCCAAAACGGAAATCCGGAGCAAGCGTAAATTTGATTGAGATATATTTTCCAACTCAAGTAAATCCAGGTTTAATGGGCTCCTCCACGGCACAAACATGATCAGCACAGACATATTGGTTTAAAATGCAAGCGGCCCTTTTTCCCCTTCCATAATGTATTTAATAACAGCTATACCCTACTAAGTGTTTCCCTAACCTCTCCATTCCTGGAAGTCCAGTAGGCACAGGAAGCGGACCAGCAGGAGTCTATGATCACTATATTAAATCAGACCTGTCATATAATACATCCCCCCCGCTCCCTGGCTGGCATCGCTTTCCTCTTTACATCTCCAGCGAGCTCTAGCCACAGTTATGTGAAACTCCCACCATCGCTGGCCTTCCCCTCGCCCTTTTTCCTTAGAAGCTGTAAACGCATGATAATAACAACGTGGCGGGATCAGACTCTTCCCCTCGTCTGTCTCACAGCCTTGTCGATAACCGCCAAGCCCAGGGAATGGAAACGTCCATTTTCTTTTTTCCAGTTTGCCAATTTGCTGTCCCCGGCCTTTTGGCATAGGTGGAAACTTCAGTTGATGGATTACAGGAGTGTGAAAACACCATATTGAGTTGGCCTTATACAATGTCGTCTTTCTTTTCTCTTTAGTTATTGAAAATTAACATACAACAAACTGCAATTGTAATGATCTCCTATTTAAAGTATGTATGTTTTTAAGGTCAAGAAAGTCCTCGTAATTACTTATAAGCAATGCATATTAATAACTCCAGACCCTCCCTTGGATCTTGATAGTCCCCTACAGCTCCCCAGATCTCCTTTTAAAATTGCTTCTGTTTGAGCTCCGTGCCGGTAGCTCAGACACTGCCCAGATTGCCCTGCTAGTGCCGCTGGCAGCTGTTTAGCCATTCATTTTAAGTTCAATTTTCACTGCTCACGTAGCACTTACAAGCTAATATAAATTGCTGTGAGCTTACAAGCAATAGCCGGTAATAAAATAAGCAGATTGTACAACTTACCTCCTTAACCCTAGCAGTATTTCATCTGCTTTTTTTCTTTCTTTGATTAAAGTGAAACAGCCACCACTAAAGCTGTCCGATACATGATTCAGGTTTGAATGCAGGTCTCACTTCCTACCTGTGCTGTTCAAATCATTTGTGAATGTTGCCCAATATGCACAATTTACTGTATATGATTCAGTATAATGGAGCCCCTTATCCTATTGTGTGTGTGTGTGTGTGTGTGTGTGTGTGTGTGTGTGTGTGTGTGTGTGTGTCTGTGTGTGTGTGTGTGTGTGTGTGTCTGTGTGTGTGTGTGTGTGTGTCTGTGTGTGTGTGTGTGTGTGTGTGTGTGTGTGTGTGTGTGTGTCCACCCCTTAATGTCTGCAATGTAGGTAGATGTCCGGTTGCTGTTTTCACTGAATAGAACAATCGATATAGTGGACCTATATGAAATAATGGCTGACACACACAGAGTTAGGAGTACGATATCTCTCTCTATACATATGTGTGTATATGGGTTTTTAGAACCTAATGGTATGTTTCCCAGCGGATGTGCAAGCCATTGGGTGAGATGGCATGCCGTCCTGTGCCCCGGATCGGTCATGATGAAGGCAGGCGTAACGTTTGCTCACTGCTAGACCAAATGAAACAGCCTTCACAATGAGGCTTTTACAAGCTACATCTTTCTGATTGGATTTTTACAAACAGGCAACCTCCATATTAGTATACCCAAACATTAATCTGTCCTCAGTGTCCCTCCCTCACACACACACACACAAGCATGCACACGCGCGTGCGAACACACACACAAGCACAAACGCGCCACACACACACACACACACACACACACACACTCAAAGAAACCCCCACACACAGACAAATATCTACCTTCCACATTACATTTTCCAAATGGTAATTGTGAAAAGCTGTGTCAGTGCCACTATCTCGTCTCCTCTCGCTTCCTCTGCTCTCTTTTATTCTCCTTTCCTCTCCACTTTCCTCTCCTCCTGTCAAAAACTCCTCTCCTATTCATCTCACCTTATTTATTCTCCTTTCCTCTCCTACATCCTATAATCTAATTTCTACTATCTTCTCTCCTCTCCTCTCATTTCTCCTTTCCTCTTTCATCTTCAATCATTTCTCCTCTCCATTAATATCTCCTCCTCTCCTCTCATTCAATTCTCAAAATTTTCCTCCTCTTCTCCTCTCATTTCTCTCATTTCTCCTCTGCTCTCTTCCTCCCTTCATAGAGCCTGCATCTGCCTCTGTGTGATGTTGGAAGGCTGCCAGGGTAATGGTGGCTCTTATTGTGGAAGGCTGCCAGGGTAATGGTGGCTCTTATTGTGGAAGGCTGCCAGGGTAATGGTGGCTCTTATTGTGGAAGGCTGCCAGGGTAATGGTGGCTCTTATTGTGGAAGGCTGCCAGGGTAATGGTGGCTCTTATTGTGGAAGGCTGCCAGGGTAATGGTGGCTCTTATTGTGGAAGGCTCCTGGCTGCCATTGATTTGGCCCAAGGGCCCTTTGAGGATATGCACTGCTGCAAGGCTTATGGCAGGAGACTGTGTGTGTGAGTGTGTGTTCGAGATAGAGAAGCACTGCTTAGTGCATATACTGGATTGCATAGTGGTACAGTATATAAAGGCATCTCACTCGAATGAAAGATTGTCTCTGCTGCCCATCCCCAATACATTCTTGAATTCAATTGTAATTCCTATGGGGCAATCCATCAATTAACTATCATGCTTTGGCAGTGATTTGTCGTCCATATAGAGATGATGAGAAGGAGGTGAAGCGAGCGAGTGAGTCTGTGTGTCTGAATGTGAGAGAAATATGTAAAAAAAAAAAAGACATATAAGGGTCCACAGCAATCAATGAACTATAATGCCTGTGCTGTGATTTGTCTTCCATAAATCGAGGTTTAGAGAGAGGTTCAGAGCAGGGAAGATAATAGGAGAGAGAGAGGGAAAGCGAGAGAGAGATCAAGTAGTAAACTGTATTCTAGATCGTAGGATAGTGCTGCTGAATGCACTTTTCTAGAATGTCGCAAAGCGGTCTAATGTTCCAGAACACTATTCACAAATGCTTCATACATAATTGCACTGTACTTCAGTGTTCCAGAACAGTGGTTCTCAACTGGTTTAGCCTCAGGACCCGAATATGTCATTAAACCACAACGCAAAAGAAAATTCTCCAATATTGCAGTAATCAACAATGCCTTCATGTACCGTTAGAAATATTGAGTGAACAAAAAGCTGCAACAATTTAGTATTATCTCAATCCATCAAATAGTCAGCCATAGAAACATGAATTAACATTGAAACACTCGTTAATTCATGGTCTTGTTTCTAAAGATTAAAGTTTGGCATATGCTCTGAAACCCATGGATTGCAACCCACCAGTTGAGAATCACTGTTCTAGAACACCCTGCTGTGTTATAGAACCCTGTAGTGTTCTAGAATATTTCAGAGTGCATTATTCCATAATAGCAAGTTGTGTGCATTCTTACTCTGAAGACACATAGGGCACTGGACTATAAGTAATGTAGAGACACAGTTTGGGGTAAAATGGGTTCCACAGCACATAAACATACTCATATTAGTGTACTGCTTATATGTTTTGACTCTATGTTGAATATGATGTGTGCACAGATGCATGCACACACACAAACACCCCCCCCCCCCCCCCCCACACACACACACACACACACACACACACACACACACACGCACACACAACCTGACCGTAAGTCCCTTCATGACAGAGCGTGACTAACTCATCAATTTGACAACACAGATGAGTTCCCGTCCTCTCCTGCTGGTCCGAGAACATTGACCGCAGCCCTCCCATACACCCCCAGCTTCCCCTCGCCTGTCCCTCATAACCCTGACAAGGGCAGCACACCCACCGTCTCGATGTGTTTGGTCCTCTCCCTCAGCACTGCGCTGGTCCTGCACTGTTCCATTTAAACAATTCCATTAAAGGTGTGTTTAACCAATCCCGTGCTCCGATACGGTCCGTCCATCCTCTGGCCGTTTGTTGATACATTTGATACCTTCTCTAAACTACTCTAAACTATGTTCACCAAAAGCCTACAATGTTGTAGTTCTTCACTTGATTGCTCTGTGATTTATTTTGGAATGCCTTGGCAGAGATTTCCATATTTTTTGGAATCTCAACTCATAACAGAAATTCCTTGCAGAGACAGGGAGTGGCTGTCGAGAGACTTCTGTGCATCTGTATAATACCCTTAGCTCCTCTGTAACCACGGACATCATTTCACACAATGCAGCTCTAAGGCAACGTGAGATCAACAAGGGACCTCTAGCAGAACATATTTCCATAAAAGCCGTGACACTGCATTAGATGGTGTATTATCTAATTGAAAAGCGGGATTATGCCGCTTAAATGACCTACCTGTGGCACATCGAGTCCACATCATTAATCCCATGAAGAGAAACGGATGTAATAGACTCAGTGGAAATAAGCATTTATTTTGCATTCACGTAAATGGCGTATCTGCACGCCTTTCAAAAGTCTTGAAGGTGATGCATTGTATTTACAGCATGACGTCATGCAAAGTACATATTCAGAGGGTTTATGGTCCTTGAACCTGCCGACCCCTCTTTGGTCCCAAGCTAAGTCTAAACGCAGGGTTGCTATCTGAGCTTTTTTGTGTGTTGTGTAAGCTTCTTAAGCGGAAACATGGTTTACAATGGAAGGGGTCTTCACAGTGTGCTTAATGTAGATGTGTGAGTGCAGGATGCCACCAACCAATGGGCTTACTCCCTGACCTGTGACTTAAATCACTTCCAATGGCAGCACATGGTGATTGATGACATCATTAGAGACACCGGTGACACAGAAATGAGGACATGCTTTGATAGACATAATGCACAGCTCATCTATCTTCCATTCAGAGCGCACACTCATTAGAATGTGTGTGTGTGTGTGTGTGTGTGCATGAGTGTCTTTGGCATGTTTTACAAGTAAGAAGCTACAAGACGGTAATGCAATATGTATGCCAGCTTCCATCAGGGCCAACAGCCTCTGTGTGTTCCTGCTGTAACCAACTAGTAGCAAGATTGCACATCTGATAGCTGTGTGCAGGCCTGTGTGTGTGTGTGTGTGCACGTGCGTGGGAGTCTTTGTGTGATGTGCGGCCCTCCAGAGGAAAGCCCTGTATTCTCCAGTACACACAGTAATGACTGGTGGCAGGAATGCAGAGCTTGTCTTACAGTAGGGAGGGAAGGAGCAGAATGCTGAGGAGCTGATGGGCGCTTAGCCTTCCAGTTGCACACACACACACACACACACACATGCGCGTTCACATATGGTACTGATATTTGCATTCACAACTGGTTTGCTTAGAGTGAAATTAATGGTGTTTTGATGAATAATACTGCAACATGCTAGTCTTTAACTATAGACGTTGTGAGACCAGCCCCTCCCAAGTTTTGGATCTTTCACGTCTCAAGTTCCACACACACTCAAACCCATGAACATACTTAAAGGCACACATTTAAAGCCACACAAGCACACACACGCTCTCGTTGTCACTCACGCACTTCTCTCTCTCTCATCCTTTCTGTCCTGCTCTCACATGCATCGACACACACGTGCAGAGGCGTCTCGCAGGTCCAGCCTCCGCGGTGACATCATGATGGTGGTGAGTTGTGGGGGAGGCAGCAGGCCCTGGGCGGGGTGCGCCGCCACTCAGTCGTCTTGACTTGATTCACCCTGACAACCTGGGGGATCATCTGGGAGCCCCGTAACCATGGCGACTGCCATTGCAACATTCCGGGTGGGTGGGTCAGCAGGGGGGCTGGGGACGATGCAGGCCACTGTTCCAGTCTTGCTTCCTGACTGTTAGCCCTCCTTCCTCTGACTGTTAGTCCTGCTTCCTGGGACTGTTAGCCCTCCTTCCTCTGACTGTTAGTCCTGCTTCCTGGGACTGTTAGCCCTCCTTCCTCTGACTGTTAGTCCTGCTTCCTCTGACTGTTAGTCCTGCTTCCTGCTGTCCTTCCTCTGACTGTTAGTCCTGCTTCCTGGGACTGTTAGCCCTCCTTCCTCTGACTGTTAGTCCTGCTTCCTGGGACTGTTAGCCCTCCTTCCTCTGACTGTTAGTCCTGCTTCCTGGGACTGTTAGGCCCTCCTTCCTCTGACTGTTAGTCCTGCTTCCTGGGACTGTTAGGCCCTCCTGCTGTCCTGCTTTCTGACTGTTAGTCCTGCTTCCTGGGACTGTTAGGCCCTCCTGCTGTCCTGCTTTCTGACTGTTAGTCCTGCTTCCTGGGACTGTAAGCCCTGCTTCCTGCTGCTTCCTAGACCGTTAGTCCTGCTTCCTGGGACTGTTAGGCCCTCCTGCTGTCCTGCTTTCTGACTGTTAGGT
>JACYXH010000312.1:2317041-2352041 GCA_026745465.1 Lota lota | reverse complement strand
TCTACCTGTCAGTGTACTTTATTCATCTCTTATTTCTGCTGGGGGGAACACCTCTCCTCTGTGCTGCAAGCGTTATGAGCTCAGGGTCCAGTTATCAGTTATTAATGTTGACTATCTATAGCCCCACCCCCTTCTTCACCGCCCCCACACTGGACTATATTCAGTCAGTTTTGCAAAGCCTAAGCGATAAACTCTCTCTCTCTCTCTCTCTCTCTTCTCTCTCTCTCTTCTCTCTCTCTCTCTCTCTCTCTCTCTCTCTCTCTCTCTCTCTCTCTCTCCCCCCCCCCTTTTTGTCCCTGGTGAATGCTTGTGGCTACCAACTCAACCATCCAGGCACACAGTTAAGATAAACACATCCATTATGGGGTTATTATTTTGTTTAGGGTTGAAATAATGGCAAAACCTCAACAACATGTTTTAAACGCATAACACAATGAACGCAATAATGAAGACGCCTCTTTTACTTTGCTGTCTCAGCCTGGGTCGGGTGGAACCATGTGGAATACGTTAATGAGTGTGTCTGATTGGGTTTGGTGGCCCAGCTGTGGGCATATCAAATCATATCGCCACTCTCAGTGCTAGAGATGTGTGTGAGTGCCACAAAACCGTCGCCTTTTAGAAGCCGTCTTCAGCCGCTCTCTGACGCTGCGTCCCCAACGGCTCTGGCTGTTTGTCCCTCTATACTTCCCTGCCCCCCCCCATCTCTGTCCCACCCACACAGCTATCTCTTTTAAAAACATGTGGTTCCATGTTTGTTGCCCCACCCGCCAGCGGCCTCCCTTCCTCGGCTCTTCTTCGTTGGTTTCAGTAATCTGTATTTTCTTACTCAACCACAACCTCTACCTCTACAATAGAATACCCCCCCCCCCCCCCACAGTTTTCTAAAGTTGTTTTTGTAAAGTGTTTCTGCCCCCCTAACTCTCTCACACACACAGACACGCACTGTCTCTCTCTCAATCTCTCCCTCTCTCTCTCCCACCCTCTCTTTCTTGGAAGGTAAACTAACCAGAAAGATCAGATTGTTCCTGTGTACACAATGTTCCATACTTTAGGAATGTTTCTTTCAAATGTATAGAGTTCCTGTTGGAGCTTGTCCGATCCTTTGGTTCAGTTAGTAGATAAAAGATTTCTTGAACAATTATCTCCCTTGGTATCTCATGTGGATGCACACACACACACACACACACACACACACACACACACACACACACACACACACGCCTTTCTGCTTCATCAGTGAACCATTATGAAAAAGCATCCACCATATATGATCCATATTCATATCGCAGCAATATTCAAGCTCAATCAGACTACATTATGCAAATTCACACCGAAGTACATGCACAGGAATGTAATCTTTAAATAAGACATACCATGTGTATCTTAACAAGGCAAGGCACGTTTATTTATATAGCACATTTATCTGATGCTATGCAATGTGCTTTACAACATATATACAAAACATAACCCCATATAGCCCACAATAAAAAGCCCATAACAAAATGGCAGTACGTATTTCAAAGTAAGTGCTTGGTTTAAGTTTTTCTTGTCTTTTTTTTTTGTAACCGTACACGATGGTGGAATCCTGTGTGTAGATTTGGCAGCCAAGTTCGAATGTGCCAAACAGTCCATGGTGCCAGGAGAGATCACGGTCATCCCATAGCAATTGTATTGGGCTAAACCAAGTGGATAATCCAGCACGGGTTTGTTTGTACGATGCTAAGGGATGCTACCGTGCTACTGTGTTCCGGTGTCCATCCGTTCCCCACCTCTGCCTCTGTGTTTCAATCTGATGGTTCCCTCTGTGTTTCAACCTGATGGTTCCCTCTGTGTTTCAACCAGATGGTTCCCTCTGTGTTTCAACCTGATGGTTCCCTCTGTGTTTCAACCTGATGGTTCCCTCTGTGTTTCAACCTGATGGTTCCCTCTGTGTTTCAACCTGATGGTTCCCTCTGTGTTTCAACCTGATGGTTCCCTCTGTGTTTCAACCTGATGGTTCCCTCTGTGCTGGGCCCTGTAGATTGCATGACACTGCAATAAACTCTAAAAGGAATTATTTGTTCAAAGGGATTAGCACCACACTGCTGATGTTGGTTCAGTCCGTGTTTAGGACAGCTTGAATAAGAAAATACACACACACACACACACACACAGTACATGCATTTGCACTCAAGCATGTGGAGATATTGTGCTATTTTGTCACTGGGTTGCATGCAGAGACTGTATTCAACTTTCAACTAGGCAGGCACAACGTGGACAGATGTGCATACATGATGCATACATACTACAGGCCCATGTGCTTGAGAAGCACGTGTGCACGCGCTCTACCGTGTAGAAATCGTTGGGATATGAACATGCAGTCATAAAGCACACGTGCATGCACCCGCGAACATCCGAATGGGACGGCAGGTTCATTCAAGCAACATATTCATCACGCGTCAGAACACACACATGTGCACATCCTTATCAACTCACTTGTCCACCTTCTGCCTGGTTCTATCTTCATCACTCTGTCTCTCGTCACTGTCATGGTTTGGACAGCAGCCGGGATCTGCTAGGTGTCATGTGGTTTTGTGCCCAGAGCTGTGAGGTCTGTGACAAACGCACACACAGAGACGCTTGTCTGTTCTCCAGCCAGACACACACACCAGGCCCTGCAGATGTATATATATATATATATATATATATATATATTTATACATAGCTTATATAGCGAGAGAGAGTCACAGAGAGAGGGAGTGGGAGAGGGAGAGACATCAAACAGTAATTGATGCGATGACAAACAGTAACTGATAAGATGAAGCAAGTCATGAAGTGTGGGGGATCAGAGGCATGTCTAATGAAATAAAACATGAAATTCACACGGTCAAAAAATGAGGGACATTCTGAGTCTCATCTTTTTGAGTGATAAACACTGTATTTTAACAGAGAGCCTGAAAGCCGAGTGAGTCAGAGATTGGTGATAGAGGGCTGCAATGAAGACAGGAAGGATACATTAAAAGTGTGTCGGTTCCACCCTGAGTATATAAACACACCACAGCGAGCAGATAACAGCTGTCAATCCGCTCTTTCTTTACTCAAACTGTACGCTATTGACGTCATGAAGTCTTATTTCAAAAAACAAAACACATTAAAGTGCTGGTTTTTTAATCCCCCATTTTTATATATATATATATATAATTCTACTTTTTGAAACCTTGTTCTGGATTGATGGCGCACCGGTAAAGGGATGATGCATGACGCTGAGCTCTCTGTTGCCATCAAGACAAAGTGTACAAGCCGGCTGATGTTTTCAACATGCATATTGGCTGTTTGTTGCACCCATCTTGCTTGTTATACCTTTTAAGAGCTGGGTGTCGGTACTCGATACCTTTAACTTATACACCAAAATAACTTCTCCAGTCAAACGATACCTGTATTTGATCCTTTTTGTGTCCATACGTAGATAATTATTTTGGATTTGGATGGTTTTGCTCGCAGACAATCACCGCAAGCATTCTTTGATTTAATGCGATGTGTGATTGGCCCCCTATCGCAGCACCTACCGCCCGTACAATCTGGCGAGGTTGAGCCTGGTGTATTTGATGGAGTTGGCAGTTCGGCATGACGAGAACAAGATGCCACCTAAATGTTTGAAAGTATGGCTGTACTACTGTGGCGTCTGACGAAACGCTGCATGATTAGTTACTGACTGATTCGATTGAGAATGTTTGTTGGGATGTTTACTATTACACTGCATCCAATACTTCAGCGCTCAGGGATTACTTCGTTGTTATTTAATAAATGCTTGTGTATTTTCAAACACTTTCAAAATGTATTTGTGTAAAAATAATTTGAATGGCGAAGAGTTGGGCCATTTTACACAACTGAATGCTTCCAGTCACATGACAGGCATCCAATAAGGTAGAATTTGGTATCATATAACTTTAAGGGTACTGGCATTGGTCCTGCTATCATAGGGTTTTAAACAATACCCAGCCATACCTTGACACACATGAATCACACGCAAGCACACACATGCACACACAAGACACGGGCTGCCGCACAACAAGAACACAACAAGAACACCTCCAGCTTTGTCCGGTTGGTTCTAATGAAGACTGGAGCGACAGCTGCTGCAGCAGCCCATCGCCTTAAGGGGACTCTGTGTGTCTGTGTGCGTGTGTGCGTGTGTGTGCGTGCGTGCGTGCGTGTGTGTGTGTGCGTGCGTGTGCGTGTGTGTGTGTGTGTGTGTGCAATACACTCATATTTCGCATTCTCTTGTATTTGTGGGATTCTAACGACTTCATTGCTTTCTACCTTTGTCCCCAGGTTGTGAGGGCCTGTTTCTGTCTTCCCATTGGTCAGTGAGGCAGTGAGCTCAGCATGAGGGCTTCAACATATCCCAAGATGCACTCTGCCAGTCCTGGCTTGCTCCTGCTCAGCTTCCTCTTCTTCGCTGATGCTGACTGTGAGTCCACCTTCTCCTTATCTCCATCCATCCATTCTCTATCTATCTACCATCTATCTATCTACCTACCATCTATCTATCTATCTACCATCTATCTATCTATCTATCTATCTATCTATCTATCTATCTATTTATCTATCTTCTATCTATCTACCTACCATCTATCTATCTATCTACCATCTATCTATCTATCTATCTATCTATCTATCTATCTATCTTCTATCTATTTATCTATCTTCTATCTATCTATCTACCATCTATCTATCTACCTACCATCTATCTATCTATCTATCTATCTATCTATCTATCTATCTATCTATCTACCATCTATCTATCTATCTATCTATCTATCTATCTATCTACCATCTATCTATCTATCCATCTATCTATCTATCTATCTATCTATCTATCTATCTATCTATCTATCCATCTATCTATTTATCTGTATTTATTTCTCTCAATCTCTCACTTTCTCTCTGTCTCTAGTGCAGGATGAACATACATACACACGCATACTTAGCACAGAACACATAATATGTTATGTTGGGTGGCTTGTTTGGCACAAGCTGTCCCAGTATTACTAGGAATGTAAAAAACAGCATATGGCAGATCAGATCAAACCCCAAATCTGTGTGTGTGTGTGTGTGTGTGTGTGTGTGTGTGTGTGTGTGTGTGCGCGCGCGCGGTGGTTTGTGCATGCATCAAACTAATTCAAAATGGCCAGAAGAGAAAGAAGAATAGACACTGAATGATTAATAGTCACAGAGCCAATTTTCATGTCAGCGTTTTTTCGCTGATATAGTTAATAAATATAGAGTAAATATAGATACAAATAAACACGGCCAAGAGTCAGTGCTTGGCGGCAGTGTGTCGGCGATTAGATCATGAGCACAGATACCACGGTGGAAAAATGAAATCATTTCACGTGCCCGAAGGGACACAACACTCACATACACGCTCACACACACACACACACGCTCACACACACACACACACGCTCACACACACACGCTCACACACACACACACACGCTCACACACACACACACACACACCCACGCTCACACACACACACACACGCTCACACACTCACACACACGCTCACACACACACACACACACACACACACAACACTCACACACACGCTCACACGACGGTGCTGAGAGACCGTTGACACGCGACCACGAGCCGCCAAGGGTCTGGGGTCTGGGGTCTGGGGTCTGGGGTCTGGGGTCTGGGGTCTGGGGTCTGGGGTGAGCCGGCCACACTTTGAAAGCACGTCTCACACGCAGCAACACACCACGGAGCACTCAGCCTCTGGCCCCCGCTGGTCCCCTGGGCCCGGCTGCTGCCAAAGGCCAGTAAGGGGGGCCGGTCATCCATCAAAACCATAATGCTCCCAGACCTATTCTGTATGGGAGGGGAGTGGGGGGGGGGGGGGGGGGGGCGTGCAAGAAGAGAGACGGGATTTAGAAGATAAACGCTTTCTTGCCGGCCTTCTCTATTTTTTTTCAAGCCGTTTTTATTTCATTTTTTCCCCTTCCCTTGTCTTGTCTTGTGTGTCCTGTCCCCTCCCAGGAAGAGGAGGAGGGCCTTTATCTTTATTAATTGTTGTTTTTTAGGGCACTGTGCTAGACAAGGAATTCCTCTTTCAATAGTCACACTGGGAATTCTCTTAAATCTCCAATTAACCCCGTTTACCTTGGAGTCCTGATTTCGAATCACTGTAGCGATTTAGAATGGAGCCTGCTGGGATTCTAGAATCACCAGAGACGCTCTCTCTCTGTCTCTCTGTCTCTCTGTCTCTCTCTCTCTCTCTCTCTCTCTCTCTCTCTCTCTCTCTCTCTCTCTCTCTCTCTCTCTCTCTCTCTCTCTCTCTCTCTCTCTCTCTCTCTCTCTCTCTCTCTCTCTCTCTCTCTCTCTCTCTCTTTATAAATTCTTTATTTTATTTTATTTATATGCAGATGTAGTCAGACAAATCTGACTTTACATTAATATTTATAGTCTCAGGACAAACTCCCATCTGGATGAACTGGGTGCTTCACTTTTCTTCGCTTCATATTTGTTGCTGGAGGATATGTAAGTGTGTAGTTGGCAAACAAATATTCGGCCATCAGCAGTAACTTGTAAAAAAGAATCTGGAAAGGTTTCAAAACAACACTGTGTAGACTTGCCACTGTAGAACTTATAAAAATCCCCTTCTGAAAGCTTAGTCCACTCGCACAAATGTGTTTTCTTCGGTAGAATTTCTCCGTCAGGAAACAAGGTGTGACTCCGCCCCTTGTACCGCTGGTCTCCGCCCAGGCTCTGTGGGCCATCTTCCCCAAGAAGTTCTGCTGATTAGTGCAGAGGAAACACTAAGCACAGTTAGCATGACAATGGACCATATGTGCGATCATATGAGCTTAGCAGGAACATGCTCCCACTACACTTAGCCCTCTTTGAATTAAAGTTGCTTATCTCCATCCCTCGCTTTCATTCTCCCTCCTCTATCCTCGTTTCTCTTTGCTTCTATACGTTTTTTTTGGGGGGGGGGGGGGGGGGTTATTCTGTGCAGTGTGACATCTATCTGGTACATTAAGAATAATGCCCTGATCCTGTGGCAAACTAGGCCAATGCCCCATGCTAGTGGTGAAGGGCTACCTACCATATAGCTAAGAGTGTGTGTGAGAAGAATGTGTTACAACAGCAGGCTTCTCTCTCCAATGCTCTCACACGTGGACATGCTTAACTATTTACTATTGCTTCCTGGGATGATAAAGCAGATGAAACAATAAAACATTGCGGAAAAAACATCCTTGATCAACAACCTTGAATTGGGATTTCTTCTTAATTTTTTCTCTTTCAATTAACAATAAATTTTCTTCAAGTCAAGACAGGAAATATGATAACGACAAACACCTTGGTTCAAGTGCCTTGAACCTGGTACTTTAATACAAATGAAAGGATTCCCTCCTCGGATGTCCTGCTGCTCTAGTTTATAGGCCTGAGGCACCGTGCGTTCCATCTTTACAATGAGAAGGGAAGTAGGTATTAACATTTTGTGTGGACAAAGTCCTGCATTTTTATATCATTTCAATCACACAATCACAACTCATACAGGGATTAAATTTTGATACTTAATGAATCGCAACAGTAAAGGGAATGCAATGACTATCAAACGAACAGTTAAAGGCTGCCACTATAAATCTGTGTTGCAAACACACTGTATATCTGTCTTTATGCACCACGGTACGGCCAAAGAAAATAGCCCCTTGCTCCGAGGCTATCGTCGTAAAGATGTTCATGTGTGAAATCCTTTACAAACCCGGGATAAACCAAACACCATGCCGTCAAAATGTAATCTGCATCCTCCTCCAAAAACTAAGGCCAGGGGAATATTGATTGACCTGTCAGAATGTAGGACAGCCTGAAGGTGGAGGCTTTGATTTGAATCTAGATGGTGGCCCCCCGCACACACACACACGCTCACAGACATGTACACACACTGACTCACACACACACACATGTACACACACTCACACATGCACGCACACACACACACACACAAACATGCACACACACACACCCACACACCTACATCACACCTACATCACACACACACAGCACAGCTAGTTCTGATGTGTGACCCCTATGGAAGTGACAAGCAGCATCTGCACAATCATTTTTGCTATTATCATTATCATAATCATTATTATTAGTATTATTAGTATTATTAGAATATGCAATAGCCACAGTTACAAGCGTATGACCATCTGAAAAGTTCAAGTAGTTATTTGCGACAGGATCTGATGAACCATATGAGGAATACAGTGTTCTTTATGGTAAATCCCACCAAATAATCAGTAGTAGTTGTCAATGTTGCGTCTTATTACTATGCACCATTTTGACTTTGATTTACTTTGACTTTGATGAAGTGGTTTTGATAAGCCTAGGACAACTTTGTAAAGGTGTCCTTTGCAAATTATAGTCATATTCCAAAGGAGATTGAATTGTTGCTTTTTTGCATGTTATTTTATGTATGGTATGGTGTAATGATACCATGCCTAAACATTTGCTGAGTAATTCCATGTCAAAAATGACTTATAGGCCTGCTATCATAAGACCTTGGTAATACCGTTATCCAGATGTATCTCCACTACACTCCTCTGTGTGTGTGTGTGTGTGTGTGTGTGAATGTGTGTGTCTGTGTGCGTGTGTGGTGTATGTTGTGTGCTGTGTACATGTACATGTATATAATCCAGTCAACAGTGTTAAGATTAGACAAGGCTTTACATGGTTTCGTGAGATTGCCATGGCTGCTTCTCTGACAGATAAGGTGAAATCATTGTGCCTCAAATAAACGAGATGACCTTACAGGGTCAAAGGGTAGCGCTCAGGGATTAGTTGAGGGTGTGAAATTCACCCTTTCGGGGGTGGGGGTTATATATAAAGGACTTGTTTTTAACTATTATTTTATACTATATTCTTAAAAAATATTACGTCTCTACTCAAATGTAAGTTGGTTTTATATATATATATATATATATATATATATATATATATATATATATATATTATATATATTATATATATATATAATGTATCTATAGCATACTGTATTTACACAATACATAATACACATATGCTCGAAGACTGAGAATGCTTATTAAAGTCAGCGTGGTCCAAACCGTGGCTGGTGGTCAGGGCTAGGTAGAGGAACCAGAGATATGGCAGTTTAAAGCCCAAAGTGTACATTTCACAAATGTATGTTCATATTAATAGCACAACCCAAAAAATGTATATAATTATAAAGCAAAGCACACAGACCACAAATGTAGCCTGGCTGTATTTTTTTCCTCGCTTCATATAGGACAAGTCTATTTTGTATGCAAACATATTTTATTTATTTTTATCGTTTTGAATCATGGCGTTCATATGAATCCTCACATGAACTTGACCATGGAGACAACGAATGGAGAAGACTTCAGATGTGTGTTTTCTTAGCTTAGCCCTCCTCTGTTGCTGGCTGCAGCCAAGGTGCCGATAGACGCTTTGTCTTCTAGCTTTGTCTTGCAGTGGGAGTATATAGTTGTTTTGGACCAAAGCCTCTCCTACATGACACACGTGTTATATCAACACATTTACTCATGCTGTAATCTGCATGGAAAAAAAGAGTAGGTCTCATGTCGTTTGTATGGGTTTTCTGTGTGCATCATACACCACATGCCAACCTTGCAGTTTTGCCACCCCTAATTTAAGACTAATAAGAAACACCCCCACTCCCTGTTCCCTGCCTGCCAAATAGAAAGATTAACTTTGGATAAGGGCTCCACCGATCCAATTTTTAATAACTGCATTTCCTTTTTGTACCATGTGAGAAAGACTGCGTTGTGCTCTTCGTGTTTATCTGTTACAGCCCTAATCAAGACTACAATGTACTGGATGAACACCTAGTACATCTAGTACCCCGATATAATAAAAGCCCTAATGATGTACACCTCTTACTAACCATATTTACTCATGAATAGTCATGGATGGATTCATATGATATTTAATATATATTTATAAATATAAATACTTATTTATCACTTATTATGCCAATAAGTGCTGTGGCTTAACCATTGGCATTTGTCAGAGATCAGCCATGTCGCTATTTGCACCTAGCATAGCTGTGCATATGCTAGCTATGCAGCACCTAGCATAGCTGTGCATATGCTAGCTATGCAGCACCTAGCATTGCTGTGCGACCATCTGCGAGAAATGGGATCCGACCACCGTTAGCTTAGCGTTAGCTTAACAGGTGAAACCGTCCTCGGATTGCAGAGGCCTTGAATGTGGCTAGCTTGGCTGTAACTTATTCAAGAAGCAGCCCATGTGTGAGTAATGTCCTCTGACTAGCACAGAGGAACCTTTTATTTACCCTGATGGGAAGCCCGCGCTGACCCAGTCCGTCCCGGTGGGAGAAGCCTGTGTGTCTCTAATGACCCGTGAATAAAAGCTGGCTCCATGCGAAAAAACTTCATCCCCTTGTGTCTCTCTCTTTGCCCCCTTTGTGTTTCTAACAAATTAACGGTGATTAAGTAGACACTTGCCAGTGCCTGGGGTTGCCATGGTGGGCTAAATGGGATGCTAATTGGATACGTTTAGGATTGGCATTAGCAGAAATGTGCTCTTCATTGTATTATATTTAAACGCGCTGCAAGTAAACCAATGCTTGCGAGAGGAAGTGTGGCTTGAGTTTGTAATTTGTTTTTAAATAAAGAGATAGACCACAGTTTACCAAATGTCCTCAAATCAGATCTACTCTCTCCAGTAGCACTGAGCGCAGACATGTTGTTGGTTAGGTCCTCAAATAGGACAATCAGTATTTTTGTATGAGCTCATTATCTAAACACAATGAAGGAATGATGTTGACATAGTTACTGCTGGGACGTGTCTGCCTAGAATGAATGGGTGACCCATCACTTACACTTAAAAAAAACTAAATCAGGAATTGGACCTACATCCAAAAGGGATTCATCAGAAAAATGAAGTAAAGGTCTATGACCCTCTTTATTTATTTATCTTTACCCCCTTTTATAATCAATAACAATCTTTAAAATGATTAATATAACATGGCTCCCCAGACATCACTTGAGGAATAATGCTGAGGTTATAAGTACAACGTTTTGCAATTTGTCAAGATGAACACATCCATGTTTTAGTTCCAAGTGCATTGGATCATTACATAGTTATTCCTTCTGGTTTCCTGAAAGGATCCACAGACAAGGTTAAACTTTTAACGAAAGCCAGAGAGAGAGAGAGAGCGAGAGAGAGCGAGAGCGAGAGAGAGAGAGCACATAGCAGCAGTATTGACTTTTCTGCATTGGCTGCCGGTGTCTTTCCGAATAGATTTTTAAGGTCCCAATGCTTGTTTATAAAGCTCAATTTCAGACTGCCTGTCATTCTGTGTCCCAAAAAGAGCCCTCCAGCTCTCTGCTGCCGGTCTTTTAGAAGTCCCCGAGGTACCTCATAAGGAAGTAGGCAGGCCGCTTTCTACTCAATCTGCTGCAAAGTTGTGGAACACCAGCCGATAAAAGCATCACAGAAGCAGGCTCTGTGGGCATTTATATTAACAAAAAAGTCACTCCGGCATTTAACGAGAAGGTTTTACTCTTTTCATTCTCTAACGCCCTTAAACTTGATCGTTTTACCGCTGTACTCTGTTATTGTGGTTTTATTGTTGTGCTACTCGTTTTAAGCCTGAAACTATACACCCTTAGTTTGATGCTAAGGAAATGCTCTACAGAATAAAATGTGCTAAAGAAAATGAACTACTTGATGAACGGTTCATTCGTTCGTCTCAATGATCATTTCACCGCGCCAATCGGGCCCCTCAGTGCCTGGTCTGTGTGAGCAGAAGGAGGTGCAGCCTCAGTGCAGCCAGGAGGAGGAGGTTTACTGCTGCCGTCACCAGCACCACCAGCACCACCAGCACCACCAGCACCAAGCTGCTCCTATTTAATCTCCAGGACGCAACCAAGCAGCTGATAATTAGCTGTCGTTCCATGGTAATGTGTTTTAAGTTATGGAACTGGCGCCACGCCTTCTCCAGGGCCGGCCATCGGGGGCCCTGGCAGAGACCCCGGCGCTGGCTCTCTGCTGCTCAGCGGGTCTGACAGGCCTGACTCCGTTTTCATTTGGAGAATCATCAGCCAGCCAGCCACCCACCGCCGTTTACACCGCCGCGCAGCGCTCCCTGGCACCGGCTATAATTAGACTGTGCCTGGCCAAATATCTGCTTGAGCACACTCAAACCTCACACGCACGCACACACACACACACACACACACACACACACACGCATGCACGCACGCACGCACGCACACACACACATGCATGCACACGCATACACACACACACACACACACACACACACACACACACACACACACACACACACGCACGCACGCACGCACACACACACACACATGCATGCACACGCATACACACACAGACACACACACATACAGACTCACACACATACACACACACACAAACACTGAGACAGACATTTTGAGTTTAAATGTAAGAGGTCGACCAAAAAGGCATATGTTTCTGGCTTTTTAATGATTATTTTCTTGCTTCAACACTGACCCAAGAGCACGCATGGACAAGCACGCCACACTCACACATTCAGAGTTCATCAGCGTGCTGCGTTTCTAACTGTGATACTTGGATTTTAATTTAATGAGGAGCTTCAATAACCATTTCTCCCGTTCACACTTGACTATCTCATTCATGAGTAAGGGACACTTGACTATCCTGAAAAAGAAAATAGCATTGCATTGCATTACACACGCACATGCACACACACACACACACACACACACACACACACACACACGCTGTGCACGCATGCAGTTAGACCCGCAGGGTTAGTTAGCATCTGGGCTGCCCAACTGTTCCTTGACTTATTTTCTTAATTTAGCATAGCTTATTGACATTACCTCTTTTTCCTTATGCTCATGAGCATCCATCTAACATAACACAGTGGCTGACTTCTCTCTGCTATATTATATGAGGCTGTATTAGAGAAATGTACTCCGTTTCATAGCGCCTGCTTCCCTTCCACCTTCACCTTGTCTTTGTTTGTCCCTCCAAATGACGGATGAATGCACGGCTTGTACCCAGAGAGCAAATGTAACAACACTTCTTTCGTAGGTTTGGATAGTCTGTTTATTTGGTGTGTTTTTTTTTCAGTGTTAATAAGTGCATCTACCCTCCTTTACCCAACATTGTTTCAAGTTTATATAATTCTTAATGTGTATACATTTGCCGCTTTGTTGAAAATTATGTTCGTTTTGACTGTGTTTGATTTGGATCAATTTCAATTTGTTCAATCTAACCTAAGCAGGATGTGCAATGACATTTGTCATTGGGTGTGCGTTTCTTGGGTGTGAATTCAGTGTGAACATCAAATGAATTAAACATTGGTTTCAGTTAAAAAA
Organism: Lota lota; assembly: GCA_026745465.1. Classification (NCBI taxonomy): domain Eukaryota; kingdom Metazoa; phylum Chordata; class Actinopteri; order Gadiformes; family Lotidae; genus Lota; species Lota lota. The sequence continues at coordinate 2,338,620 of JACYXH010000312.1, read as the reverse complement.
TAACCGATTGCTAGTCAACCTGTTAATATACTGTAACTGTAGTCCGATGGAGAAAATATAATAGAATATATATAGAATATAAAATCAGTGGGTTATGTCAATTCAATTAGGGTTGCAAAACACACCTACCATTTTGCTTGAGATTGCAATTTTAATGTCAATAGTCTATTTAAGCCATTGGACTGCCTTAAAAACAATCTGTCAGATTAGTAATCTAACAAATTATTTTGTTTATTAACGGGCCTTAATTTATTCAGTCTATTTCATTTTTACAAAATGGCATGCGATATGAAGAGAGATAGACTAATGCCGAGAGACTGAAACATTAAATCTGCAAACAGTGTACAATGGTTCCCAACCAGTCTACTGTTGTTTGAAAGGTTTGCAAACAGTGACAGTGTGGATCTCTTCAGGTTTACTCTATACAAAGCAGGAGAAACTGTTAAGATGAACGTACTTGTAATCCTAAAACACAAACACTACAGTGAACCCTTTTTTTCCTCTTGCTCAATTCCTTCCCCTTATCTTTTACGTTTTAAAGCATAGATTGAAACATCCCAAAGGGGACTAAGAAGATCGTTCAGCCCTGGAAATGTTCAAAGTTTATCACACGTCTTTAAGCGTGATTCGAAAGTGGTGGGCTGGAGTGGAGTGGTACTTGGTAATCCCCACCATCTGCTGCCTGGATCAGAGGCTGTACGTCCACATTATGTAGGCCACCCTCTCTGTCCATCTCTTGATCTATTCACACCACCACACACACACACATGAACCGACAGGGAAAAGATTGGTGCAGTCTTAATTCCTTGTGTAGTTCTCTATCTCTCTCCCTCCCTCGCCCTCTCCCTCTCTGTCTCTGTCTCTCTGTCTGTCTTTCCCTCTCTCACTCACTCCCTCTCTCTCTCTCTCCCTCTCTCTGTTTTTCTCTCTCTCACTCCCTATCTCACTCCCTCTCTTTCTCACTCCCTCTAGCTCCCTCTCTCTCTGTCTTTCTCTCTCTCACTACCTCTCTTTCTCTCTCTCTCTCCCCACCTCTCTCTATATCTCCTCCTTAGTGGTTCCCCTCTCGCCCCTATCTTTGCATTAACTAACAAGAGTCTCTCTATGCCGGAGAAGCTCTTTCTATCTGTGGTGGATACTTATAATGCGTGTCTCCCTATCTTTGCCCACCACAAAGTTGAAATGTTCCTGGTATTTCACTGCAGTATTCCACTAGCATATGTGTGTGTGTTTGAGCGCGTGTCTGTGTGTTATCTCTCCAGTGCAAAGAGACAGCTAGAGAGTGGTTTGCTTTTAGAAGTTAGCCAATGAGAGACTCTGTGCGTGACGAGAGAACGATACAAAGCAGTGAAGCTCAATTCAAGTGAGTGGGGGTGTTGAAGTGTGGGAGGGCGGAGTGTAGGGCATACCCCAACCCACATCCCCACTATCCTATCCTCCACACACACATCCAGTCTGTTAATGTGACAGGAGTGCTTACATAACACCCTGGAGACAGAGAGAGGAGGAGGGGGAGGATGAAAGAGGAGGAACAGGGTGAGGGCGGGGGGGGGATTCATGATTGGAGACAAATTTGGAAATTGGAGAGACATAAAGGGTAGACGCCAGAGAGAGAGGGAGAGAGAGACGACACTCACTTGGAGAATTGATTAATCGCATACTTTAGTGGAGAGAGTGAGGTGCCAGAGGTATAGAATGGAAAAAGAGTGAGAGAGGAGTGAGTGAGTGTGAATGTGAGAGACAGGGGAGATTGGAATATCCACTTGCCTTTTTTGCCATGGCTCTGCTGGGTTTAAACTTTTCATTTGATTTGTGGCAGAGAGATTAGCAAAAGGATTAAAAGAGTGATTCCACACTCATTCTCCCTCTGCCTCACTCTCTCCCTCCCACCCTCTCTCTCTCACCATCCCTCCCTCTCTCCCTCTCCTCCTCCCTCTCTCCTCCTCCTCCCTATCTCACTCAGAGTGAAGCACACGCAGCCACGTGCAGGCACACAATGACAAGCACAAACTTTAATATTCATCCACTGCATGGCATGTTTTGGAAAGATGGGTCTTAAGTGGAGGTAATGGCTGCACCCCAGTGCACATATTAAAGGTACAGTGCGTAGAACTTAGTTGCATCAAGCGGAACGAACTAGGCAGAAGTCAAATATACAATTCATGAGTATGTTTTAATAAGTGGATAATCCCATGAAAACAAGAATTGTTGTGTTTTCCTTACCTTAGAATTAGTCTTTTATAGCCACATAGAGAGCAGGTCCTCTTCCATGTTGCAACACACCGTGCTGTTGTGCTATGTATCCGGAAAGCTTAACCCTCTCGGACATCAAAATCAACCTCTGGCCAGACAGTGCTCGACACACCTTCACACACACAGACACACACACACACCATTGATTTGTGCTACAAGTGTCCTAGAAACGTTATCCTCTCTCGGATGTGCCTCATATAGCCTAGTGAAGACGAGCATGCTCTGTTCACCAAAATATCCTATATATTTACAAGATTCATGAGTGTAGCATTGTCCAGAACTACACACCACCTAGGTGGCTGCCATACTCCACCTAGGTGACTTTCCTTGCGATCTTCCAGACAAATGGACACAGGGTGGTGATGTTTATTATAAAGGTTGCGTAGAATGATACATGCAGCTGGTGATCCATGCTGTCATGCCAGAGAGCTCTCCCTGAGTGTGTGTGGTGATGGCTGGTTTAACCTGTGCACACTGATTGCTCAATGTGCACAGGTGTGCAGCCTCACCCAGCTCCAGACTCCAATCAGTCTGACTCGGGCCAGGTGAGGCTGCTTCAACCAGCCATCATCCACACACACTCCCACAATGAGTTTTCACTTTTGAATCCAACTGTAAATAGTGTAGCGAATGGCAGTTTGTGGATGAGGGGGATTATGATAAGCTAGTGTGCAGTCTTTAATACATCCATGTTTTGGAGACGTTAGTTTTTGAGGTAGTTTCTCTATTCTATAACGAAAAGCAGCCTATCGCTCGGAGAAAGTTGGTATAAAAAAAATAAAGCTGTTGCGATACAACTGCACCCCGTCATGTTATCAAAAGCAACCTATATTCATGTTCCGCAGTGCAAGTAAACAATAGCTTGCAGCGGCGACTGCTACAAGCATGTATTATTAATACACGTAACAGATAGCAATAATGATACGTATATGAATGTAGTTTACCAGCATGGATGCAATGAGCGTGGGAGACGTAAAGAGGCTGTTAACTCCGCCGTGTCCTACAACATGTACAGTGACCATGATGCCTACGACAAAGAGACCTCATTGTGAATGGTTGAGTTTTTCGCTGGCTGGAGCCGTAAAAAATGTACCTTGGTGCAAAACGGTAAATACCTACTGGCACCTTACACAATACAGGCCAGTACAGGCCACCGTAGTCGTTGGAAAGGGGGGGGGGGGGGGGGGGGGGGTATTCAGTTGGTTGCAATCTGCAACCTCACCTCTAGTTGCTACTCAATTCTACACACTGGACCTTTAATAATGCATAGTTATAATTATATTATATTATATTATACACATAATGCATATGTGTGTGTGCATGCATGCACACACACACACACACACCTTTAATATGATAAAATACATGCATGCACACAATTGGTAGTAGGTTATAGAGGATTGGGCAGCTGGTTTCATTGTGCCCATGTTTGGCGGTATGTGTCCTCTCTCTCTATCTCTCTCTCTTTCTCTCTCTTTTTCTCTTTCTCTCTCTAAATATGCTTTATATCACATGACCCCATCAGTGTTATTCTCTCTTTCTATCTCTCCCCCCAGCCCTAGTAAAAAATATGTAAACAGGTCTTTGTCACATTGTGACATTGCAATGAAATACAATAGGATGTACAATTAGCTTTAAAATATGTCTACCTCTCTATGCCTCCCTTTCTATCTGACTTCATCCATTATCCACTATCCATTGTCTGTGGCAGTGTTTCAACCCATCCAATCTTCTCGTTCACACTTTTCTCTATGTGTTCCTCTAATCGTCCCCATTCATCCAGTACTTGCCAGTTTAAACCTCCCAATCCATCCAGTACTTTACCAGTTTCAACTTCCCCATAAATCCAGTTCTTTACCAATGTACAACACAGAATAAAAAATCTGTTGCCAATATAATTGTGTGTGCTTGCCACAAATTTAAACAATAGCACTTTGGTCTTCGAGATAAGGATTTGTGTAAAGTACTTATAGGACGATTCACCGTTTTTTGGTCAACAAACTTTCACAAACTCTGTGCTGTCGCACCAGACGAAAGTGCTAAATTGCTATTGTTTACATTTGAGCTCAAGCTAAATGCTAAATGCCAGGAGAGACTGTTACGGTGGTTTGATCACCCAGGCTGGCAGAGTCATTTAAACGTCCCCATTCATCCAGTACTTTACCGGTCTCTCCAAGTCTCTCTATCTTTCCCTGTCACCCTCTCTCTTCTCATGTACACACACACACACTCTCTCTCTCTCTCTCGCTCTCTCTTCCTCTCTGTCGTCTTCCCCCAGAAGCTTAGTGTTCCTCTGTCTCTCCTTATTTATTTTATTTTTTTAATACGGCAAAAAGCAATTTCTGTCCCTTTGTCCGTGTGGACCGCGGAAAGCTCCTAAGTAGGGATTTTCTGGTCTGGCTGGAATGCCATTAGGCGGGCCGGCATTGTGACTGACGTGCACAATCTTTTCGATGTCATGATGTCACAATCCTGCGGAGGCCGCGGTTATGATATTGTTGGCGTCCCTGGAACGAGGGGCTTTAGTGGTCATGTCAGGAGTAAGTCTTAATTAATCCTTTATGGCACAGAAATATTAAGCTCCTTTAGAGGGTGGAGTGACAGGGGAAACATGGCGACACACGCACAACAGCACCCCTCCTGCACACACACACACACACACACACACACAACCCCGGCCAAATAGGTTTCTAGGTATGGCTCTCTGTGCATATACTCGTGTAGGCTCAGCCGTTTTGCGCACAAAAAACACACACAAGCATGTACACTACACACACTGACACACACACACACACACAGGCTTACAAACATTTATATGAATATACAAAACCCTTCATCCTCTTGCATTACTTCCCCTCTGTTTTGTGTCCTCTCATTTAGATCCCTTATCCTATATGCCACTCTCGCTGGCGAATGGGATATTGTTTTTAATATGACCTTAAAGATACAGATGACAGATTACACAGCCAATACAGTATATGAAAGAATGGACGTTTAAGTGCACTAGATGTTATGGTAATATCTTGTCCTGCCTATAAGGAAGGGCTATATATTATATATATATATATATAGATAGATAGATAGATAGATAGATAGATAGATAGATAGATAGATAGATAGATAGATAGATAGATAGATAGATAGCCCTTTGCTATCGGCAGGACTGGATATCCTAGCACGACATATATATGTTTTAGATGACCCAGTCTGTACGCACTAGACACACTATCATACATCAACGGTGTCAACAGTAACCAAGCCCTGTCCCTTGCAGCGCCCCCTAGATTCACCCGAACCCCGGAGGACCAGACAGGGGTCCAGGGCGGGGTGTCCTCCTTCGTCTGCCAGGCCTCCGGAGACCCCCAGCCCAAGATCGTGTGGAACAAGAAAGGCAAGAAAGTCAGCAACCAGAGGTTTGAGGTGAGGAACGAGGCCTGTCGTTTTGCTGATTTCGTTTTGCGTGAAGTTCACTTGGAACACCTTCAGCAGCTCTCTGCCTCACACTAAAACACCATCTCCCAGAACCCCCTGCTGCTCCACATGGCGGAGCAGCAGGGGGTTCTGGGAGATGGTGTTTTAGTGAGCGGGGGATGTCACCGAAGCAGACGTCTGGACTGTAGTTGTCACCAGAGGAAGCAGTATTTCACAATGAATTCCAGGTTGAAACAGTAAAAGTCGTGCCATGTTTTCGCCGCTACCCGTTCACTGAGCTCACAGCCGATCGACACACTGGCTCTACCCCTGAGATGACCTTATTAGCAAACCCGGATGATTGACAGCTGAAATACTGGGGCGGAGTGCTACTTTCTGAAGCCCATCAAATTTCTCACTCGCATTTCACAGCTTCCTACGTTGCACACACACAAGCACATACCGCTAAAGCGCCAGGAAAAATACTCCTGGCCTTGACGGATTTATCTGGGTGAATAAGACTCACTTCAGAGCGCTGTCCAAACCAAACGGAGGCTGCCTTGACCTGAGTGCTTGATTCTGTCAGCTGACTCCCTGACCGGGAGGTCTTGATGTGAGACGGCCTCATTAGGTCCCTCCAGCCGCCCATAATCTTCATTTAGTCCACTTTAAGACCCTGAGCCTCAGCGCTGTCCACACGATTTAGCCTCGCTAGACTCTTTCCTCTCATAGTTAAAGACTCCCTTCCACCCAGGGTGGTGGAAGTCCCCACCAGCCCACTGTAATGAGGCCTTTCGGCGATTCACTAAATATATATATTTTTTTTAAATTATAGAAATTCTGCTTCCTAGTTATATTTCTCTTGCCAAGCCAGGGAATGTGAGTGAGCATTTACATATTTGGGGGATTTCTTGTAGCTGAGAAAGAATTCTGGATCTGACCAAAGTTGCCGCGCCATTACTGTTGACTCATTGACTAAGATCTGTTTCTACATTTCAAGCTAAATGTGCATTTACAAATGATTAATAAAGCTGTACATATAATCTATTAACTATCAGTTATCAAAGAACATGGCAGAAAAGATCATTGGTAATATTGTTCTATTGTTAGTAATAATTATGATCTTTAAATTATTATATTTAATTTACATTTGCGGGCAGCACATTTTTTGGCATCGTATGGCCAGGCTAAGAAGCTTACCGTGTAAACCTGAGAACCGAGGGTTGAAATATGTCCCGCGTGACGCGTGTCACCTCTCCTTTCCTCTATCCCTCCCTCGGCCCATTCCCACACTGTATTGGTACTGGTCACTGTACGGGATTCTGACTGACATGTCCACCATACGACCCCAAATCAGGAGGTACCAAGGCTGAGCAGAGACTAATGACTCTGCTGCGCTTCAGAGATAAATCATCTCTAATGCACCAAAGAGTCGTAGTTCTCACAAAAAGACACATGGGGACATGCAGTCTTCTCCCGGGACAACCGATGCTGTCACTTTAAGCAATAGGAGGTGAGGGGGCCTCTGGTTCTGTCTGAATGTGTTGGGTCCGTTCTCCCAGGTGATAGACTTTGACGACGGGTCTGGGTCTGTGCTGCGGATCCAGCCCCTGAGGACCCCCAGGGATGAGGCCATCTACGAGTGTCACGCCTCCAACTCAGCCGGGGAGGTCACCGCCTCCACCCGACTCACCGTCCTCAGAGGTCAGTGTGTGTGTGTGTGTGTGTGTGTGTGTGCGTGTGTGTGTGCGTGTGCGTGTGCGTATGTGTGTGTGTGTGTTATTGACTGAGTGAGTGTGTGTGTGTGTGTGTGTATGTGTGTGTGTGTTATTGACTGAGTGAGTGTGTGTGTGTGTGTGTGTGTGTGTGTGTGTGTGTGTATGTGTGTGTGAGTGCATGTATTTGTGTGTGAGAGAGAGATCTCACATAGTACAGACACTGACACAGAAAGACACACACACATTCAGGTCATCATGTGTGTGCGCCATGGAAACTCTGTGGATCTCATTTCCTGCAGCGATGTACTGTAGTCTGCAGCTGGGATGTTCAACGCAGCATGTGCTTATACACAGGGGAGTGAATTAAATAGATTTTATTCTAGCATGGAATTTTGGCATTTTTATGTGAAAGTAACATTCAAATTATGTTCTTCATATCTTATATATATATATATCTTATATCTTTGGATTTATTTATCTAACTATATTTCACTCTGAGAGGGATGTTCCTGTAACCTTAAGGATATCTGACAGAGGGAAGAAAAATGGATTTACGCATTGGTTATCTGAAGAATGTTTAAGGATGCCAGGGGTAGCCTCCTGTGCATCAGTGCATACAGTAATATCATCTTCCTCTCGAGTCCATTAATGTGAAAGTCGATGCTGGTGGGGGAGAAGGTAGCATTCTTTAGATGGTAAGTTTAGTGTTAGTCTGAGTCCATTAGTAGAACATAATGTAGTTATATGCTCGGCAGTGACTTGGTGAAGGTGCTTGGCCATGAATAATCACACGGCCCGCCTTTACATGCTCTTTACAGTCTATTGTCACTCTCTAAACCCCCCCACCCCACTTCCCCATTCTCTCTCTCTCTCTTTATCATCCCTTATTCTCTCCCTCACTGTCTCTTATCCCTCTATCTCTTGCTCTGTCTCGGTCTCTCCCCCTCTCTGTCTGTCTCTCCATCTCTTATTCTCTCCCTCACTCTCTCTTATCTCTCCCTCTGCCTCTGTTTCTCTCTCTCTTTGTGCCGCTCTCTTTTTCTACAGGCTCTTAGAGCCACTACACAAAACAACATCTAAATTATTCACATCAGACCACTGTGTTTGCCTCTCTACCACTGTTCTGTATCATCCGCCCACAATGCTCTGTCTCTGTCACACGGTTGCTGCCATATGTTGGTGGTGTATCTAGTTATGCACTCCATGTGTGCACTGCATCATCATTTGTGTGTTTGAGTGTTTGTGTGTGCGTGCATGTGTGTTTGTGTGTGTGTGTGTGTGTGTGTGTGTGTGTGTACTGTGCTGCTTATCGTTTAGCCACATCTCTCGCTAGACACCTTCAGTAAAAAGAGGAGGATCTATCCTTGTCTAAGAACAGATGCACTTGAGTGGGCGCTTATACACACACACCCACATGAATCCAAACATACGCACACAGAATGATTCGTCTCCCCCCCACCCAATCTGAAACAGTGGCTCTTTATGTAGTGATTAGCCTCTGTCTGCTTCTCTGAGGAGCCATTGTGTTGTGGATGAATAAAAGGCCACCTGGGAGCAGCTAATGGCCCCTGATAGACTGTCAGTCTGAATGTCACTTACACACGCAGTCACTCACCAGGTCAACCATGCGCGTGCACACACACACACGCATGCGTGCGCGCCCTCACGCACACACACTAACAAAGGTCCGTACACACATACAAACTCTCACGTACACACAAGTGGACCTGCATACACACACAACCACACACACACACATACACACAGACAAATTGTATCTATATGTGCAGTTGCTAACATACACATGTGCACATGCACATGGGCAAACACAATGGCGCACCTCCATATTCTGAAACACACACACACACACACACACACACACACACACACACACACACACACACATACACACACACACACATACACAGACACACATACACACACACACACATACACACACACACACACACACATACACACACACACATACACACACACACACACACACACACACACATAGTCTTCCCCCCCCCCCCCCCCCGGCCGCTCAGCTTCAAGCCACTGATTAACTGACTGACTGGCTGTCTGACTGGCTGTCTGACTGACTGTCTGACTGGCTGTCTGACTGACTGTCTGTCTGACTGGCTGTCTGACTGACTGGCTGTCTGACTGGCTGTCTGACTGACTGGCTGTCTGACTGACTGACTGGCTGTCTGACTGACTGGCTGTCTGACTGACTGTCTGACTGACTGGCTGTCTGACTGGCTGTCTGACTGACTGGCTGTCTGACTGACTGTCTGACAGAGTGGCTGTCTGACTGGCTGTCTGACTGACTGGCTGTCTGACTGACTGACTGGCTGTCTGACTGGCTGTCTGACTGACTGGCTGTCTGACTGTCTGACTGACTGGCTGTCTGACTGACTGGCTGTCTGACTGGCTGTCTGACTGACTGGCTGTCTGACTGACTGGCTGTCTGACTGGCTGTCTGACTGGCTGTCTGACTGACTGGCTGTCTGACTGACTGACTGGCTGTCTGACTGGCTGTCTGACTGACTGTCTGACTGACTGGCTGTCTGACTGACTGTCTGACAGAGTGGCTCGCGGGAGGGCCCGGCGAGGGATCCAGTGTTAAGGTCAGCCGTCTTAATTACAGGGGATCAGAAGCGGGCTAATTGAAAACCTGGCGTGGAGTAAATGGCTTTGATTGGCACAGTCTGAAACATTAATGACCGTCGGTGCATTTAAGGATGCATTTATACTCTCTTAAGATCCGGCGTAGCTCGATACACCACTCAGAGTGACAGAGCGCAGGGGGCCTGTGTCTCCTGTAGCGAGCAGGACGAGTACCACGAACGAGTGTCCGTGTGTGTGGTGTCCCTCCCTATGCTCGCACTTGGACCGATCGGTCCGACTGTGTTAGGCGTGTTAAAGGGCTTTAAGAAGCCTTTTCAAAGTGTCGATTTCCTCCAAATGGAAGCTCGTCCTGTGTGTGCGGGCGCAGAAGCACTCAAGCAGGTTTTAGAGTCGACTCGTCTGTCCTGCGAAGGAGACCAGTCCACCGTTTTTCTATTATTGTAAGCCACGTCGGTTTTGCTTTACCTTCCCGAGCCAATTGCATGTGTATATATATATATATATATATATACTGTATATATATACTCTCTGAGTCCTGCAGTTTTCCAACAACAGACTTCATGACGAGACCATGTCGTCCATCTGTGTGTGTAGCCTTTGGCTCCGGCATAAAGAAGACAGTGTTCCCACACCAGCAGTTCCCATCATTGTGAGGCCAGATCCTTCTTCCCCTCTGAAGCTGTGAAATAACATGTGTCCCTCCTCGCTGTGCAATGCAGCGCCGGCTGAGAGTCGATCCAAATACAACACGGCGCTCCGCGGAAGGTCCCGAGCTTCCATCATCGAGGGAGGGGGCCGGGGGGGGGGGTAGTGGACGGGGGAGGCAGGGAAGGGGAGTGAAGTGGAGGCAGGGGGGAGGAGGGAGAGGTTGGGAGGAGAGTAGAGTTACACATCTGCTCTGACCTCAGGGGGTTCATGACTGTTCAGCAGTTCTGGTGCAGTCCTCTGAAACATACACACACACTCACGGACACACACACACACAAATACACGTACACACACATTCATTATATATACACACACACACACATACAAGCAGACACACACACAGTGCACTAGTATACACATACCACATGTGTACAGACATACACGTATATAGCATCCACATAAACAATACTCACAAACACTTGCACGCACGCACACACACACACACACACACACACACACACACATACACAAACACATGCACGCATACACACACACACACACAATAAAAAGGCCCTAGTTGGTAAGTCGCACACACTGGTGTTGCTTGCACCTGTCTACTTGATGGATTGCTCCCCGCGGGATAACTGTTTGTGTGTGTGTGTGTGTGTGTCTGTGTGCCCATTCGCCCAGTCAATATTCTATTAACATGGATACTAATGTCAATTCATATCATGCCACTTAGTTGTCACATTAGCAAGAGTAGAACATATTTGTGAGTAATGTTTGGTCTGTGTGTGTGTGTGTGTGTGTGCGTGTTGTGTGTGTGTGTGTGTGTGTGTGTGTGTGTGTGTTTCTGTGTATGTGTGTGTGTGTGTGCAAGTAAATGTACTTTTCCTGTCTGTGTGTTCATCTTGTATAGGTTCATACACATATATCTAGGCTCCTTTTCCTTGTGTGTGTGATTGTTCTGTTGTGTGTGAGACGCGTGGATACGTTTCAACCTACAACTGTTAACTCATGTCTTGTCATGAAGGAAAACAACAGACCACAATGAATAGAACGAGCAAAAAAAAAAAGCACAAGAAGGAACGCAAGAGAGCGCGACAGAGTGCATGTGTGTGTGTGTGTGTGTGCGCGTGTGTGATACTTAGTCACATTCTCTGTCGTAGCCCCCCACATTCAGTCCTGTGTCCCTCGCTAGGTAGATGAAGTAGAATGCATTATGCCTGCCTACAAGGCCCAGCTTTGAAGTGAGTGTTTGCATAATGAGAGCAGAGAGAATGAGCACGCTGTAGAGGTCCACGCGCCGTCCCTGCAACACTCAATCTCTGCCACGCACTCTTTCTTTTCTCTCTCTCTCTCTCTCTCTCTTTCTTTCTTTTCCCTTTCTTTCTTTTCTTCCACTCTCTTTCTCCCGAGTTGATTCTGTCGTGTCTCTCTATCGTCTCCCCTTGCTGTTCGCTAATGCTACACGCCTTGGCTTGCTTTAGTCTATTCTATTGTGTTATGAGCTAACACATGCACACACAAGTGTGCACACACAAACACGCGCACACACACACAGACACACACACAAACAGGAAAGGCTCACCATTACTCAAAAACACCTTCTCATCTTGTTCCTTTGGTTTAATATGTCCATGTTTCCATTTGTCGGCGTTGCAATTGATTGAAACCAGAGCTGTTAAAAGGCCACACACACACACACACACACACACACACACACACACACACACACACACACACACACACACACAGACTCACACACACACACACACACACACACACAGACTCACACACACACACACACACACACACACACACACAGCATGTCTCAGGACGTGTCAGGCTGTGGTTCAATGGGCCAATGCCAGAATTAGCAAGTCTTTCACGCCGCTCAGCGCTAGGATTTACTGTTAATGATGCTCTCTGGGGTCACAGAGGATTCTGGGTAATGTTTTTAGAAAACTGAAAGAAAATAGGGACACGATGCCACCTCCAACATAAAACACATACATCATATTATACACAGACCCACATTCAGCTATTCCACACACCCTAGTCTATCTGTAACATCTCATATTTGACATATTAAGGAGAAGTCTAAGGCCTTTTTGCCACTTCAAAGCACCGCAGTGAAGACAGTTTGGTATTTGTTTGTGCCGTTTGTTCGTTGGCGGTCGAGAGATGGGTAATTGTCGAGTATGATTGAGATTGATGCCTCTCCCACCACCTCCGGTGGGAATTAGTTACGAGGCCCCTGCTTCTTAACCCGCCCCTCCCCTATTAGACTGAAGTTGCCCCATCCAATTACTAGGATCACACGACTCCCTCCCAGCGGATGTTAATTGCCTCTGCTTTCTGTGGGTTCACGTTTTGACTCTGCCTTTCCCGAAAGGCCGTCTCTCCCCCTGGCTGAATCAACTTGATGTGAATAATCCGTTTGATTTGTGCAGAGGGGGAAGCGTGGAGGAGGTTATGTACATTAGGCGTATGCTGCTGAATCTCCCTGATGATGATATTTGACCGTTTCTGGTCTTTCAATCGAAATACGTTGTTTGTCTTTGTAAATGTGAAACAAACTGCTCCGTTCTGCCTTCCTTATCTCTTTTCTGTCTTGACTTCACCATCATGCTAAATGTGTGACTTGTGTCACACAAATGCATCCATTTGTATCCCAACTTATAGCTAAACGGCATAGCTCAGGCTACAGCCATACTAGTGCTTGGTTTCTATTCATCAAAGTCCTGGAAGACTTCCTCATTATACCCTTTACCAGGAATGTGGTCCCTTCAGATGAACATGGCTTTGTTACTTCTGTGTGTGTGTGTGTGTGTGTGTGTGTGTGTGTGTGTGTGTTTGTCTGATTAGAACCAGTGTGTGCGGTTGTAACCAGTGTGTGTGTGTGTGTGAGTGTGTTCTTGTGTGTGGTCGTAACCATTTTGTATGTGGTTGTAAACAGTGTGTGTGTGTGGTGTGTGTCTGTGTGTGTGGTTGTAACCGGTATGTGTGTGTGGTTGTAACCAGTGTGTGTGTGTGTGTGGTTGCAACCAGTGTGTGTGTGTGTGTGTGGTTATAGTCAGTGTGCGTTTGTGTGTGTGTAAGGTTGAAACCTTTATGTGTGTGTGCGTGGTTGTAACCTGTGTCTGTGGTTGTAACCCGTGTGTGTGCGTGGTTGTAACCTGTGTGTGTGTGTGGTTGTAACCTGTGTGTGTGCGTGGTTGTAACCTGTGTGTGTGTGTGGTTGTAACCTGTGTGTGTGCGTGGTTGTAACCTGTGTGTGTGGTTGTAACCCGTGTGTGTGCGTGGTTGTAACTTGTGTGTGTGTGGTTGTAACCTGTGTGTGTGTGTGTGTGGTTGTAACCTGTGTGTGTGTGTGTGCGTGGTTGTAACCTGTGTGTGTGTGTGTGTGTGGTTGTAACCTGTGTGTGTGCGTGGTTGTAACCTGTGTGTGTGTGTGTGTGTGGTTGTAACCTTTGTGTGTGCGTGGTTGTAACCTGTGTGTGTGTGTGGTTGTAACCTGTGTGTGCGTGGTTGTAACCTGTGTGTTGTGTGTGTGTGGTTGTAACCTGTGTGTGTGTGTGTGTGTGTGTTTGTGGTTGTAACCTGTGTGTGTGTGCGTGGTTGTAACCTGTGTGTGTGTGCGTGGTTGTAACCTGTGTGTGTGGTTGTAACCTGTGTGTGTGTGTGTTTGTGGTTGTAACCTGTGTGTGTGTGCGTGGTTGTAACCTGTGTGTGTGTGTGGTTGTAACCTGTGTGTGTGTGCGTGGTTGTAACCAGTATGTGTGTGTGTGTGTTTGTGGTTGTAACCTGTGTGTGTGTGCGTGGTTGTAACGTGTGTGTGTGTGGTTGTAACCTGTGTGTGTGTGTGTGGTTGTAACCTGTGTGTGTGTGTGGTTGTAACCTGTGTGTGTGTGTGTGTGGTTGTAACCTGTGTGTGTGTGTGGGGTTGTAACCTGTGTGTGTGTGTGGTTGTAACCTGTGTGTGTGTGTGTGGTTGTAACCCGTGTGTGTGTGTGTGTGGTTGTAACCTGTGTGTGTGGTTGTAACCCGTGTGTGTGTGTGGTTGTAACCTGTGTGTGTGCGTGGTTGTAACCCGTGTGTGTGTGTGCGTGGTTGTAACCTGTGTGCGTGGTTGTAACCCGTGTGTGTGTGCGTGTGCGTGGTTGTAACCCGTGTGTGTGCGTGGTTGTAACCTGTGTGTGTGGTTGTAACCCGTGTGTGTGTGTGTGTGGTTGTAACCCGTGTGTGTGTGTGGTTGTAACCTGTGTGTGTGTGTGGTTGTAACCTGTGTGTGTGCTCCTGTGCTCCCCCCAGAGGACCAGCTGCCCTCGGGGTTCCCCATCATAGACATGGGTCCCCAGCTGAAGGTGGTGGTGTGTGTTTGTGGTTGTAACCTGTGTGTGTGGTTGTAACCTGTGTCTGTGTGTGGTTGTAACCTGTGTGTGTGCGTGGTTGTATCCCGTGTGTGTGTGTGTGTGGTTGTAACCTGTGTGTGTGGTTGTAACCCGTGTGTGTGTGTGGTTGTAACCTGTGTGTGTGGTTGTAACCCGTGTGTGTGCGTGGTTGTAACCTGTGTGCGTGGTTGTAACCTGTGTGTGTGTGTGTGTGGTTGTAACCTGTGTGTGTGGTTGTAACCTGTGTGTGTGCGTGGTTGTAACCCGTGTGTGTGCTCCTGTTCTCCCCCCAGAGGACCAGCTGCCCTCGGGGTTCCCCATCATAGACATGGGTCCCCAGCTGAAGGTGGTGGTGTGTGTTTGTGGTTGTAACCTGTGTGTGTGTGTGTGCTCCTGTTCTCCCCCCAGAGGACCAGCTGCCCTCGGGGTTCCCCATCATAGACATGGGTCCCCAGCTGAAGGTGGTGGAGCGGAGCCGCACCGCCACCATGCTCTGCGCCGCCAGCGGAAACCCCGACCCCGAGATCACCTGGTTCAAGGACTTCCTGCCCGTCAACACGTCCAACAACAACGGACGAATCAAACAGCTCCGCTCAGGTAACCCACAACGCCCTTGTTTGTCTGCTCCTCCTACGCTCAACCCTAACCCCGCGCTACAAAAACCTGCTCAATCCTTTCTTTCTTTCACTCTTTATTTCCTTCTGTCGCTCCTTATTTCCTTACTTCCTTCTTTCTTTCCTTCTTTCTTTCTTTCCTTCCTCCCTTCCTTCCTTGTCCTTGCCTTATATGCCTCCCTGGATATCCTCCTTTCTTCCACCTGCCAGTCAGGTTTCCTGTGCCGCCGCGATTGGCTGTTTCCCCCAGCTGCTCCCGCCCACCCCAATTACACCTCTTATCTACTCTCATGGTGCGGTCATGATGCCAACCTCCTCGCAGGCTCTTGGGGGCCTCCAACTTTCACCTGAGCCCTTCCAGTGTCTCTCTCTTTCTGTTTTCCTCCTCCAACTCCCTGAGGTCTTCCTATCAGCAAATCACCATCATTCAAGTTTCCCCTTTATGGAAACCCCAGAAAGTCACACGCCTAAGCCAGTAAGCTACCTGTAATCAATACAGATATGAAAAACTGATGATTAGTGGATGCATTAGTAGTCGGGTGAACGTCGGTGATGGTGAAATGTGGAGTCGGAGTGACCTCTCCCAATGTAGCTCACTGCTGTGACTTCACGTTGAACTTTCTCCTTTCACGCCGAATTTCCGAGGATTTTCCGAAGAAAAGCAAAGTCGCGTGCGTTTTCCAGGCTGATTTCGACAGCCACAGTAGTGTGTGAGACTACACCGCGATACCTCCCGGACCCCCCCCCCCCCCTCCCTCCGCCTCCTCCAACACCACCCCCGGGGCCCCCTCTCCGCGCCTCTAACACCCTGCTTTTGTGTTCTTTGGACCCCGACTCTGGCTTCTTTATTACTGGATTGTGCCCCGCGCTGCTCCCCCTGTTTATACTGCTGGCTCAGCATTCCCTGACCCCTTTATTTGAACTTTATTCGAACTTTATTCGACGATTGTCAACGGTAACGGTTAACCACTCGAATAACTTTAAATATCAGCATAACATTTTAACAGTTGAATAGTAAATCATCTCTGTTCTTTTCTTTTTTCAATGGAATGATACAAATAATGTCGATCATCTCTGGTGTCAACCTTGAGCCTCGCGTAAGAAGGGCTGATGGGTGCAGTCGGTCCCGGTGTTGGAGCAGCCGTTAACGGTGACCTACTGAGTCAGGGTCTCTGTGATCAATGGTCCGATTGTAACGCCCTGTCTGTGCTGTTTCTTTTCTCTCTGTATCTGCTTTTTTTTTTACCACAGAGTCCTTTGGTAAGTGCTTCTGTTCTGAGGCCCACATCCTCACTCTTACTATCACACTATGCTACACACACACACACACACACACACACACACACACACACACACACACAATGTTGCTACTGTTGCCACTGCTGTTCACCCACTCACCCTTTACCATAACCACGGTGTAATTTAAATGCATGGCATGCATTTTACTAATGGTCAAACTGTGCACAACATGCACAAACACACACACACACATACATAAATGTATTATAGGATGCAGAAAGTAACATGCACCGTATATTGTTATAATTATTCACACACATAATACAAATAGCCTGTGGTACTGTTGATGTTGTCTTAACTAGGCACACACACACACACCACTTCCACCCGGGTTTCGGTCACCTTAGACGTAGCTGGCACCACCCCCACCTCACCTGTGCGCCTACACCTCACTTGCAGGCCCCAAAAAAACACTGGATCCTCACTCTCACCTCTTTACTCCTTCAGTCCCTTAACTTATTCAATCACTCACTTAATCACTCTTTCCTTCACTCACTCCACTCACCCACTCACTCACTGTCTCCCTCCCTTCTGCTGTATAGAGTTACCAGTCAATATGCCATCAGCTCCAGAAGGCTCTCCTCTCCCTCCAGTCCCTGTTTAGAAAATCAATGGCTGCTGTATTTCAGCTTGTTAGTGGGCCACACGGACCCGTTAGACTACCTTTGGGCAGTACGCACACACGGGTCCATCTCACTCTTGACCCGAATAGAGTCACTATGGACATGGGAATGCAACCTTTTTTCTCATGGCTGCCTTCCAGACCTCTTTAGAAAGGACGTGTATATTTCATCTTTAAAAAGAGATGTACAAAAAGAGATGTACAGCAAGAGATGTACAAAAAGAGATGTACAAAAGAGATGTACAGCATGAGATGTACAAAAGAGATGTACAGCATGAGATGTACAAAAAGAGATATACAAAAAGAGATGTACAGCAAGAGATGTACAAAAAGAGATGTACAGCAAGAGATGTACAAAAATAGATGTACAAAAATAGATGTACAAAAAGAGATATACAAAAGAGATGTACAGCAAGAGATGTACAGCATGAGATGTACAGCAAGAGATGTACAAAAAGAGATGTACAAAAGAGATGTACAGCATGAGATGTACAAAAAGAGATGTACAGCAAGAGATGTACAAAAAGAGATGTACAGCAAGAGATGTACAAAAATAGATGTACAAAAATAGATGTACAAAAAGAGATATACAAAAGAGATGTACAGCAAGAGATGTACAGCAAGAGATGTACAAAAAGAGAAGTACAGCAAGAGAAGCACAAAAAGAGATGTACAGAAAGAGATGTACAGCAAGAGATGTACAAAAGAGATGTACAGAAAGAGATGTACAGCAAGAGAAGCACAAAAAGAGATGTACAGAAAGAGATGTACAGCAAGAGGTGTACAGAAAGAGATGTACAGAAAGAGATGTACAGCAAGAGATGTACAGCAAGAGAAGCACAGTTTAGATTAGGGTGCATTTGGAATGCATTAATGGACCTAATGCAAATATATGTTTTTTTTGTTGCCAAAAACATATTATAATCCTCATCATTTTAAATAATAATAAGGTGGCCTGCAGGATTTAAAGTGACTATATGGCCAGATAGGGCTTGTACATCGCAACACCACCACCCTAATGACCCCTCCACTTAGGGGAGCAATGGAATATCAGAAGTAACGTCTTTGGGGTAATTGATTAAGCAATTAATCATTATTATAATAATATATAATGGTAGTAATTATTTGTCATTATGGGGAGACATTGTTATGTTGGGAACTGCCCCAGTTCCAAACAGTGGCAGTTTCTCATGCAAGACGTGGCAAGACAAGGTTAGGGTATATTTACGTTGCGTTGGGGTTTTACAGTACTACAACTCTCTTGAGTCCTCTCAATATGGAGTATCGGCCCATGATGCATTCTGATGTACAAGCCCTATTGACAAGAGGCAAGCCGTGTGGGAGGATCAGGCCTGAAGGTTAGTACACAGCCCAGCTAGAAACCTGGAGGACGGCAGAGAGCTCCCAGAGCCCGGAGCATAGCGCAGACACTGGCCTTCTCCCCCCCCCAATCCAGTCAATGAAGGCCAATCAAGAAGCCATCTCCTTATAGCTCTCCTCTCTCTCCTCCACCACCTGACTCTCGGACTGTCTGACTCTCTTTTTCTCTTCCTCCACTAATGACCTGTATATATTTCCCTTTCTCCTCTCTATAACAATCGTCTGTATATAATATTTATAGAGTATTTTTCTTTCTCTAATTTGATCCCCTGTCCCTTAAAAAGAAAACATCAACAAAAATAAAAACCCCACTCCTCTCTCTCTCCCCCACCAATATCCCCTCCTCCTCCTTCCCCTCCTCCTCTTCTCCCCCATGCCCCGTCTCTTTCTGCGGTACTAACATGTTCTTCTTCTCTTCCTCTCTAATCTCGTGCATTCATTGCCCACTCAGGTGGCACGCCCATACGAGGTAAGACGGCCCGGAGGACACACCACGACACACACACGCTCCGTTCCACCTCACACACACCCCTCTGGTCGCCCTACACTTCTCACTGGGCCAGGGGGACGGCTGTAGGCCGAGTGGGGAGCGTAGGCTACTGTATACCCGCTATGCCGGTACGACTATAGTTGAGTTTACATTGACAATACCCTAGCCTATTGAGTGTTTTACTGTTGACTATGTTTTAGCAAGTAGAATGTCAAGTCAAATATATTGTAGAGTATAAACATTTTATGGAAATGTACGATTTTGAGCAAACCTAATGGAAACAATTTGTATGTAAAGGTGTAGGACTATTTTTGGGATAGAGGGTTCAGAATATGCCAGATTTGGCGGTGGACCATGTGAGAAGTGTGGAGCAGTAAGGGTCCAGAGGTGGACGTGGAATTGAGCGGACCAGTAATTATACAGTAACTTCTAATCATTCTGTACCATGATCTCCTCACCCTGTCATCTCCTGCCTCAGCTTTAACGCTGTAATACACCCCCCCCCCCAAATTCATCCTCTCATCTCTGCCTTAGCATTAATTCCGTTCAAATTCATCCTCTCATCTTGACCTAAACTTGTTGAACTCTGTCACACCACCAACGCTCATCACGGCTTCCTCGATGATGTGATTGACCCTTGTGTTCACCCTCTCACCATCGTGAGCTTCATCTGCTTTGTGTTCCGTCTTTGGCATGGTTTGGATTCTGTTGACGTGATTTGGTTTGTTGCTTTGTTTGTTCGTCTCGTCCGTTATTTTGGAACATTTCGTCTCAGATTAGCGTGATACCCTCCCTCCTCTCTCCCATTTGGGTAATACGATTTTCGGAATGAGATTTTCATGGGAGTAGGTCACCTTTTTACCGGGCCTAGACCTGGTTCTGACCCCCGACCCGCCCCCTTCCAAGACTCCATTTGTCCAATCAAATTGCCCAGTTTTAATTTGTCTCCCAGCTGTTATTCGCCCCGTCTGGAATGTACAGATGGTGCAGACTCAAACATATTTAGACGTGCTCTCTCACACACACACACACATGCACATGCACACAAACACACACACACGCACACACACACGCAGACACCTACATGCACACATATGATCGGTCACACATGCTCGCTCACCCATACACACCTAATCAAACAGGATTACACCTGTGCTCGCACTCATGAACACACTTCCTCAAAGAAATGCACACACACACACACACACACACCCCCCAACAGACACACACTCACTCACTCACATGTACTTGATCACAAATGCATACACACACAGACACACTCACAAGTTCCTTTTTTGTTGTTTAGTTGTTTTTCTTTTTTTACCATCCAAATCTACAACTTCCTGTGTTGTTTCTCTGCCATTTGCCAACAAAAAGCCCCAAACAACCACTTTTTTGATAAAGTTTTTTCATGGGTGTTTTTTGCCTTGCCACCCCATCCGTCAAAACGTCTCGATGGCACTTTTTTGACAATTTTTCTATTTTCAGGGAGCGAGAAAGCATCGGCCCCTTTCCAACGCTATGCGTATGTCGTTCCTCTTTTTGTATCTGTTGGCCTTGCTGCAGATTGGTTGATTCTTGCCATGACCCACACACTCCTGATCCCATTGGTGGATTCTAAAGGGGTGGGACATATGTCATTATCACAGCATTGTTTGGTTGCGTTGTATCCTTGACAACTAAAAATGAAACTTTGCTTACTTATATTGTTAAATGCCTCAACTTTCCTAGAGGAGTTTTCAGAATACTGAATTTGCGATTTCTCTTCTCACCATTTTTGATTGGTTGGTTGGTTCATTTATGTCTGGCTTGCATGAAAGACATTTTTTCTTGTTTCTTAGGCTGTAACACAGTGCATTTTTCCCCTTTTAACTTTTTTTCTCAAAGAAAGCCTTTGTACTTTGAGCACTTTTTTCCAGTTTTTTGCTGACAGTGGTATAGGTGTTGTTACCGCCACAGAACGGGGCTCCTCTTTATAGGGCTCCTCTGTGTTACACATACAGCCTGAGACCACTCCTCAGCCTCTCCAAATCCAATCACCCTGTTTTATGTGAATGTGCTGTGTGTATAAGGGAAAGTTTACAGATCTTACAGGTCTTACCTTTTATGTGCA
>JACYXH010000312.1:2279541-2309541 GCA_026745465.1 Lota lota | reverse complement strand
TTATTTAATACCAACGTCCCATGTTGGGCTTACCGGACACATATACTAGCCTATAACGCTGCTACGGTGTGTGTGGATGGTGAAGCTCCGTCTGAGCAGCGGTTTATTTAATACCCACGTCCCATGTTGGGCTTACCGGACACATATACTAGCCTATAACGCTGCTACGGTGTGTGTGGATGGTGAAGCTCCGTCTGAGCAGCGGTTTATTTAATACCAACGTCCCATGTTGGGCTTACCGGACACATATACTAGCCTATAACGCTGCTACGGTGTGTGTGGATGGTGAAGCTCCGTCTGAGCAGCGGTTTATTTAATACCCACGTCCCATGTTGGGCTTACCGGACACATATACTAGCCTATAACGCTGCTACGGTGTGTGTGGATGGTGAAGCTCCGTCTGAGCAGCGGTTTATTTAATGTCTGCGTCCGAGTGAGGGTTAGGCTTCCCGGTCACCTATAGTACAACGCCACGGTGTGTGGCGCATTTCATGTACAACATCGCTCATTATAACACTCATAACAGATACACAACGACGGTACTAAAAAAGCATCATAAAGTTGGCGTGGGTCGTTACCATGGGGATAACACGCCCCCCTCTTTCCTAAAACTCCCATTCAAACGAATGGGAACACATAGTGTTTGAATTCCAGCTGAAACGGTGGGTTCACTGGCTCTTTAAGTGGCGTGATCACGGATCCTAGGAGAAGCAGGCGGGCGGGCTCTCACTGGTTCTCCCTCTCCTGCGTGTAGTTCCATCCCAGCCCTCGGACTTCAAGGGGGAGGCCAAGTCAGAGACCAGTGTCCTGTTGTCCTGGGTGGCCCCGCCGCAGACTGGCCCGGACAACCAGATCACCGGGTACGAGCTGGTCTACCGCCGCCCCGACCACCCGGAGGAGGTACGCAGAACAAACTGGTCCAACTGGGATCATAAGGACACGGGTCGACGGATGGAGGGATAGATGGATGGTCTAAAGCCCAAAACACACGGCGGGATTTTCAGATCATATTTGCAGCACAACCCAAAAAAAAGAAATGAAATCATATTGTTTTAACTGTATTGTTTCGCTGACTTCGTATAGGAATTCAGTCCATTTTGGACACAGAAATTCTACAACATTATTTAGCGTCCATCTCGACGTGGACTTCATGATTAGACCATCCATCTGCACATCATCTATAGATTGTCGGATCAATGGATAGATTGATGACAGGGTGGATGGAAAGAGGAAGACCTAGACAAAACCAAATGATAAAATAGATGAGTCTAAAGATGAGAAATGAACCACCCAGAATAACTCTGCCAGTATCACCGGGCACAGGGAACCCGCCGTGTCTGTTCCCTGACACGTTTCTCTTCTCCTTTCTCCTGCCCCCCTCCGGGGTCCTTGTGGTTTTGGTCCAGAAGAAGGCTAGCTTTGAGCCCACCACCTCCTACCTGCTGAAGAACCTCAAGCCCTTCTCCACCTACACCTTCCAGCTGGCGGCCCGCAGCAAGCACGGCGTGGGGGCCTACACCAACGAGGTGTCCATAGACACGCCCCAAACATGTAGGTCACACCGCTCGCCACCCGGGAGAGCGCCCTCCAGTCCCAGTGTGTGTGTGTGTGTGTGTGTGTGTGTGTGTTGTGTGTGTGTGCGTGTGCGTGTGTGTGTGCGTGTGTGTGTGTGCGTGTGTGTGTGTGTGTGTGTTGGAGCGAGAGAGAGTGACCAATTTTAGATGATGTAAAAAGCATACATTTGAATAATTATGATAATGCAAGCACAAATGAGGATCGGACCAAAAATACCATATTATATACCGTTTGGCTCAAAATTTACAAATAATCAAATACATTATTTTGCATTGTCAAAATTGGTCCATTATGCAGACCTCAGATTCTGTTTGTTTCCCAACTAAAATCCACAAGAGACAGATGATCAGCATCTTAATGCAACCAGTAGGTTTAATATGAATCGTAGGAAATAAAATATGAACAAAATGCATATATGAATCTGAGGTGTGTCGAGAGTAAAAGAAAAACAAAGCACTAAAGGTAAGCAGGCTTGTGGTTGTGGGAACACGGATCAGCGAGGATTCAGTAGTCTTTCCAGAGACGTGCGGACAGGTAGGTTCTGTGTGGAGTGCATCTGCCAGTCAATGTCTTTTTGTGTTGCGCCAAATCCTTTGAACTCATTCACCCGTGTTTCATCCGTCCAACGTCCTTATCAAGCGGACCCTGACGCATCCAGCCATCCAGTTGCCCGGGTTCAGTCACGCTTCGCGGCTGCAAGGCCGGTCGTCCTCTTCAGGGCTTTGTGTGCTCGCCGGTGTTTTGTTTTCATTTGATGTCTTTTTTTTTCTTTTGTTTTCTGTTCCATGTCTCTCGTCCGCTCACGCTCATTCCCATTCCTGCACCTTGGACAACCTCACTTCCACCATCACCTCTCCACGCATCAACACCTATTTTGCAAAACACACACAACAAACACATTCCCACCCCTCCAAAATTACAAAATAACCCCCCCCCCCCCACCACCACCTCCTCAAACCTTGGCCCCGATCAGTTCCCTCGGCACCTCCCCAAGAGGTGGTGTGCACCAGCTCCAGCTCCACCAGCGTCCTGGTAAGTTGGGCGCCCCCCCCCGGAGGAGTTTCACAACGGGCTGGTCACGGGCTACACCATCCGCTACGCCCCCACGGAGGGCAACAGGACGTCCGCGCGGGTGGAGCGCGTCCCCGCGCCGCCCTATCTCCTGGAGGACCTGCAGAAGTGGACCGAGTACGGCGTCACCGTGCGGGCGCTGACGGCAGCCGGGGAGGGGCCGGAGAGTTTACAGCTGCTCATCCGCACCGAAGAAGATGGTACGTCCCGTTCAATAAAAAACACCCCCCCCCCCCCCCCCCCCCCCCCCTCTGCCGCACTAACTACGCCGTTTCCTTTGACCCTCCTGACCGCTGACCGCGATTAGGAATCCTTAACTAACAGCCCGTTTCTCCTGCTGGATGGATCAGCATGGTGACCACCCCATCACCGCAGCCGCCGATGCCCCCCCCCCCTCGCTCCGTTCCTTTGCTGCCCCTCTCCTTGTCTTTCTCCACTAGCTTTTTCACCTCCCTATTGTTGAAGCCATGGCTCTTCTTATGGGAGCCTGTCTGTGGGCGGGCAGCGGGCCCTGGACCTAGCATGGCATGGAGCCTCTGCAGGACCATAGACACAGTGTTTAGATGTTCAGCCCGCTCTACGCCTTTCCCTTTGACCTGCCCTCTGGCTTTTCACGCAAAATCAAACATGATATTCCTCCCAGATTCATTTGGGGATCTGAGTTGTTATGTATAATGTAGAGTGAGGGTTTTTTTTTACATAACCTTTTTACAATACACTTCATAGACCAACGTAACGGAGTGTAGAGTCAACGTTGGGAAATAAGAAGTATCCTCAGTCTTGTGAGGAGGGCTTATCTGCGGGTCCCGGCCGGTGAGCCAGAAGGGGGCCTGAGGGCTTCCTCACTTTTTCTCTTTAGTAAGAACGCTTCCTGACAGCTGGACTGTTGTAACTGGTTTTAGTTGTTTTTATAATAGTGGTTTTTTTTCTCTTTGACGGCCTACCACTGTTAATCAGCCCTGGGCACCAAATCCTTTCAATCGCTGTGCTTATCTTTCTCTCCCTTCACTCCTTATCTCACACTGCCTTATCCCTCCATGTCATCCTTCAAGCAAACCGTTTTCTGGACAGTTTAGAGTTGTTTTTTTTAAATGCATCATTGCTGCCTTTATACGATTATCTTTTTTTTAATCTGGTATTTTATTAAACCTTTCCAACCATAACTTTTTATGACCGGCCCCCTTAAAATACATCTGTTAATATCATCCCTTTTTCCCCCCTCCCTGCCAAACAACGAGAGATCCTTACTACCCACCAAGCTTACAAAGTGTCCAGCTCCTCCATGAGCGTTGACTTCCTCTGTCCCACGGTGCATGTCTAGTGCCCAGCGGGCCCCCGCGGGGGGTGGAGGGGGAGGCCCTCAATGCCTCGGCCATTAGGGTGAAGTGGCGCGCGCCCGCGCCCGCGCTCCAGCACGGCCTGATCCGCGGCTACCAGGTCCACTACGTGAGGACCACCTACGGGGGGCCCCAGGGGCAGCCCTCCATCAAGGACATCCTCATGGAGGACTCCCAGGTGAGACGGCTCCCTCTCCTCGCTTAAAGGAACACACGGTGTGCGCTTCAGGCTGGCTGTCACTCGTTCTTAGACGGTTGAATGACTAGTGGTCCCGCTCAGGTTACCTCTGTTTACCCAAGCCAAGCCAACTAGCAAAACTCTTCATTTGTTCTGGTACAACTAAAAGGTTTAGGGCAGGCTCGCAGAGAAAGTACATGCATGGATTGGGGGGGGGGGGGGGGGGAGTTTATACTGTGTTACTCACCTTTTAAACAGCAAGAGGCACAATACCCGACAAACATGTGCGTGGTGCTTTTGTACCTGATTGGTTCGCAATATGTTTCCAAGTAATTATAGTGATTAGAAGTAATCAAGAGAAGCTAGTGATTTAGCCTTCTGATGAGAACTGTATTACTGATGTTGAGAACGCGTGCCAGACACACAACGAGTAGTGTCGCCATGGTGTCGCCAACGGTATAAAAAGGAGCAGGAACTAGTTGAGATAGAAACTCTTGAGGCGGTGCACTCCAAAGACCCGGGTTCGAGCCCTGGTGATAATAGCCCCCCCCCCCCCCAGTTCCGATTGTTTCCTTGCACGGACGTGTGGAGGGTCTAATGTATGCGGGCTTGGGGGGCCTATGCGGCTCCCACTGCCAGAGCGACGGACCAATGCAATTAGCCAGCAACATCTGGGTTGATAGCGCCTGGGGTCTTTCATTTAAATGTGTCAAGCAGGAAAGAAGAGTGCGAAAAGATAAAGAATTCATGAATGGAAATGTTTTCCACAAATCGCTTTGCGTCTTGTTGTCAACCTGATTTCAATATCGATGGCCTCATACAGACTGAAATTTAACTATTAGGGTGCACGTCTCTGCTTTATTAACGAAGTCTAAAGCCTGATCGGAGATGTAGATGAACATTCATTTCGAGAAATCACATTTTAAATTGGCTGTTTCTTTTTTCACTCCTTTCTTTTCCATGGCTCAGTGGGAATACGATGACTCAACTCAATATGTGAGTAAACCTGTTTAATCTAATTGTATTGTTGAATATTAATACATGCACACACACTAAATGACGTGATTCATATGCCATTTGTCGTGTGGAAATGACGTGCTTCTGGAGCCAGAACAGAAATCCCCATAGAGTAGTAGTCTTTATTTATTACAATCTGTTCTCTGTGTTTGTGTTTTAATAAAGTGCGACACAAAGATACACTATGGCGGTGACTAAAAACATGAGTCATGCAAGGAGATTTATTAATAAGCACCGGTGTCAGTTGTGTCTGAGTGTCTTTGTAAAGCAATGCCTGTGTTGCTGGAGCAAAAACCACACTTTAATCCACATGGTGTTCCAATACACACGGCCATTTCTCTTTATGAGTTGCTGTGTAAAGAACGTGCTGCCGTTTCCGTACGATTCATAATACGAACGCACTTACGCTTACAGATATAACTTCAGTTCAAGACGGTTTTATATCAGTTGTATACTGTTGTTGATCCAGCTTTCTATGTTTATGGTTATGCTTGTGAAATGCGATTCTTACACAGTTTTGAGAACTATTTTAAATAAAGGCTTATCAGGAATACAATTACTTCCAACGCCGACATTCTACCTCAACAATGGTTCCACCAGCATAGACGTGGACCAGTAGTCTGTGAAAGCTTGCAGCATCGTGCCGTGTAGCTGGAGCTGATGCTGGTGGTGTTTTGGCTTGTTTTCAGGAGGTGCTTCTGGGAGATTTGAAGGCAGACACGTCCTACTCTGTGTCCGTGGGGGCTTACACCGCCAAGGGGGATGGGGCACGCAGCAGAGCCATAGCCGTCTGCACCGCCCTGCCACGTACGCGTTCACACACACACACCTATAAACTTACTCATACACACACACACACACCTATAAACTTACTCATACACACACACACACACCTATAAACGTACTCATACAAACATACACACACATATACACTTACTCACACACACACACACACACAAATGGGTATGCACACGCACACACACACACACACACCTATAAACTTACTCATACAAACATACACACACAAATGGGTATGCACACGCACACACACACACACACACACACACCTATAAACGTACTCATACAAACATACACACACATATACACTTACTCACACACACATATACACTTACTCACACACACACACACACACACAAATGGGTATGCACACACACACACACACACACACACACACACCTATAAACTTACTCATACAAACATACACACACATATACACTTACTCATACAAACATACACACACATATACACTTACTCACACACACACACAAATGGGTATGCACACGCACACACACACACACACACACACACACACACACACACATATACACTTACTCACACACACAGACACACATATACAATTACTCACACACACACAAATGGGTATACACACACACACATGCACACGCACGTGCGTATGCACATACACACATGCACTTACTCACACACACACACACACATATACACTTACTCACACAAACACACACACACATACACTCGCTCTCACACGCGCACACACAAATACAAACAAACAAACTCAAATGTAATTACGGGGATAATAGCAAGCCAATAATCCCAGACATAGCTATACTGTATTTCGTTCTTTCATATCGTACCAATCAATAAGGGGGTTTTAAAAAAAGGTCCATAGTTATTTTGAGCAACAGCAATTATCCCAGTAGGCAATGAGCTCGAAAGCAACACTGAGCTTTGAAAAATGTTGCATCATAAATATTATTACATTATTGTTGTATTATATTGTAATTATTACACAGCTTTGTTGAGCACTCAATGCTGATTGGTCATTTACAGCACTCTATGGTCTGTTGTTTCTGATCAGCAGACCGTTGCTATGAATAACAGACCGTTGCTATGGACGCTATCTCCTACAGTGGAATCCAACAGACTACTTTGGCAGAAGCGATAACGTACAATCGTTTATTTATCGAGTAAGCGACCGGCTCGCTGTACCCCCCCCCCCCCCCCCCCCCCTTACCTATAAACTCCTCCCCCATCAGTGCCGGACAGACCCACGCTGACGGTGATCGCCGCCGACTCGGCTACGGCCCTGCTGCAGTGGCACCCACCCCCTGACCCCCCCACCCCGCTGCTGGGCTACCGGCTCACCCTGGGCCGGGCGGACGTGCTGCCCTTCACCGTGGTGGAGTTCCCCGCCAAGGAGCGCCGCTACACCGCCCAGGACATCCACAAGGGCGCTCGCTACGTCTTCCGCCTCTCCGCCCGCAACAAGATGGGCTACGGGGAGGAGGCGGTGGAGGAGGTGGCCACGCCCGAGGACAACCCCAGCGGGTACCCGGAGGGCGTGGTCGCCCAGGAGAACACCGCCTCCTCCATCCAGCTGGCCTGGACGTCCGTGCCGTTGGTGGAGCAGAACGGGAGGATCATCAAGTACTCGGTGCTGTACAGGGACGTCAACAGCCGGGGCAATGCCTCGCAGGTCGTCGTGGCAACCCCGGACTCAAGTGTGCTGTTGCAAGGCCTGAGTGCCGACACGGTGTACGATGTGAGGGTGTGTGCGTATACCGCTGTGGGCCCCGGGCCCTACAGCCCCGGGATCCAGTTTAGGACGCAGCAGCTGGGCCAAGGTAGAAAAACACACGCACACACAAACACACGCGCACACGCAGAAACATGAACACATCACGCATTCCAGCGGTCCATCATCATTGCTCAGACGCTAACATTCATAAAGTCACCTGTTGCGTCTGTGCACGTGTTTGTATTGTCCGTAGATCTGGCACTGGGTTGGATTACACACACACACACACACACACACACACACACAAACAGCTCTGGTCACAACCTTTTCCGTGTCTGTTGTTTTTGGTTTAATTTTGTTGCGGAAGTCCTAGACCCTAATTCCTATGCAAAACCAAGGTAAGATATCAATAAAGACTAATGGATGGGATCCTTGTTCAAACCGTACTTGAAACGGTCTTAGGATTGGCTCTGGAGGCGTTTGAACAGGTAAGCCCTCCACCTGTTCCTGCAGTGACAACGGAATTTGACTTCCTATTGACGTGTTTCGGTTGTGTTGTTGTTGTTGTTTGTGTGTTTAGTATTCGCGACCAACTTCAGGGTGAAGGCGGCCATGAAGAACTCTGTGCTGTTGTCGTGGGAGGTCCGAGACAAGAACCCCGCCCCACCATTCACTGTGAGTCGGACGAAATGAAATAAACTGTTTAGGAAAGAGCTCCGTTTTTCATTATTGGCCTATTGGAGCTTATAATAGGCCAGCTACCTTAGAAATATAAGTGGACATGGGCCATTGAAGTTTGAGTTACTTGAGCAGCACCATTGATGGAGCTTTCTTGTCAATCAGGGTTGTGGATCTTTCGGTCTTACACGATTAGATTTCCATTCTTGGGAATCCCATTCAAACAATCACGATTCACGGTTCAAAGTGGATTCTCGATTCAGTACAAAGGGGTAATCACAGGACTTAACTCCAGTCCGCCGTGAGCTAAGAAAGGCGGTGAGGCAAATTATGGCATGAAATCAGAGTAAAGTGTGTGTACAAGGATGTTGTTTTTATATTTGAAAAATCAACTGATTGCAATATTGTAAACACACAAAGGCATACGCAAGACAAAAGGGAAAAACTCTTTTTTCTTTCAATTTTTGGAAGTTTGTAAATCGATTTCCCCACCCCTATTGTCAATGTTTGGTGTGTCTCAAACCGGATGTATGCTCCAGCACTGAAACAACCCCTCCATCTCTAACCTCTGCTGCTGTCCAGATCCTGTACGGTAAGGGCCAGTCGGTGGAGGTGGACGGCAAGCAGACCCAGAAGCTGATCACGGGCCTGGAGCCCAACACCCAGTACTCCTTCCTGCTTACCAACCGGGCCAACAGCGCTGGGGGGCTTCAGCACCGGGTCACGGCCACCACCGCACCGGACATCCTGAAGACCAAGCCCACGCTGGTGGGCAAGACCAACGCAGACGGTATGGTGACCGTACAGCTGCCCACTGTGGACACCACCGCCAAAGTCAGGTAGGGAGGGAGGGCGAGAGGGAGGGAGGGATCGAGAGATGGGCTCATGAATGGATGAGGAGAGAGGGGAGAGGGGGAAGGATGGAGGAGGGAGTGGGGGAGAGATGGAGGGAGGGAGGTAGGGGTTGATGAGGGGGAGGGATGGATGGAGAGGGATGGGGTGAGAGAGAGAGGGATAGATGGATGAATGGAGGGAGGGGAGAGGAAGGGAGAGACAAAGGGATGGCTGGAGGGGGAGAGGGAGGGAGAGACAAAGGGATGGATGAAGAGGAGAGGGAGGGAGAGACAAAGGGATGGCTGGGGGGGAGAGGGAGGGAGATGAAGAGATGGATGAAGGGGGAGAGGGAGGGAGATGAAGGGATGGATGAAGGGGGAGACAGAGGGAGATGAAGGGATGGATGAAGGGGGAGACAGAGGGAGATGAAGGGATGGATGAAGGGGGAGACAGAGGGAGATGAAGGGATGGATGAAGGGGGAGACAGAGGGAGATGAATGGGATGGATGAAGGGGGAGAGGGAGGGAGATGAAGAGATGGATGGAGGGGGAGACAGGGAGATGAAGAGATGGATGAAGGGGAGAGACAGAGGGATGGATGAAGGGGGAAAGGGAGGAAAATGAAGAGATGGATGGAGGGGGAGACAGAGGGATGGATGAAGGGGAGAGGGAGGGAGATGAAGAGATGGATGGAGGGGGAGACAGGGAGATGAAGAGATGGATGAAGGGGGAGACAGGGATGGGTGAAGGGGGAGAGGGATGGAGGGGGAGACAGAGGGATGGATAGTTGTTTGGATTGTTGACAGGTACATGGGTGGATGGATGGATGAATTACGGGTTGAATGAATAAAGGAATGGCTAATGGTTCTGTTGTTCTTATTCACATCTCACCCCATCACAAGATTATGTGTTGATGTCTGATTACAGCTTCAGGCACTGAGCACCCAGTCGGTGGTCCAAATCTCAGTTATTTGTTGCCTGTTGTGTTGCCAGGGGTTACTACGTGGTGGTGTTACCGCTGAAGAGGCAGAGAGGCGGGAAGTTCCTGAACCCCTGGGAGGAACCGGACCAGATGAACATGGATGAGGTGAGAAACGAGGAGAAAACAATGTTGATCATAATGATGGCGGTGCCACCAAAGTTACACCGCTGAGCTGCTGTCACAAAGGAACACATCTCACGTAGAAGAGATGATTTAAATGAAGATGACGGGGACAAAAGCCTTGATTATGATGATGATGATGATTGTATCCTTGATAGTGAAATTCAGATTGAGAGACGGTTCAATCAGTTAGTAAATGAATGACGTGCACACAGTGGAGCAAACAGGTCCAGGTATAGTTGTGATAGAAGTACTGAAGGTGGATTCAATCCCTTCAGTTCTCCATGGTGTCCTCTCACGTCCTCTTCAATCTAACCCCACTTCCTCTCTGCACTAAACCCTTCATCAATGTCAACAGTGTTGGCAACAACAGATCATGTTTAGGAAATGAGGATCGATAAGGTGGAGGCATATTGTATCAGATGAGAGATAGCGCAGGTCGTTGACAAGATGAATAGTGGGGGGGGGGGGGGGGGGCGCTTTTATCTTTTCATCTATGCCTTGTCAGCCATTGTTTACGGGGCAGATTATATGTGTCGAAAACGTGTTTATTCTGAAAAAATAAAAGAAGATGGTCAATGACTTGGACATAGGGAGTAAATACTAGATAATGTCTGATCCTTTGATGTTCCACATTGTTTACGTATGAAAGATGATTCATATCATGATCGTAAGCTTTCTCTTTTACTCTCTTTTCTCCCGTTATTCAACATCATCTCGTTTCCCTCATCTATGAGTCATTATCCCCTTATTCCCTCCATCCACTGCACCGCTTTCAATCGTTCTCCTCTCCATCCTAACCGTCTCGTCCTCTCTCCTATTGGCTCTCAGCTCCTGAAAGAGATCAACCGGACCAGTGTCAGCCGGGCCCTGCGGGTCCGCAGGCAAGCTGCCCAATCAGAACCCAGGGCTTATGTAACAGCTCAGTTCAAGACCCTCCCCCCGGAGTTCACCCTCGGCGACGGCCGAAATTACGGCGACTTCCGGAACCGTCCTCTGCTGAATGGACAGGAATATGTGTTCTTTGTTCTGGCGCTGCTAGACCTTTCTGAAAATGTGAGTACAAAGATGTATTTATGGTGTAACATTCTCAGAGCAGTGTGATGTCACATGTGTTTCCATCTGATACTTCTGGCCTCATTTCTTATTCTATAAACATCTCTGTTGCCATACGCCAATCATCGTCCCACATTTGTGAAGCTGCCACATAAACATGTTGTGTGAAATATGATAGTGGACACGCACACACACGCAGAGCACCGGTGCTTTGGGCAGCAGCATGTGTACATGACGTAGATCACCTCTCCGCTCCCCCCCCCCCCCCCCCCCCCCCCCCCCCACTGCAGATCATGTTCTCCACGAGCCCCTACTCTGACCCCGTGACCTCATCGGAAGCCGACCCTCAGCCGATCGTGGACGAGGAGGAGGGGCTATTGTGGGTGGTGGGGCCGGTGTTGGCTGTCATCTTCATCGTCTGCATCGTCATCGCTATTCTCCTCTTCAAGAGGTGAGGACAGAATCAGGAAGAGCATTGTACAGAGACAGGGGGAGAGAGAGCGAGAGAGGGATTGGGGGGTAGGGAGGGATGGAGTTTATGGAGAGAGAGAGAGGTAGGGAGGGATGGAATGTATATATAGAGAGAGGGATGGAGTGTATAGAGAGAGAGAGAAGGGGATGGAGTGTATAGAGAGAGAGAGAGGGGGATGGAGTGTAAAGAGAGAGAGAGAGGGGGATGGAGTGTAAAGAGAGAGAGAGAGGGATGGAGTGTAAAGAGAGAGAGAGGGATGGAGTGTAAAGAGAGAGAGAGAGGGATGGAGTGTAAAGAGAGAGAAAGAGGGATGGAGTGTAAAGAGAGAGAGAGAGAGAGAGATGGAGGGTATAGAGAGAGAGAGAGAGAGAGAGAGAGAGAGAGAGAGAGGGATGGAGTGTGTAGAGAGAGAGAGACAGGGATGGAGTGTATAGAGAGAGAGAGAGAAAGAGAGAGAGGGATGGAGTGTATAGAGAGAGAGAGAGGGATGGAGTGTATAGAGAGAGAGAGAGAAAGAGAGAGAGAGGGATGGAGTGTATAGAGAGAGAGAGAGAGAGAGAGAGGGATGGAGTGTATAGAGAGAGAGAGAGAAAGAGAGAGAGAGGGATGGAGTGTATAGAGAGAGGGTGGGAAGGATGAGGGCATGTATGGTTTTGAAGGAGCTTTACAAAAGGAGACACAATTAGACACATCAATTTGGATCATGATTATTTTTGGGAAGAGTGGATGTGTAAGGGGAGGTGTGAGGTTGTGATTGCAGGAAGAGTGAAGGTGTAAGGGGATGTGTGTTGTGATTGCAGTAAGAGTGGAGGTGTAAGGGGATGTGTGTTGTGATTGCAGTAAGAGTGGAGGTGTAAGGGGATGTGTGTTGTGACTGCAGGAAGAGTGGAGGTGTAAGCAGTGTGTGGTTGTGACTGCAGGAAGATGGCTGATGCGTTCAGTACTGATTCATCCATTATGTGCATTACAAAGTAAAAAGACATCTGCATTGCAGCTTTTCATGATTATTTAGATACATATGTTGTGGCTAATGTAGTCCATAATATCACATTATGAATAAATATATGATATTTTGAAGCCCTAAAGATATTTTAAAACCTGGATTTACATTTATATTGATAAATCCCTGTGTGGGAAATAGAGCATTGGATTTCCTCGTGCTGTTCTGTTGGGCATTCATGTTATTCTTTTCTATCTGTCCTTTGGTGTGTTCCTGCCTTTATTCACGGATCCAGCAAACCTGACAGGTAAATAAACTCTGAGCCAGTGTTTCCTCTGCCTTGCACTTTATTCTTGGAAAATAAATAAGACCAGGTGCTTTTGTGGAAAAGCTAGGCATAACAATATATATCCCAATGATGTATATATCGCACTTGCCTGTTTTTTATCATGTTTGACTATACTGTACTATACTATACTCTACTCTACTCATCTATATTATGCTATACTATACTAAACGTAACTATACTATGCCATACTTTACATTACTATACGATACAAAATTAAACTGGTAGTAGTAATAGTGGTTTGGACACTGCAGAAGCAGCAGGTGCTTGCTGGTGTGCAGGTGTGAGGGGATGTGTGTTGTCACTGATGTAAGAGTGGATGTGTAAGGGAATGTGTGTTGTGATTCAAGGAACAGTGGAGGTGTGAGGGTGTGTGTGCTGTGACTGCAGGAACAGTGGAGGTGTGGGGATGTGTGTTGTGACTGCAGGAAGAGTTGCTGTGTAAGGGGATGTGTTTTGTTGTGATTGCATTGAGAGTGGAGGTGTGGGGATGTGTGTTGTGACTGCATGAAGAGTTGATGTGTAAGGGGATGTGCGTTATTGTGATTGCAGTAAGAGTGGAGGTGTAAGGGATATTCCCTTTGTGTTGTGATTGCAGTAAGAGTGGCGGTGTAATGGGATGTGTGTTGTGACTGCAGGAAGAGTGGAGGTGTAAGGGGATGTGCATTATTGTGATTGCAGTAAGAGTGGAGGTGTAAGAGACATTCCGTTTGTGTTGTGATTGCAGTAAGAGTGGAGGTGTAATGGGATGTGTTGTTGTGATTGCAGTAAGAGTGGAGGTGTAATGGGATGTGTGTTGTGATTGCAGTAAGAGTGGAGGTGTAATGGGATGTGCGTTGTGATTGCAGTAAGAGTGGAGGTGTAATGGGATGTGTGTTGTGATTGCAGTAAGAGTGGAGGTGTAAGGGGACGTGTTGTGATTGCAGTAAGAGTGGATGTGTAACGGGATGTGTTGTGATTGCAGTAAGAGTGGAGGTGTAATGGGATGTGTGTTGTGATTGCAGTAAGAGTGGTGGTGTAATGGGATGTGTGTTGTGATTGCAGTAAGAGTGGAGGTGTAATGGGATGTGTGTTGTGATTGCAGTAAGAGTGGAGGTGTAATGGGATGTGCGTTGTGATTGCAGTAAGAGTGGAGGTGTAATGGGATGTGTGTTGTGATTGCAGTAAGAGTGGAGGTGTAATGGGATGTGTGTTGTGATTGCAGTAAGAGTGGAGGTGTAAGGGGATGTGCGTTGTTGTGATTGCAGTAAGAGTGGAGGTGTAAGGGGATGTGCGTTGTTGTGATTGCAGTAAGAGTGGAGGTGTAAGGGGATGTGTTGTGATTGCAGTAAGAGTGAAGGTGTAAGGGGATGTGTTGTGATTGCAGTAAGAGTGGATGTGTAAGGGGATGTGTTGTGATTGCAGTAAGAGTGGAGGTGTAATGGGATGTGTGTTGTGATTGCAGTAAGAGTGGAGGTGTAAGGGGATGTGTTGTGATTGCAGTAAGAGTGGAGGTGTAAGGGGATGTGCGTTGTTGTGATTGCAGTAAGAGTGGAGGTGTAATGGGATGTGTTGTGATTGCAGTAAGAGTGGAGGTGTAAGGGGATGTGTTGTGATTGCAGTAAGAGTGGAGGTGTAAGGGGATGTGTTGTGATTGCAGTAAGAGTGGAGGTGTAAGGGGATGTGTTGTGATTGCAGTAAGAGTGGAGGTGTAAGGGGATGTGTGTTGTGATTGCAGTAAGAGTGGAGGTGTAAGGGGATGTGTGTTGTGATTGCAGTAAGAGTGGAGGTTTAAGGGGATGTGCGTTGTTGTGATTGCAGTAAGAGTGGAGGGATGTGTGTTGTGATTGCAGTAAGAGTGGAGGTGTAAGGGGATGTGTGTTGTGATTGCAGTAAGAGTGGAGGTGTAAGGGGATGTGTGTTGTGACTACAGGAAGAGGGCTGAGGCGGAGGGCAGGAAGGGCAGCTTCCCGTGCAGCAAGGCCATGTCTTCACACCACCCCACAGATCCTGTGGAGCTACGCAGGATCAACTTCCAGACCCCAGGTAGGCTTAACAATGCACCCCGGTTGATGGGTGTGATTCAAGCGGTCTTAGTTGTGCTTGTGTAAGTTCTTTGGACTACTGATTAATCCTGATGTTGTTTCCCTTTTTCAGCCTACCGAGTATCAGTGTACCGTGGTTACCGGCGTTTGTCAAGTCAGTTGGCTTTAGGCTGCCCTAGATCCTCAACGATGATTGTCTTTCTGTCTCTCTTTCTTTCTTTTATTTTGACATGATCATGCTTTCTAACAATGTTCATTCCATCTCACCAGGAAGCGATAACAACAATGTAACCTGTAACAGCAAAACTGAAAATATTTAACCTCATGATTTAAACATTTTCAATCCTTCATGGCAGCAGACATGTTCACTGAGAACACAGCTTTCACAACAGACTAATAGTCCCAGACCTGTGCAACCCTGAAACACAACATGGTCACCTAACAACAAGAAACCAAAAACACTCCATTTGCTTTCTCCGCCGGCCATGGAACCAACACTAAACAACATCTCTGCGGACGACCCTTACTTTGAAATTGCACCTTGGAAAGTCTGAATATGTGATAATTTAGTGCTTTCCTCTCTCCCCTCTTTGCTGGCCAGGTATGGCGAGCCATCCCCCAGTGCCTATCTCGGAGCTGACTGATCACATTGAGCGCCTTAAGGCAAACGACAACCTCAAGTTCTCCCAAGAGTATGAGGTAAGGCTGCACATTTCCTCCTTCCTGTTCACCCGTATGAAGGGGAGGCGCTGGGCTAGGAGTCGCACTGCCCTACCTGTATCAAATAACCAGAAGATGCTTGTAAAGACTGTAGAAAAAGGTTGGTTTCCTTGTATTTTGTTGCTTGCACTTACAAGGGGTTGAATCGAGCTGTAAACACATTTTAAATGGCAGTCAGCAGCAGAGTGGGCTTGCAGTTTGTAAAACAACTTTGACATCGATTGCTATTATAAAGCGTTTACTAACCTTGCAAACAACACAACACTTGGAACACATCTCGCATGGAGTTTAGGTTGCGAACTCAAATAATTCAAAGAGGTATCTAATAGGGGCCACTGGAATACTAGATGATACAAATAGGAATGAGGTGTTGAGATCACTTCAATCCTATTGCGCATCCACATTAACAGATAAGAAAGCAGCCCATAACTAGCTCTCCCTATCGCGCTCTTCCTTTCTTGGCATCTTGCGGTTAACAATGTAAATGTAAATGTCTCCCAGTCGAGGGGCCGCTTCCCGACAGGGAAATCAACGCTGTCATTTCAAAGCGCTGCCTTCCGCAGATAATTCAGACCTCCTTGTTTTGTTGTGGCAGGAAAGAGAATTATGGAGGAGATACAGAGATGGCAATAAAGACGAAGGAAAGGCAGGGAAAGAGAAACAAGTTTTTCTGATTCGTTTTCTCAAGTTAGTGTGTGGTGGTGGTGGTGGTGGTGGTGGTGGTGGTGGTGTGGTGGTGCTGGTGGTGGTGGTGGTGGTGTGGTGGTGGTGGTGGTGGTGCAGGTGCTGGTGGTGTGGTGGTGCTGGTGGTGGTGGTGCTGGTGGTGCTGGTGGTGGTGGTGGTGGTGGTGGTGTGGTGGTGGTGGTGGTGGTGGTGGTGGTGTGGTGGTGGTGTGGTGGTGGTGTGGTGGTGGTGGTGGTGGTGGTGGTGGTGGTGGTGGTGGTGGCGGTGGCGGTGGTGGTGGTGGTGGTGGTGGTGGTGTGGTGGTGGTGTGGTGGTGGTGGTGGTGGTGGTGGTGGTGGTGGCGGTGGTGGTGGTGGTGGTTTGGAATGGGGATGGAACCGGGGAGGGGTGTAGCGGAGGGGGTATGTTCTTCTAGGTGATAACAATGTTCCAGAACACATTGTTCTTAACCAGGTACCTAAATAGCTACTACCAAAACATTTATTTCATTCTCTGTAGCAACAGTAGTTTTGGTTACATAGAGCTCCGTATAGCCATTCGAAAAGGAAATAGGCTTTTGCTTTGCCCTACAACAGAATCCTGTTCACACCAATGGCCGCAGGGTAAAGGGTTTTGGACCAGACTGACTGCTAATTGGCTAGTAGAACAGAGACAACGCAGATATTGTGTTTGACATACTGTATACATACAATATCCAAAAGGAGAGAAAGGGAAACTGTTACACGATGCAAAGAGA
The DNA here is from genome assembly GCA_026745465.1 of Lota lota. Lineage (NCBI taxonomy): Eukaryota > Metazoa > Chordata > Actinopteri > Gadiformes > Lotidae > Lota > Lota lota. The sequence continues at coordinate 2,292,253 of JACYXH010000312.1, read as the reverse complement.
GTTGAGAAATAGGAGGAAGGACGTTTTGGAGAGAAAGAGGTGTGTGGTAGGGAGAGTATAAGCGAGAGGGAGAGATAGAGAGAAGCCACATTTGATTGTGGTGTGAGTTGGGCCCACAGCGCCTCTGTATGACTGTGTGCTTTGTTCAGAGCTAAACCTCCTTAACAAGAAGAGAGAGAGGGGTGGAGAGACAGAGAGGGAGCGAGAGACAGAGAGGGAGAGAGAGACAGAGAGGGAGAGAGAGAGAGAGAGAGAGAGGGAGCGAGAGACAGAGAGGGAGAGAGAGACAGAGAGGGAGAGAGAGAGGGAGAGGGAGCGAGAGACAGAGAGGGAGCGAGAGACAGAGAGGGAGCGAGAGACAGAGAGGGAGCGAGAGACAGAGAGGGAGAGAGAGAGGGAGAGGGAGCGAGAGACAGAGAGGGAGCGAGAGACAGAGAGGGAGCGAGAGACAGAGAGGGGTGGAGAGACAGAGAGGGAGAGAGAGACAGAGAGGGAGAGAGAGAGGGAGCGAGAGACAGAGAGACAGAGAGGGAGAGAGAGAGGGAGAGAGAGCGAGAGACAGAGAGGGAGCGAGAGACAGAGAGGGAGCGAGAGACAGAGAGGGGTGGAGAGACAGAGAGGGAGAGAGAGAGGGAGATGAGTGTAGAGCAAGAAAGAGAGAGACCAGTAATGATTGTGGTGTAATAATTAGACACACATGATGATGGGCAGTGAAAAGAAAGCATGCACACACAAACACACACACATACATACATGTATTCACATTAACACACACAAACTCAAACACCCCAGCTATTTTTCTCCGACCTCACCATAATTATGTATCGTAAATATTCACAATTGCTAAATTGCTCTGGTCTTCACTCTGCGTCCCTCCTCAGCCCCATAATGACCTCATGTCTGGTTACAGCGCTGCACACACACTGCAATTAATGTGTTGCGCTAGCATGACCATCCTTTCAAACCCAGAGGAATTTAATTTCATATACTCTTCATACACCCGTTCCCCCGCCTGTGTCTGTCCAAAGTAGGCGCCTACATCTTCTTGATTCTTCCTTGTCCCAGCGAGTTTGTTGTGAAAGAAGAAAAAGCGAATCCTCTTTGAGTTTAACGTTGCTCGGTTATCCGTCGACCAGGCTGTGGGTTGTTTTGGCACAACGGAGAGATCAGACAATGACAGTAACCACTGCTCCAGGGTACTGCCCCAACCTCACATTATTTTAGAGACAAATTGCTGTACCAACCTAAAGGTCACATTTTAAGAGCTACACAAGCTCAATGCCGGGACTTAATCTTTCTCTATTTCCTTTCAAATGGGAACTTCTTATCTTGGTCTGAGCCTCAGTGCAGAGATTGTGACTTGACCATGACTGAGTCCACAGCGGCCATGTTTTAGATGCTGCTAGGTTCATGATCCCTGCAGCGATCAGACAGGGAGTGCTTTGAGCTGGCCGGGGGCGGTAAAGAGACGATATGCACTCACAAATGTAGCCTGTGGCCAGTGAAGGACGCTGCACCGTGGTTGCTAGGCGACTGAGATACTCAAACTTCCAAGTGCCGTATTTCACAGTCATAGTGAGATGGGGGAAGATGAGGATTAAGTAGAACCGTGTGATCACAATCAGCGCTGCAGAGGTGGTGAACCACCTGGCACCGTGCTCGGTCCTCTCTGCGAGCCATAGATATGAGTTCAGATAACACTGAGTCCAGACTGAATGATGATGCACGGGCTCACAGTCTGTCCTAATTTCATTAATCAACGGCCAAACGGAATCAATCGCTGACGTTGTCATTTCATGCGTTTTTCTCCAATCTATCACTTAAAGCACATGAGGGTAAGTCAGGAGGAAAGCAGAGCTCCCCTTACACATCCCTCCGATGAATGAAGCCTAATTCACTCGCGTACGCATTTACATTTATTCATTTAGCTAATACTTTTATCCAAAGCGACTTCCAGGTGATGGCTGAGAGCAATCAAAGCACACAATCAATATTGGAGCGACTACAAAATGTTAAGTGCTGCTTGGCCGAGTTTCCAACAACGTTTAAATAGAGTGCATGGTAGCCATAGGAGTAAGTAACAAGGGTTCATGTTTGATTTCTTTTGTCAGTCGTTTTATAAGTATTCAAGAACTTAGGAGTCAGTGATACTCTAGCATCACAATGAAGCGAGATGCATACACAGCCATAGAAATACTGTGCTTCAACTCTGTTTTCTTTGCTTTGAACTCTAACCTTTGTGATGACGCTTATGTGTTGTAGTCGATTGACCCCGGTCAGCAGTTTACGTGGGAGAACTCCAACCTGGAGGTGAACAAGGTCAAGAATCGCTACGCCAACGTCATCGCGTACGACCACTCTAGGGTCGTCCTCTCCAGCATCGAGGGTAAGACTACACTCACGTGTGTGTGTGTGTCTGTGTCTGTGTGTCTGTGTGTGCGTGTTTGTATGAAGTCGCTTTCTCTCTGACCTTTTTGTCTTACTGTGTGTCTGCATTCCTATGTAAACATGAGATTGTAATACGTACTGAATAGATTACAAAATGGATAGATCGAAGACCGTATCAGAACGATAAGCCTGGAAGCAAAAATATATAATTTGAACGCAATATATTTAAATATTTTGTTGTCAGTACCTATCTTACTTCCTGGACTGGATATGTACACTTCCACCTCAGACAAATCTAGCCACCTGTCACATGCCATATTTGAATAATAACTTCGACTTATTTCTACAAAGTATTTATTTAATTGAACCTTTAGTTGTTCACTAAATTACACATAATTATATGATTCCCATGTTCCTAAAACGGAACAAAAAAGAGGAGAATAGTTCCCAAGTTGAGCCTTCTGGCGTGTGTTGTGAAGCGCGCCCAGCCAGCTCTGCTGGGGAGACCACCTGAGGCAAGGTAACTGGCAGCCTCAGTGTGGAGAGGGGAAGGCTGTGGGAGGCCAAGCCCAGACAGAAGAGCCTTATCTGGGCAGAGCAGTACCAACACCACCCCCGCCAGTCCTGGAGCCTGGGCTGTCTTTTACACAACTCTGGGCTTCCGCATATCCAAATTCATCCGAATAAAACATACACAGCATCAACACGCGCTCGTGTCAGATACACAGAAATAGCCCTTTTCTGTAGCTTCTCATTTCCTAATTCATTACCCAGATAAACTGCCAAGACTGCGTAGCTGCCAACCATGTGTGTGCCTATGTATTTGTTTGTGTTTCTGTGTACATACGTGTATGTGTATTTTGTGTGTGTGTGTTTGATGTATTGGTGTGTGTGTGTGTGTGTCTGTGTGTGTGCATGACTTATCTGCAAACTGCACAGTGTCTTTGCTGCAATTAAGTTGCAGCATTTCAGAGCTTTTAGTCCAGCTGTCTCCAGACTACGCTTGATCAACATATGTCTGAAGCTCTGTTCCCAGCCTGGTCCATACATCTAAAACACCCCTCTGTCAAGTCCAACACATGGTGTGTCTGTGTGTGTGTCTGTGCACGCGTGCGTTTGTTTGCATGTGTGCAAACAGACATCTGCCTCTGACATATACTCTAACTACTTTGCCTGTAGTTACAAAGATGTAACTACAAAGATGTAATTTAGATGTAACTAAGATGTGTGTATGGACTGCGTAAGCTGCAAATGAATTGCCCTTCTTCGGATCAATAAAGTTGTCTGAATCAGAATCTAGTAATGCAGGGTCCATCCAGCTGTGCTTATTCAAAGGAGCTGCCAGCCCACTCTCAGGGTCCTCCTTGTGTGGTGGTTGAGGTGTCTGTTCCTCCCTGTGTGTTCATATAAACTGTCCTCACATAAATCCAAGGCTGGTTAGTGTTCCCGTCTGGCAGAATTAGGTCACGGCAAAACCCTGTGCACACGCGCACGTGTGTGTGTGTGTATGCATGTGTGTCACAGTGTGTGTGTTCGTGCATGTGGTTCATGGTGTGTGTCTGTGTGTATCACTCTGTGTGTGTGTGTTTGTGTGTCACGGTGTGTGTGTCACATTGTGTGTGTGTGTGTGTGTGTGTATGTGTGTGTGTGTGTGTGTGTGTGTGTGTGCCTGTGTGTGTTTTTGGATGCACATGCATTCTGTTGCTGTGACTCAGTGATTTTGGGGATTATGGTATTAGGCCCGTAGCTGAGCAGGACAGATCATAAATCAAACACATGCACAAACACACACACACACACTTACACACTCTTATATAGGGAAGACTTACAGTCAGGTTGATATTCAAGAAGACTTGTCTAGCGTATACTCAGATGAGTGCTGTGGTCCTCTTAGCATTCATTATAAGGCAAGGCAGCTGAACAAACACCAGAGTGCACACACAAGAAATCATCCTCACATGGTCCCTTAAGACGGCGGATATTGAATTATCCATAGAGGTTGTAAATTGTCATGAGTTGGAAAGCGGCCGTGGCGTGAATATCCTGCAGAAGGAACACGTTGCTGTTGGGTTGTATCAGAGAAATGTCACTCAAACTGGACACTGTTTCTCTCTCTTTTTCCCACTCTCCATATCTGGCCATCTCTCTCCATCTCTGTCCCTCTCTCTCCATCTCTGCCCCTCTCTCTCCATATCTGCCCCTCTCTCTCCATATCTGCCCCTCTCTCTCCATATCTGCCCCTCTCTCTCCATATCTGCCCCTCTCTCTCCATCTCTGCCCCTCTCTCTCCATCTCTGCCCCTCTCTCTCCATCTCTGTCCCTCTCGCTCTCTCTCCATCTCTCTCTCTCTGCTCTTTCCTCTTTTATCCTTCTTTTTCACCATCATTTTTCCGTCCTATATCCTGCCCCAATTTGTGGCCTGTCTGATTCATCTCCACCCTGACCCACCCATCCACCTCCACCTATCCGTCTCCACCCATCCACACCCACCTCCACCCATCCACCTCCACCCACCCATTCGACCCCACCCGCCCATCCACCTCCGCCCATCCACCTCCACCCACCCATCCACCTCCACTTATCCGTCTCCACCCATCCACACCCACCTCCACCCATCCACCTCCACCCACCCATTCGACCCCACCCGCCCATCCACCTTCGCCCATCCACCTCCACCCACCCATCCACCTCCACTTATCCGTCTCCACCCATCCACACCCACCCATTCACCTCTGCCCATCCACCTCCAACCACCCATCCACCTCCACCCATCCACCTCCACCCATCTACCACCAACCATCCAACCCCACCCACCCATCCACCCCACACCATCCGTCCACCCCGACCCATCCATCAACTTCCACCCATCCATCCACCCACACCCATTCACCTCCAACCCACCTACTCAACCCCAACATCCATCCGTCTGACCCCAACCAACCATTACCTTGCAGGGGTGCCGGGCAGTGACTACATCAACGCCAACTACATCGACGGCTACCGGCGGCAGAGTGCCTACATTGCCACGCAGGGCTCATTGCCAGAGACCTTCTGTGACTTCTGGAGGCTGGTGTGGGAGCAGCACACCGCCAACATCATCATGATGACCAAGCTAGAGGAGAAGTCACGGGTGAGCGACACAAGGCCACAATCAGAGAGAGAGAGAGAGAGAGAGAGAGAGAGAGAGAGAGAGAGAGAATTGCATGGGACACCGCTACCAATAGACCAATAGACTGTTGCAATAATACATCGCTGCACGGACCATGAAGTTGAACTGTCCTGTTTAATGGTATAGTCCGTATAGGGGAGTGTGCCATCTTGCCCTCAGAGTTAGGAATCTGTATTTTAATTTTAGGATGTCATTTCATTATACATTATATTGTCGCCGAGGTGGCCATCTATTTATCAGAATTCAAACTATTTCATTGACCTCATTTAAATGTATATGTCAGTTAAATAGCTGAATACATTTAAATTATTTAATTTAAATGTATAGGTAAACTGCGGTAAATGTAACTGATTATACATAATTGGACTACCTCTCTCAGTCATTTAGTAAATAAATGGTTCATGTGATGAAAGCTTGACCAATGAAATATTCATGTGCTGTCAGAGGTATGTGATATGAATGATGAATGAACTTATATCTACATGACCGATTGCCATGTCATCCCTGTAAAGAAAAAAATATATGTATATAATATTTATATGCATCTATAAATATACATATATATATTTTCTTATTAACCGTGCTCCTTTTGCGTATGAGAAATCAATGCTTTGTGTTGAAGCTTTGCATTCCTACTTTTCCAACCGTCTCTGTTGTGTCTGTTTGACCCTCAGATGCCCTCTTATTTCTTCTCTAAGGCAAGACCTCTCTTCTCCCCTTTGCTTTTCCTTGTGTACAGCCTCTCCTCTCCTCACATGTCTCCCTACTGTACCTCTCTCTCTCTCCCTCTCCCTCCCTGTTCACCCATCACTCCCCTCCTGTAGTCTGCTTCACTCCCTTCTGCTGTGTTCAAAAGCGTCACAATGTTGAGTTGTGTTAAACTCACCGCATCGGCCGCGGTTCTCACTGCACTCTGGAGTGTTTTAAACGTTGACCACATGGCTCTGGAGGAGGGGGGCCCCGCGAGGGTTCACAGTGCACGTTGAACTCTAGCCCGCCTCACCGTTGTCCGGGGTGGGTGTGTGGGGGAGGGGGTTCCTGACCCATTCCTCGCTGTGTAGTTGAGATGTTTCCGGTACAACGCGAACAGGAACGGGCACACAGACACGTAGGATCCCTTGTGCGTTACCCTCCGCTCTGGTTGTTCGCCTCATTCAACAGTAGTGGCGTTGTTCTCAGTCAAAGACCAATAACAATTACAACTTTCCTCCCTGCTAAACCAAACAACAACCACTTCCGGGCTGTCGCAGCTAAGAACGCGGTCACGTTTTAATTAAACCCACTTAACAATGTGCCACTGTGTCTGTACCCACTCTGGCCACAGACAACGTGTTGTGCATGAGCCCAGCGAGAGATGCTCACCAACAGCCTGTCGGTATGAAACCACGGGGGGCCGAGGACAGTTTATGCTTGAAGAACACCATATAAGATTCCTCTCTCCACGCAAGGGGCTGGGCGCGGTGTAGGGCTCTGGTGGTGGTCAGGCTTCAGGTCCCCTCCAGGCCCACTCAGTGGGTCTCAAGGCGCGATGGGAAAGCGATGGTTGAAACGATGTAATTACAGCCTTTATGCGCCGAGCCAAAACGCATAATAATACCCGGTCTGGAGGAGAGGAATGCAGAGCAAGCCTCAGCTGAGCTCCTTGCAGTCTTTGATGTGTGGCGCGGAGGGATCAGCACATAGCGTTTGGTTTGGCCTGATTCTGCCAACCTCCCCTCAGCCCCCCCCCCCCCCCCCCCCACCACCACCACCACCCATCTGCAGGGATTTACCCCGCCCCCATCACCTCTGGTCTCTGAGGCTGAACCACGGGAACTACACATGTACCGCCTTTATATGGGTGAAACGCAATGTGTTGTATCAGCTAAGCATGCTGGCGTTTGGTGTTCTGTGTGGTTATATTTGTGAGTGTATGGAATAAAGGTGAACGTACAGCAAGCAAACAATTATGTAAAAAACAGATTCAGGGATTCAAATGGATTTAAAAAAGTCAGAGGTTAATCTAACTAAAGCAGAGTCAGTTCAATATGTTCATGATGGTTCATAAAGCAGTAATATCAGCACGAGCCTGGTTCTCACACGCCGTTTGCCATAAACTAAGTCACCTTCCAACGCGGTTCGCATGATCACTTGTTGTTCGTCGCAAGCCCCCGTGTCTGACAGATCGGATTCAATATGGATTTGGCCAGCTCACTTTCACAGGCTCACACACTACGGTTGTCTTCGTCTGACACAAACACAGACACACACTGCCACGCATTCCACATTTAAATGTGTAATACCTGCGATACCTAACCTCCCTCCGCTGTGCCGCTGGCTGCAGGTGAAGTGTGACCAGTACTGGCCGACCCGCGGGACAGAGACGTACGGGCTGGTCCAGGTGACACTGCTGGACACGGTGGAGCTGGCCACCTACTCCGTCAGGACCTTCGCCCTCTACAAGGTGCACAAACATGGGCAACACAAAGCGTCCACTTCGGCTTACGTCTTCTCTTCAAAAATGTTTCAAATATCGGGATTAGTGTTAATAATATGTCTGTTAGATAATAAGAAATTGCTAATATAATAATAAATCTGTTGGATAATAATACCTTGCTAATAATACACGTTGGATAATAATAAATTGCTAGTATAATAACAAAATATCTGTTGGATAACAATAGATTGCTAATATAATGATGTATATGTTGGATAACAATAGATTGCTAATATAAGGATATATATGTTGGATAAAAATACATTGCTAATAATAGTACTATAGTAGCAATAATGTCTATAAGCAGTTCACTAATGAACTCTCAAAGTAAGCACCATACTATACTATCCCTTACACTGTGACCTCTGACCTCTCTCTCCAGAGTGGCTCCAATGAGAAGCGGGAGGTTCGTCAGTTCCAGTTCACGGCCTGGCCGGACCACGGCGTGCCCGAGCACCCCACCCCCTTCCTGGCCTTCCTGCGCCGCGTCAAGGCCTGCAACCCTCCAGACGCCGGACCCATGGTGGTCCACTGCAGGTGTGTGTGGAGATGTGTGTGTCTTCAATGTGTTGGAATGTGTGTGTGTGTGCGTATATTCATATCAACATTAGCATGGCTTACAGCTTTATCTCAATACGTTTACTATATGACTATGTAGTACTAAATATATATACATACATACATACACATATATATATATATACAGCATGTATCTTGCAGTCAACAGGGGTGACGCAGTTCACTGTTATTCGTGCCTGAGGCCTTTCGATGATGTGATTTTCTGCCCGCGCATAAACACAATTGAGAGTTATTTGAGGTTTTCACCGAGCAGCCCTGTGTGAAAAAATAAAACACCCAGCTGCTTTCTGACGAGAGTCAAGTCTCCGTGCGCATGAAGATGGCTCTCCTGGGCCTGGAGCTCCACACAACGACTGGCCCATTAGGAGAAAACCCCAAAACCTCTCTACTGGCTCCCCACACTCACATTCCTCCCTCAGCAGCCCTCCTCCACCAGTGGACTCAACAGAAACAGCCGACACAGCATCAACCACACCCAATGCCCCACACACACACACACGCACACACACACGCACATGCACACGCACCCACATGCACACACATGCACACGCACACACACACGCACATGCACACGCACCCACACACACGCACACACACACACGCACCCACACACACACATGCACACGCACATGCACACACACACACACGCACATGCACACGCACACACACACACACATGCACACGCACACACACACATGCACACACACACATGCACACACACACACACACCCGAGTGTGTTGACTGTGTACTGTGGACGTGAGTCTCAGGTCCGGGGGGGTTCCCTTGACCCATGTCAGTAGAAACCCATGTTTTGTTCCAAGCAGCGGGGGGGGGGGGGCGCAGGTGGAATATTCCGGAATTCTGGCACGCGGCGTTTAAGCAAACTGAACTGGACGAGACCGCCACAGCGAGAGGGGGAATGGAAAGACGGGAAAGGGAATTATGAACAAATGCTGAGAAGAAGGAGAATCCGATTATTCTAGGTGTATAGGGAGAACGAGAGAGCAAGTGAGAGCGAGGGAATTAAGCCATGATGGAAAATGGAAAGGCGGACAGGAGAGTAGAGTGGGGGTGGGGGGGAGGATACGTGCAGAAGGAAGAGGGAACAAAGGTCGACCCTAGGTCACACTAAATGAAAGTGATGAATTGAAAGGGAAAGAGTGGGGCGTGGGCTGTAAGGTTTGAAATGTCAGAGACAGGACAGGGAGGGAGAGAAAGAGGATAAAGGGAACCTGGGCAGGATGGAGGTGGAAGGGTTGGCAGGAGATGGGATCATCATAATCTACCTACAGCCGTCAGATGAGGTATCTAACAGGATTATCGCGCAAATTATATTATCCCTGGCAATAATCCATCAGAATGTGGTGGCCTGTCTATCGACCTGGGCCTGGACTGTATCACTCTATCCTCTCACCTACCAACCCAGCAGCACACTTTACACCCAGACAACATGCACTCAAGTTCACCATTAAACACACACTCTCACTCTCTCTCTCCTAGCTCTCTCCTCACTCTCTCCTCTCTCTCTCTCTCCTCTCTCTCTCTCTCTCTCTCTCTCTCTCTCCTCTCTCTCTCTCTCTCTCTCTCTCTCTCTCTCTCTCTCTCTTCTCTCTCTCTCTCTCTCTCTCTCTCTCTCTCTCTCTCTCTCTCTCTCTCTCTCTCTCTCTCTCTCTCACATACACACAGACATATGCGGCTCTTAATGTAGCCTCACAGAAAGGTATTTATTCACTTGCAGCGATATGCTTGGTCAGTGGCTTTTTCCCATCCGGGCACTAACACAGCAGAAATGTGTTTGGGTGGGCAGTTAATCATATTATATTTCTGGATTATGTGTCGAAAGCAGAGGACAATATCCTGAAGGCTTTGCAGGAGTCTGCTGACCTATCATTCGTGTCAATTATTATATGGCACGTTCAAAATATTGCTGCCTGGTATCTTTATGATCCGTTTATGGTTAATGGACGATAGGTATTGGATTTGTCTCGTTTCATATCCTGATTTATTGTTTTACATTGGAGGACATTAGCAGTCTTTGTTTACGTCTTTGTTTCACTCTCTCGTTCCGCCCCGCCCCAGCGCCGGGGTGGGCCGCACCGGTTGCTTCATCGTGATTGACGCCATGGCGGAGCGAATCAAACAGGAGAAGGTGCTGGACATCTACGGCCACGTGACGCTGATGCGCTCCCAGAGGAACTACATGGTGCAGACGGAGGACCAGTACGTCTTCATACACGACGCCCTGCTGGAGGCGGTCACCTGCGGCAACACGGAGGTGCCGGCCCGCAATCTCTTCTCCTACATCCAGAGGCTGACCCAGGTGGAGCCCGGGGAGAGCATCACCGGCATGGAGCTGGAGTTTAAGGTGAGACATGGAGTTTAAGGTGAGACAACATGGACCTGGAGTTTAAGGTGAGACAACATGGAGCTAGAGTTTAAGGTGAGACATGGAGCTAGAGTTTAAGGTGAGACATGGAGCTAGAGTTTAAGGTGAGACAACATGCAGCTAGAGTTTAAGGTGAGACAACATGGAGCTAGAGTTTAAGGTGAGACATGGAGCTAGAGTTTAAGGTGAGACAACATGCAGCTAGAGTTTAAGGTGAGACATGGAGCTAGAGTTTAAGGTGAGACATGGAGCTGGAGTTTAAGGTGAGACATGGAGCTGGAGTTTAAGGTGAGACATGGAGCTAGAGTTTAAGGTGAGACATGGAGTTTAAGGTGAGACATGGAGCTAGAGTTTAAGGTGAGACAACATGGAGCTGGAGTTTAAGGTGAGACATGGAGCTAGAGTTTAAGGTGAGACATGGAGCTGGAGTTTAAGGTGAGACATGGAGCTGGAGTTTAAGGTGAGACATGGAGCTAGAGTTTAAGGTGAGACAACATGGAGCTAGAGTTTAAGGTGAGACAACATGGAGCTAGAGTTTAAGGTGAGACAACATGGAGCTAGATTTTAAGGTGAGACATGGAGCTAGAGTTTAAGGTGAGACATGGAGCTAGAGTTTAAGGTGAGACAACATGGAGCTAGAGTTTAAGGTGAGACATGGAGCTAGAGTTTAAGGTGAGACAACATGGAGCTAGAGTTTAAGGTGAGACAACATGGAGCTAGAGTTTAAGGTGAGACATGGAGCTAGAGTTTAAGGTGAGACATGGAGCTAGAGTTTAAGGTGAGACAACATGGAGCTAGAGTTTAAGGTGAGACATGGAGCTAGAGTTTAAGGTGAGACAACATGGAGCTAGAGTTTAAGGTGAGACATGGAGCTGGAGTTTAAGGTGAGACAACATGGAGCTAGAGTTTAAGGTGAGACAACATGGAGCTAGAGTTTAAGGTGAGACAACATGGAGCTAGAGTTTAAGGTGAGACAACATGGAGCTAGAGTTTAAGGTGAGACAACATGGAGCTAGAGTTTAAGGTGAGACATGGAGCTAGAGTTTAAGGTGAGACATGGAGTTTAAGGTGAGACAACATGGAGTTAGAGTTTAAGGTGAGACATGGAGCTAGAGTTTAAGGTGAGACATGGAGCTAGAGTTTAAGGTGAGACAACATGGAGCTAGAGTTTAAGGTGAGACATGGAGCTAGAGTTTAAGGTGAGACAACATGGAGCTAGAGTTTAAGGTGAGACATGGAGCTGGAGTTTAAGGTGAGACAACATGGAGCTAGAGTTTAAGGTGAGACATGGAGCTAGAGTTTAAGGTGAGACAACATGGAGCTAGAGTTTAAGGTGAGACATGGAGCTAGAGTTTAAGGTGAGACATGGAGTTTAAGGTGAGACATGGAGCTAGAGTTTAAGGTGAGACAACATGGAGCTAGAGTTTAAGGTGAGACAACATGGAGCTAGAGTTTAAGGTGAGACATGGAGCCAGAGTTTAAGGTGAGACATGGAGCTAGAGTTTAAGGTGAGACAACATGGAGCTAGAGTTTAAGGTGAGACAACATGGAGCTAGAGTTTAAGGTGAGACATGGAGCTGGAGTTTAAGGTGAGACAACATGGAGCTAGAGATTAAGGTGAAACAACATGCAGCTAGAGTTTAAGGTGAGACATGGAGCTAGAGCTTAAGGTGAGACAACATGGAGCTAGAGTTTAAGGTGAGACATGGAGCT
>JACYXH010000312.1:2189541-2274541 GCA_026745465.1 Lota lota | reverse complement strand
GTCCGTGCCTGTGTATGTGTGTGTACGCCTGCGTGTGTGTGTGTGTGTGTCCGTGCCTGTGTATGTGTGTGTGCACCTGCGTGTGTGTGTGTGTGTGTGTGTCCGTGCCTATGTATGTGTGTGTACGCCTGCGTGTGTGTGTGTGTGTCCGCACCTGTGTATGTGTGTGTACACCATCGTGTGTGTGTGTGTGTGTGTGTGTCCGTGCCTGTGTATGTGTGTGTACACCTGCGTGTGTGTGTGTGTGTGTGTGTGTGTGTGTCCGTGCCTGTGTATGTGTGTGTACACCTGCGTGTGTGTGTGTGTGTGTGTGTCCGTGCCTGTGTATGTGTGTGTACACCTGCGTGTGTGTGTGCAGGCAGCAGAAGGCGTATATAGCGACTCAGGGCCCTCTGGCTGAGACTACCGAGGACTACTGGAGAATGCTGTGGGAACACAACTCCACCATCGTGGTCATGCTGACCAAGCTGAGGGAGATGGGACGGGTACGCAGCTGCTCATACACACACACATATATATATATATATACACACACACATAAAGTACTACACAGTTACACACACATACACACACACAAATAAACGAATACAAAGTTACACACACATACACAGTACACTCACATTTTTTATTTGCAGATTTGCAGAGGTATGCCTATGCTCAATAAAGTAATACACTTAAATCCTCCCCTTGCCATTAAATGAAATGTGCACAGGTGGAGCGTGCAACATGTCTGTGAATGTGCAACAGATGACTATCATAACAACTCAGTCCTGTCAAAGTCCTGGGCGGCACAGTGACATGTGTGTGACACAGTGACATGTGTGTGACACAGTGACATGTGTGTGACACAGTGACATGTGTGTGACACAGTGACATGTGTGTGACACAGTGACATGTGTGTGACACAGTGACATGTGTGTGACACAGTGACATGTGTGTGACACAGTGACATGTGTGTGACCAGCCCGCCGCCAGTCTCAAGAAGAGACGGCAATGAGAACAGGAGGAAGGCGTTATGATGTCACCAGTTAGTGGTGCTAGCCCCCTGGGCCACGGGTACAGCAGGGGTCCTCACCGCCTGCTGTGTGTCTCTGCAGGAGAAGTGTCACCAGTACTGGCCCGCCGAGCGCTCGGCCCGCTACCAGTACTTTGTGGTGGACCCCATGGCCGAGTACAACATGCCCCAGTACATCCTGCGAGAGTTCAAGGTCACCGACGCCAGGGTAAGTGTGTGTGCGTGTGTGTGTGTGTGCATGTGTGTGTGTGTTTGCATGTGTGTGTGTGTGTGTATGCGTGTGTGTGTGTGTGTGTGTGTGTGTGCATGTGTGTGTGTGTGTGTGTGCGTGTTTGTGTGTGTGTGTGTGAGTGTGCGTCTGTATGTGTGTGTGTGCGTCCATGTGTGTGCGTGTGCAGGTGCGTATGTGTGGTGCCTGTGCACGTGCATGTGTGTGTGTGCATGTTTGTGTGTGTGTGTGTGTGTGTGTGTGTGCGTGCGTGCGTCCGTGTGTGTGTGTGCGTCCGTGTGTGTGTGCGTGTGTGTGTATGCGTGTGTGTATGTTAAACAGAATTCCTTTGAACGTTCTGTCCTGTCACTCCTCCAGGATGGTCAGTCGAGGACGGTTCGTCAGTTCCAGTTCACCGATTGGCCGGAGCAGGGAGTGCCAAAGTCAGGGGAGGGATTCATCGATTTCATTGGCCAGGTGCACAAAACTAAAGAGCAGTTTGGCCAGGACGGACCAATCTCAGTACACTGCAGGTAAGGGCCATCAGTCTTTTATTGCATCAGTCATGCGTAGTGCAATGCACGCGAGACCTACTATCAAACTCAAATCAAAACGTATTCAAATTCTTAATCCAAACTTTATTTATGGAGCGCTTTTTGGGCAAAATGGCAGACATCGTTCTCAACTTGGAAAACAGCAATAACCACACACAAGCAAAGAGGAAAAATCGGAATCACAGAGACATATCCATTTGAGCAAACGGCGATACAACCATGATCATGGTGGCACCTGGACAGATGCTCTGCTGGACTTATACAGAGGGCTGTTGTTGTGTGTCTGACTGCCTCGTCCTGTCGTCTCCACCAGCGCCGGGGTGGGGAGGACCGGGGTGTTCATCACCCTCAGCATCGTGCTGGAGAGGATGCGGTACGAGGGCGTGGTGGACATCTTCCAGACGGTCAAGATGCTACGAACGCAGAGACCTGCCACCGTTCAGACAGAAGTGAGTCTGTCTGTCTGTTTAGCAGTCTGCTATGGGACCCTGTTTCCCCTTTTCTCTATCTATTGCTCGGCATATATTTTGTTGTAATTTCACAATTATTTATTTGTTACTATTTCATGAAATGATGGGTTGTTTTTGTTTGTGGCGGTTCATTAGCATGTGGAGCTCCGTCTCCTTGATTGCAATTACAGCACAGCAGTCCTCTCCCCCCTCTCTCTCCCCCCTCTCTCTCCCCCCTCTCTCTTCCCCCTCTCTCCTCCCCCTCTCTCCTCCCCCTCTCTCCTCCCCCTCTCTCTTCCCCCTCTCTCCTCCCCCTCTCTCCTCCCCCTCTCTCCTCCCCCTCTCTCTCCCCCCTCTCTCTTCCCCCTCTCTCCTCCCCCTCTCTCCTCCCCCTCTCTCCTCCCCAGAACGTAGAGAGTGAAAATGGGAAAAAAATAAGAAATGGAGAGTGAAAGAAGGAAAGACTTCTCTAGCTCTCTATTTCCTAAATTACCTTGTATTTTTTTCATTTATTTTACTGTTATCTATCACACGCACAGTTACACATTTTTATACATAAATGTTTCTCCCTCCTATATTTGATTCTATATTTAAACATGTTGTTTAAGGTAGTCCCCGCCCACTATCCATCCTGGTAGACACCTTTTGTGGGGCGTGTAGCCAGAATGGTTGATGTTACCTGGTCACCCAAACTGTAGTAACAGGTTACACATGGAGTAGCAGGCATTTAACTACTCGAGGGCAATTTGAGTCCATAGCTACATGGTATCCTACGTTTTGAGAGCTTTGTGCTTTTAAGATTGGACCAGGATCAACCCACAGCACTACTATGTAACCCACTACGTCACTATACATCTCAAATAAGTTGTTTTACGATTGGGTTTTCCTTTAAAGTGTAAGTAAACCCCAAAGTATTTTTTTCCAGTTGAAAAACTTTTTGTTTGGGCCTCAAATGTAAACAGTTGTTCCTTGGCCTACATTATACATATTACATGTATATGTCTAATGTTTCTCCTTTTGTGTGCATGCAGGACCAGTATCAGTTCTGCTACAGGGCCAGTCTGGAGTATCTGGGAAGCTTCGACCACTATGCAACATAAACAGCCCAACAGGACCAGCACCTTGCTTAGTGCACTTCTCTAGGCCTGCATCTGCTGCTCTAGAGCAGTGCACTAAGTACCTACAGGGTGCCCTCCCCCCCCCCCCCCCCCCCCAACCCTACCCCAACCCCACCCCACCCTTCTCCCAAGAGATTATATCCCCTACATCCAGAGCGTGTACAAGGGGACGGGGGGGGACGGGGGGGGGGGGTGCGGCCTACCACGCACCCTGACTGAGCACCTCTATCTGAGCCATAGCCATCTGCTGGACCAGAGGTGCTGACCCACACCCCAAAGCCCAAAATCAACCCACCGGTCGCGCTGGACGGGTGGAAGACGAAAAAAAGAAGAAGAATTATAGTAATAAATTCATCATGTTTTAGTTTTGGTTCTGTGCGAGAAAGCCATGGGCTTGCATGAAGATGTGAAGCTCATGTCCGCCAGAGTAGCGCCACCAGCCCACAGAAACCCAGGCCATACCTTCAGTGTTGGACGACCACCGAAGAGACCGTCTCGCTTTTCTTTTAGCGTGTTTTTTGGAGACACCATCTAGAAATATCTACAATTGCATCATATCCAAGCCTCACGGAGCGAAACGGTGGGCCACCGGAGAGACTTGTGCGGAAGATAAATTGCCAATAGGACACGGACGTTACCCAAACACAAACACATCCGAATCAAAAAAGACTCAAGATGTTGTTTCGTTTTGGAAACAGACTCTCGTTTCCTGCGAGCGAAAAAAAAAAGACAATATTTCTACCGTACCGTTATCAAACAGAGATGAACAAATACAAAAACACCATTTCAACCTTATTGTTCACATTTTCAGATTTAAAACTGATCTATATGGGGACAGGCCCGACGGTATACCACCATTTTAAACATCCATTTAGGTTTTTAAATATCCTCACAAATGTGTATCTTCATTTTCGTTGCTGTTGTTGTTTTTTTACTGACTTTTGACCTTGTCACGTCATCCACTGTCAAGGTTGCAAAATGTTTTCTTTCTGTATTCTGACGAGGTTTCTTTTCCCTGCGGTTCTCAACGTGAACGTGAACGTGTTCCAGAGCTAGCGTTAGCCAACACCGCTGTTAGCGGCTACACTCGTTTCTAGCACACAAGAGTCAATGTACCCCCACACACACACACACACACACACACACACACACACGCGCGCGCGCACACGCACACACACACACACGCACACACACACGCGCACGCACACACACACACGCACGCACGCACACACACACACACACACACACACGCAGCGTCGCTACAAAATCTACCAAGCCGTGTTATATGTGATCGATGTGTGTGTGCATGCTTTTGGCGGCGCACAACGGACACAACTACAGTGTTACAACCTGCAGATTCCCCCGATATTGTCCCCGAGACATACTCCTAACGTGGGCTTTTTGTGCAGGTGTAGACCACTTCCATATTTATATATCACACAAGACAGAAAAGAATGCACAAAATAATAGGTTTTATTAAAAATATGAATATAAATATGTCCAAAAAAAGATTTTGTTTTTCCAAGCAAGGACGTGGGGGGAGGGAGGGAGGGGAGGGGGGGGGGGGGGGGGGAGAGAATGGAGTGGAAAGAAGGTCAAAGGCAGAAAGATTATAATTAATTGTTGAAGGACACACAAATTTATCTTTCTCACTGGAATGCTCACATGTATGAATTTCCTCTCTGTCTGATTCAGTGTGCAATAAGTAGATGTATTATTAGTATATATATTTTTGTGTCAAGTCACTAACTACAGTTATATGCCATGATGATGATGTTGATGATGATGATAATAGCGATCTTTTTCCGAACAAAACAAGGGGTGTAATGCTTGATAGGGCCCGCGCTCTCCACCGTTTAATGACCTCTGACCTGGGAAGTTAATCGTTGTCATGTCACGATGCCAGTCGATGATGTCGTCCATCTGTGTCACATGAAAAACAGCGAATCAATTAAACTACAAACAGCATCTAATAAGAATTTTAATTTTAGATTTCTAGTGCCTTATATTACACGCCTATTTTGATATAATTACTTTAAAGATTTTTGTTTTATGCCTGTGTGCGTGTGTGTGTGTGTGTCTGTGTGTGTGTGTGTGTGTGTGTGTGTGTGTGTGTGTGTGTGTGCGTGTGTGTGTGTCTGTGTGTGTGCGTGTGTGTGGCTGCGTGGTTGTGATAAGAATGTCAATGTATGATTTAGTTGTGTTGCGTATTAGATATGTTTCGTGTGTTCTGTTATTGCCTGTGAAATAGTTTATGGGAGAATTGATATGGACTGGTTGTTTGAAATCAAGCAAAGAAAACATTTTATTTTTTTTCATCCATCCAATCATTTCAATAATTTCCCCGAAAGGAAAATGAAAGAAAGGGATTGGGAGTAAAGTGTTTGCAACATGGTTTAAACTGTGTTTCTCGCATACTAAACACACTTTCTGACTTCTCTTACTGGGACTCTTGCACAAGAAATGTGTATATACCTTTATATGACAACTTCTGTCCAGTTGACAGACGACCAATGTTGGCAACGAACAGGCTGCAGGAGTAAAGGCCACAGTAACTTAGCATGTAGTATTCTAGTATGTAGAGCTGATTGCGGTGGCTCTTGTTTGAAAAAGAGCAAAATTACAAAGCCACGTTCTTTTCCACGCGGTCACGTGTCCCACCTGAACCTTCACACACCGTGAGACCAGAAGTCATGCAGTTTCTTTTCGTTTCTCTGTGTTTGCATTTCCATCTGTTTTCCTTTACTGACAAAGGCTGCGAGACGTTTGGGTGCTAGTGTTGTCTGTACAAAGACACAGAGCCTACATAGTGATTTGTATTCTATATACATACACATACACATACACACACACACACACACACACACACACACACACATATACATACAAATCTTATTCATTCATGTGTCACGGTGCAAGGGAACCGCTTGCAGTCGTCCCCCACCTTACAGTAAGCCCTGTTGTTGTTTTGAATATGCATGGTACCACTTTTGAGATGCCCCCGCCCTGGTCGCACCTGTGAAGGGAAGACTTGCACTTTCTCTCTTTGTACTATGCACTAGTAACACAGATTATCTCTCGTAGCCCACCAGTCCCCTAAAGGAGTTGCACTTGAAATCTAGAGGAAAGTCGACCCCTGTTATACTCACACGGCTGTGTAAATGTAAATAACACACGACACAGAGAAACATCCGGTAAAAGAGAGAAATATGTTATTAAATGTGGTCCATTTATAGAGTGATACAATGGGAGTACACACCTCAAGTCACAGATTGTGAGACACGCCGATGTGCAATACGTCACATTGAGAATTTATTGTCACAGTGTTATATAACCCCTCCCCCAAATGATATTATGTAGATGGATAAAACTGGAGTTTATAAATTGTATGAAGACAAAAAAAAAACGACGGTGTTACATGAATCAGTTCCAATTGGTCTGTAAATGTACGCTTTTATTTGTTTATTTATTTCCTACTCCGAGTCAAACAAGTGCTTTTTATTTTTCTTACATTGGTTCTCGGAGTCTGCGAAATGGGGAAAAAATAGGTCTGTATGGATTTCTGTTCCGTGTCAACACAAGTTTTATTTGTTACAATTAAACTCAAGTGAAATGACTTCTTGTTCTATCTGTTTGTAATGATTCATATGAGACCTACAGGGAACGTGAAGGTACGTCACGACAGCCGCCATCTTGTGAGACACAACCAACAGAGGCTGCGACCTCTCAACATTGCGCGTTCGACTCGGTGGGACGTCAGCTTCACATTCCCTATATAGGAAGCTATATGGGGAATGTGAGCTATATATAATTGTTCAACTTTGTGCCATTTGTGCAGCGATTTTAGCATTTTTCACTGCAACCGAACACACGAACAAATAATTAACAATAAATCCGATTCACTATTGATGAAACGTAAAATCAATCTTCTGTGGTATCGTTGTTTCGTGCTATGTATGACTGACTGTGGAAAACGTTCAACACGTGGTTTATTCAGAGACACAAGGTAAACAAGCTTGTACTCTGGAGGTGGATCATGAAGCATCTCGAATACTGGTAAACATTCAGTTTATATTGGAAATGGGCGGAATGGTAAATAAGCCACGCCTACAGGTTCTAATTTACCCAGGTAAACCTTCAATCTGTCTTGGACTGGGCGGAATGACAAAGAGGCCATGTTTGTAGGGTCTGATTTATGTCAAACCCATAAAACAGTATATGGTGTTGTGTAGAAGCAGCTATTCAAGACTGGTGTTAGCACTACACGCATGTGATCCAATGAGGTACTGATGTTAGCTTGAATATCATGAATATATCATATCATTATCATCATAATTTACATCACTATTTAATCAACTTTGAGGTGGGCTCAAAAGCGGTAGTCCTGTTGCTGGGGGGCTTTTAGCTGATAGCTTAGCCTAACGTTAGTAATTTTCATCATCATTCCCAGGTGGGAAAGTCAACAGCAACAAGCCCTGAAAATGTTATTTAATCAAGACTGCCTTCTTGGCATTCAGTTAATAAGTAATACATATAAATAGTGTTAAGTTATTCTGTTTTAAAGTGTAACTTAAAACAAGTATGCCGGTTGAGTCCATGGATGTAGCGTGAAGGTGCACTTTGTCCGCCATTTGTGTTTGCAGTTCAATGGCGACGGGCTTCACCCCATGTGACTTCCGGAGGCAAACTAAACTATGGAAAACGAGTGAGCTTTTTAAAACTAAAAAACGGAAATAACCAAATATTAGCTTGTTTAACTAATTGAAATAATTAAATTGAGCTATTAGGGAGGATGTTTGTGTTGATTAAAAATAAAAAACATTGTGAATCCTGCGTGGTATAAATAAATACAAATGTGTATGTGTGTATGTGTGTGTGCGCGCGCGCGCCTGTGCGCAGTCAGCTCTCACCCCTACCAGGTGATTACTTACCTGGAGGATCAGAAACCTAAAGGAAGACGCGCTCCGTATCATAGTTATTAGTTTGTTATTATAATCTTTGTTTACTTAGTGATTGTCATTTATTCGTTTGCTATTATAGTTAGGAATCATCGTTCTTACTCTCTTAAATCTAAGTCTAACTGTATGTCTGTCTAACCAACAGCGTTCCAAGTCAAGGGTCTGAACCTGTCTGCCTGTCTGTCCATCAGGATGAAAACGGGATTAACAACCATTAATTAACATTAGTTAATGCGGTAATGAGTATGTAGCATTAGCACAGGAGTTATGGTTAATCCTATTAAATAATGTATACATTAATACCTCAGTTACCATGAACACCATAAGTAAACACCATTAATAAATGATTACTAGACCATTAGTTAAATATTAGTTAACTGTTAGTCAATGCTTACTACTTCATCCATTCATGGTAATTAGTAATGGTTAATTAACCCTTATTGTAAAGTGTTACTAAGTGACGTCACAGAGACTCAATCCCTGTAGTTTGGAATTAGGGAACATGAAAAAAAGATGGCCATCTAATGGAGGAAAGGAATTGGTCTCTCTCCCAATACAGCATTTGCACTTTAATAATAAATGTGGCTAATTATCATGAATAATGTCATAGCTATTATTTTGCGATTTTTATGATGGACTTCTGACTTTACATGAACATCAAAAGTTTCTCCCTAGCATCAGTGAAATAAAATCCCTGCCTGGACACATTTACTTCTCAACAAACAATATTCCAATAATCAGACCAAAAAAATTAATAAAGACAACTGACACAAATTATATAAAAAAAAGCAAATATGGATTTTTTTATTGTTTTATGGCAGTTACCAATATTTCTTCTATATAGCAAGCCCAAAAATAAATACAGAGATTTAAATAATTCCAACAGTGTGTTTCATATAACACAGACTGACAGTAGTGTTTCATTTTGACTTGTGAATAGGGCAGACATTAAAACACTATGCCCAACTCAACCTCCTTCCCAAATAACTCTTCCTGGAAAGTTATTATCAGCATGCTGTTCGATTGAATATGAAGATTCAACATCTTCATGCCCAATGGCAACTCATGTCCTTTGATGTTAAGTTATTAAGCCATCACAAGCAGTAGGGATGACAATTTACCACGCGGGCACGAAACAGCACGACATGGAACGAAAGTACAACAAGCAAAGTGCATAAATATAATTACAAAATAAAACCAGATCAGCAGAATCCTGCCAAAAAGCTACAGTAGATAATCTACTTAGAAAAATCCCAGCTCT
The DNA here is from genome assembly GCA_026745465.1 of Lota lota. Classification (NCBI taxonomy): domain Eukaryota; kingdom Metazoa; phylum Chordata; class Actinopteri; order Gadiformes; family Lotidae; genus Lota; species Lota lota. Next base: position 2,264,978 of record JACYXH010000312.1, on the reverse strand, counting down.
TGAAATGTGTTCATTTACAGAGGAAAAACATGTGGTTGTGTAGTTTAAAAATGGTGGCGTGACAAGGTTGATTTTGTTAGCTTTTATTCCCTGACAAATGTGGTAGGCTAGCTTGGCCATAATGCACTCTGTTCAACTGCACCAGAATGGCCGTCCAGAAACCAACCCGAGACACCTTGTCCCTTCAAGAGTTGTTGAACCTACAATCCCTGATCCATGCAGCGGCTGCCCCACCGGTTTTCCTTTTGGTTTTTGATCATGCAACTCAAATCGTTAGTGCTTTTCAAATGAATCTTTTTGCCCCGATATGAAACGTTATGGCGGTGAAGCTTGACGATGTTATCCATAGCAGTTAGAGCCCGTCTGTTTACCCAGCTGATCCGATGCTGAGCCACTTAGTGCTGGAACTACCTATACACTGATCCAAAACAATGGATCACGAATGGCCGCTGAGGACCGTCCAATAAGATTCTCCGTCTCAGTATGGAGCAGGGGAAATAATTGATTTAAGGAGACGGATGGTGGTCCAGACTGCCTAGGTGGTTGAACACTGTGCATAACCTCGGTGGCGCGTACATTACAGATTGTAGGTTCCCACATGTCCTCCTAGCGCCAGCTTTACAGGACCCAATTCGGTAGTTGTTCAAAATGGACCATCAAAATGGCTAACATACACACACACACGCACGCACACACACACACACACACACACCCACACCCTAATCCAACATCCAAACACATCCAAAACAAATCCCCTCTCCCAATTCAGTGCATTCACTTGTCGTTGATCTGCAGGTGGTTCCAAACCCTTCTTCTTCGTGGTCATCTTCTTCGTGGTCATCATCACTTGCCCTTAGGGCTGCGTGGCTCCCAGGTGCTTCTGGCCGACAAAGCCACGTAGTCCTTCTGGAAGCGGGAGTTGGGGGTCCGCTGGCGCTTCCTCTCCACCTGCGTGGTGAAGAAGGTGTCCTGGAAGCGCATGCTGGAGGCCGTGGACTAGAGACACACAGGAAGGAGGGAATTACACCAGGAAGCCAGTCCCGTCCAACCATGGAGAGCTAGTGCCAAACATGATAGATATTATGGAGTATACAAATAACATCTAGTTTGGTACAATAATATTACAAATAATCCTACAACAAAATGGAAATAGATTGGCCACTGGTTTTTAAATGTGACCGTTTATTTGAAACTGGACTCTGATTGGCCAGTGTGTAACACCAGGAAAAGTCACAACATGTCACCCTCCGCTACTTTTTATGCAAAGCTGTCAATGTGTTTCTTGAGAGGGGCACACTGGCAAAAAGCCGCTGACATAGAGCATTTTGTACCAACCGTTTAGTGTGGTCCCCATTTTCAACATGTAAGAACGTTGGTCATTTCACAGCAACACTGATCTGAGTAAAGGCTGTCCGGCTGGGAGTGTAAGCTCCGTCTCTAAAGCGGACCGCAGGGTCGGACACTTACAAGTCTTCCTTTCACCTTTTTAGGCAGGTCTTCTTCCAGGGTGTACACATCCTCCCTCTTGGCCAGAACCTGGGACCCATCTTCAAACTCAACCTTCAGGGGGGATTCAAGCATGGGAATCATATTTCAGCCATTTTCTTTTTACAGTTTATCTCCTTTTTAAATGTCTCTCTGGTGACATTTACATTTTTGAGTCTGCGCCATCGATGTCGTCTTCTCATGCAATGCACTTTTCGAATGACCTACATTTCGCTTAAAAGGAAGCCTCTTAAAATGTTCCTACCGGAAGCACACCTTCCCATACAATGGAAAGCTGTTCCTCCCCACTTGGCCCATTTCGTCTCATAAGTGTGTACAGCTACACGGTGTGTGTGCGTCACAGAGCCAGTTGTGCATGTCTAATGGTTGACGCCCAGCCACACTAAATAAAGCCTAAGTGGAAGCAGCAGCAGCAGCTTGTCTTTCAGCGCGGTGAATATTTCAGTGAGTTTGAATAATGCAGATTGTCGTCCTGTCTCCTCTCTCCCCTCCCCCCCCCCCCCCCCCCCCCCCCCTCTCATGGGGCATATTTGCAGAGCTTTTCCTCCCACTCTATTGATGCCTGTCCTCCAAACATCATCCAGCCATTTCCTCAGCACCACCAGCTATCCGTTTCTCTAAATCCCCCCCCTCTCTCATTCTCTCTCTTTACATAGACCTGGGGGGCCTGACAACAGCAGCGGCGGGAAGTGTTGTCAGTTGAGCAAGTTTGAGTTCTGTGGCCCTTCGGGGCTCAACGAGTCAATCTCCTTCCTCCTCGACGACGTCGGCAGGTTAACCGGTACAGTGGATCAAATATGAACACAACTCCCCCCACCCCCCCCCCCCCCCCCCCCCCCCATTACGCCGGAAAGGTTCCCCTGAAAACCCCAGATTGTGCCGTGTGTGTGTGTGTGTGTGTGTGTGTGTGTGTGTGTGTGTGTGTGTGTGTGTGTGTGTGTGTGTGTGTGTGTGTGTGTGTGTGTGTGTGTGTGTGTGTGTGTGTGTGTGTAGTGGGGGTACCTGGTACATGTGGGTGGTGTTGGATCCCAGGTACTTGGCTCCGTAGTAGAGCCCGTCGGGCCACTTGACCTGCACCGCCTCCCCCACCTCGGGGGGCCCCAGGCTCACACAGTCCCGGCTCTACGGGGAGAGCAGCAAGCTAGGGTTCAGCGCTCGCTACGCGCCGCTAAACAACAAGCCTCGGCAGTGTGCGGTGCAATGAGACGATGATGCTGAATTCAATAGGTTCAATAGACTATTAGTGTCACAGCAGCTGTCAGCGCTATTCTGCTGCAATTAAACAAAAGCTCATTACCACTCGCCTGACAAATCCCTTTTCTTACCCAGGAAGATTTACAATCCTAATTTGGTGTGTATTTATGAATAAGTGTGCATGTATTAATGCTTGTGTGAGTGTGCCTGTAGTATCTATAAAAAAGCTGAGTGAGACAGTGATTGTGTGTTATGTGGGTGTTACGTGTGCGAGTTATATTATGTCATGTTACGTTGTGTGTTATGTGTGTAAGCAAATCGTGTGTGTGTGCGTGCGTGCGTGCGTGCGTGCGTGCGTGTTATCGGCGGCGGCGTCTCACCACTATGTCCTCCGGGTAGGTGTCGTTGGAGAAGGAGCCGTCGTCGAACATGACCTCGTAGAAGGCCTGCGAGCTGACCTGCGTGACCTTGGAGCTGTAGTAGCGCAGGTTCTTGTGTTTGGAGATGACCGTCTGGCCCAGGGAGATGGCCGCCTCGCTCGCCCGCTGCTTCTGGTACACACAGGGCACACGGCGCAGCGTCTCAGAGTCATATACTCAAGTATAACATCTACACAACCTCTGGGCCTTCTCTTTGCCTGTGTTATTGGCAGTACAATCCACTTCAGCAAAGTGTAAAATACACTGAATGGATGATATTAATACAATGCAAATATGCCATTCCAAGTCAATCTTTTTGCCAATCGTTTTCCTAAGCAACACTGAAAGACCTTTCCCCTTGTACTCACAGCAGCGGAGCTACGGGATTGGTGCCGGTGGCAGGTGATGGACACGACGTAGGGCCAATCGTCGGGCTCCATGGGGACGCCGGCGGCGTGGGCGCAGGTGACGTGGAAGGAGGTGGGACAGCGGCCGTAGGAGCACTGGATGCAGGCCCCGGCCTGCCGCTTCCCAGAGCAGCGCTTGTGACAGTAGGTGCACTTCTGTGGGGATGGCCAGAGGCCGACAGTCACAACCGCGCCACTCCAGATCCATGGCTCAGACACACATTTAGTAGTCTCCAAATCCCACTTTTGAATAGCGGTCTGAAGTCTGACAGCAGACAAGCTCAAATCTAAGTGAACGGGGGCGTTTCACTTTCTTCCGCTTCGCATTTGTGTTGACCAATCACGTTGCTGGAGGCGGGAATACGTCGGCGTGTAATTCGCGAACAGCGAACATTAATTCGGCCAGCACTAGTACATTTTCCTGGTTGGAAGACAAGCTAAAACATTGTCCTAAAAAGAAGTTGCTGTAAAAGGTATCTGAATTAAGACACTAGAAATACACTTATTCAAATCTCAATAACGAAACAGGAAACAAGGCTTGACTCCTCCCCTTTCAGTTTTTGGTTTCCTGCCCAGCCTCTGTGCCGTCTCGCCCCAGAAGAGATGACAACTACAGTTCCAGATCCACGAGTCAACTAAACCACTCTGACACATTGGGTTTCATAGACACATAGTGCCTTTTAAATCCACTTTGAGACCATTTGTCATACGTTTAGGCAAATAGTCTGTCTGCCTATTTATCAATTCTGTATGGGGAGAGCCGCTGCTTTTAAGGCTTTCCAAATGTCTAGGTATCTGGTCGGCTACACCTTGGGACCGTGGTTGACTGTGATGTATTCTATCTGCGGTGACACGTAATGGAGGCCCTGTGAAGATGGGCTATAGAAGAGGAACAGTGATATCAGGATGCAGCACCAAGACGCCATTCCCCTATTCCAGTAGAATATACCCTAGAGATACAGAGACGCTGATGGGTCAATTTATTCAATTCTGTTATTGGATTCAGTCCTATAAAAACTGCCAAAAACCAATAGACAGAGCTGTGAGAGAGACAGTGGAAGTGAGGAGAGAGTGCAAGAGGGCAGCGAGAGAGAGAGCGAGAGCGACACAAGGAGAGAAAGACAGCTGGGTAGAAAGCAAAGGGGTCGATTGAGAACATGTTTTGCTGCTGCATTACACGAGAACTGTGGGATTGGAGGCGACCAGATGACCTCATGTGAGGTCATAGCACCCACCCTCAGGGCGGCGCGTCCGTTACTAGATTCATTTCCATAACACCTGGCACATGAGTTACAGCAACTACACAACAAAATATTTGTCTGACAAACACAATGTTCCTCCAGTCTTTGACGCACACAGACATTCTGGTTTCGCTCTACCAACCAGCCCACCAAGTCCATTTCCCTCCTCCACGGTCTCTCTCCCCCCCCCCCTCTTCTTTCCTCCACCGCTAGATGAGGAAAAAATGACGACACTCCCCCATTATAGCACATCTCTCCCCTCTCCCCCTCCACAATAAAATATCCACCGCTCTCTCTCCATATTTATGTATCCTTCTCCTAGCAGTAACCTAGGAGACCAGCAGATGTGGAAATACAATGCTTATTTACGGTGCAGCTGTGCGTTTAGCACGGTGAGCGTAGCACCCGTAGCCAAAGCTTCGTCGTGATGTGTATTTCAATAAGTGTTTGTAGCCCGTCGGCTAAGGGACTTCGCCTTGGGCGACCTTTCTATTTTTCAATCACGCCATACGAAAGCGTGTTCAGAAAAATGTGTCAACCATTTGGGGTACTTGGGTTTTCCTAAACTAGCTGCTCTAATCTGGTGAATTTAGAGTTGATTCACTTATACCCCTTCAAATGGATTTGTGGAGGCAATTGGGATTACAGTATCAGTTGGGCCTGTCTCCAGATTAAAATCTACCATTATAGCATGCGATTCTTTGACCATGTTTTGCAGGGCAACCAAAAAGCTGGCAGGCATTTCAAACTCGAAGTACAAGTCTCTCTTTCTGGCAATCTTTCTCGACAATTTGGGTCCTCTGGGGTCACATTTAAACTTTTTAGACCCCTCCTCACCGCTATTGGTGAATAAGTCAGGCAGAATTTCAGGGAGGTCATCTCCCGTAGCTCCTCCGTGTGGACAGCATTGGACTGACTGCTTGGCCGTGGTTCAGATCATGTCTATGCAGTTTGATCAGCAGGAATCGCACGAATAGTGTTGATGTTTGTATCGAAGCACAGAGTGTGGATCATGTCGTGGGAATATGTGAATAGTCTAGTAGTGTGTGTGTGTGTGTGTGTGTGTGTGTGTGTGTGTGTGTGTGTGTGTGTGTGTGTGTGTGTGTGTGTGTGTGTGTGTGTGTGTGTGTGTGTGTGTGTGTGTGTGTGTGTGTTCCTTGCCTGTGCAGTCACTGGGTTGCTTTTGGGTCCTGGTGTTGAGCCATGTGTTAAGAACATTCCCACAGTAAATTATGAATGTGTGTGTGTTTGTGTGTGAGAGTGCGTATGTGTGTTTCTGCGTGTTGTGGTAAATGATGAAAGAGCTGGCCCGCTGCATGGACGCTGGGTCCAGAGCAATGTTTTTGGGCACTCGCTAAACGTAGTGTGAAGATGAAGCAGGAGAACAACTGGACACAGCCAATAGCAGATGCCTCACACACACCATTTAAAAAACACAAACCACTGTGCTGTGTGGGATTCGTCTTGTCCCTAAATGTCCTGAGCCCGTGACAGCAGTGTGTGTGTCTGTGTGTGTGTGTGTGTGTGTGTGTGTGTGTGTGTGTGTGTGTGTGTGTGTGTGTGTGTGTGTGTGAGAAGGGGAAAGTCAGGAAAGTGCTGAGGGGGGTGGGGGGGGGGGGGTCATAGAGTGCCTGAAGAAAGAGGCAAGGTCCTGAAGCACAACATTGACCATGAAGGACGGACCAGAGGGTAAACACCCCCCCCCCGGCCAGTGGTGCGTGGAGCCGTCCGCTCGCTGTCACTGTGGAGGGGGATCCATGACTAGCATGAAATATAGGTTGCTTGATGACATTACGAGGCTCTCCATTTCCTAATGTATTACGGTCAGCGTCAAGGGATACAAGATGAGAAGTCTGAAGTCTAATCTACTATGAACCATGTTGATCTAAAGAAGGAATAAGGGAAGGAAAACAGACACTGACCTAATGAATAATATATACTGAAAACACAGGATGCATATTCTCTGAAAGCAAACATGACTAAGGGGTGAAATTATAGATGCTCAGGCGCAGAGCAATTTTCGCAGTAATTTCAAACCCTCAGAAATAATCATGTATATTGCCTTTTCGACTATGATTTACTCTGTTCAATTTCCCTGATTTTGGTCAAACCAGCACTTTTGGGAGAATATGATCCTTCAAAGCCTCTGGAAACGCACAGCTGACAGTGAAACATGAGCTGCTTTTGTGGTTACCTTGTTCCGTTACACACACACACACACACACACACTTTCATTGTTTCCATGGCGTCTAACTCTAACATTGCTCGTTCACGTGTCAGAACTACCGCACGCAATGACACCTAGCGTGAGAGAGGCTCCCAGTGAACATCAGGCTAACACGTAGCATGAATGCTCACCAGGGATGTCTGTGTAAATATTGGCCAACCTTTCCATGAGCTAGCATTAGCCTGTGTGATCGTCTCTATCTTTCTGCTGAGGTTTCAAGATGCCCGCAGCACAGAGCTAACTATAGTGTCAACGTGTCAGGTCTGCTGATCCACTCTGCTGCTCCCTCATTAAACACGCACACGCACACACACACACTTTAAAAACCACGCTTAAATGCACAAACTAATTCAATCCACGGCCAAATGCATGACACACACACATGCCCCCATGCGCACACACACACACACACACACTTCTACCCACTAGTGGTTAATTATCTAGTTTTGATTGCGGGCATGTTCGTCTCACATTGTTAATTAGAGCTGCTAACACTTCATTAATTAGACTCAGTCCTCAAGGACCTGGGGAATTCCTGCACTGCATCCGCCCGCGCGCGCGTGTGTGTTTCTGTGTGTGTGTGTGTGTTTCTGTGTGTGTGTGTGTGTGTGTGTGTGTGTGTGTGTGTGTGTGTGTGTGTGTGTGTGTGTGTGTGTGTGTGTGTGTGTGTGTGTGTGTGTGCTCACCAGGCGGTATCTCTGCATGGGGATCATGCTAGTGTCGATGGGACTCCTCTTGGCCTCGTGGCTGAACCTCGCCTCTGGCAGAGCTATGGCGCATATCACATGGGCCCACCTGCACACACACACATTCATAGACACACACACACACACACACCTTAGCACCTGGAGCTCAGAGGAGAGCCACTTGGAGTGATTGCTGACTGGAGGAGTCTGAAGTCTCACCGGTCATCTGTGGTTCTCTTGAGCGCGCCGCCCCGGAGGTTACACAGACAGCACTCCTGTGAAGGACAAGGTGCAAGACCAGGGGATTCAGGGGCGAGATACCACCGACACCATTTAGCCTAAGAGAGACAATCTCTGTCTGCTCTGAGCTTATTCAAGGTATTCCTACCCATGGCTCTGTTTGCTAGACTGTGTTTTGCAAACAGAGTGTGTGTGTGTGCGTACATGTGCGTGTGCTTGTGTGTTTGTCCTTGAGCTTGCATCCGCATGCTTGTGTGTGTGTGTGCTGGTGGGTGTGTTTGCGTGTGCATGCTTGTGTGTGTGTGAGTGTGTGTGCGCTGGTGTGTGCTGGTGTGTGTGAGTGTGTTTGCGTGTGCTGGTGTGTGTGTTTGCGTGTGCTGGTGTGTGTGAGTGTGTGTTTGCGTGTGCTGGTGTGTGTGAGTGTGTGTTTGCGTGTGCTGGTGTGTGTGTGTGCGTGTGCTGGTGTGTGTGTTTGCGTGTGCTGGTGTGTGTGTTTGCGTGTGTGTGTGTGCGTGTGCGTGTGCGGTAATCGGGGGAGGACGCGGGGTGAGGCGGTGCGGGTGAGGCGGGGTGAGGCGGTGCGGGTGAGGCGGGGTGAGGCGGGGTGAGGCGGGGCGGGTGAGGCGGGGTGAGGCGGGGCGGGTGAGGCAGGGCGGGTGAGGCGGGGTGAGGCGGTGCGGGTGAGGCGGGGTGAGGCGGTGCGGGGTGAGGCAGGGCGGGTGAGGCGGGGTGAGGCGGGCCGGGTGAGGCGGGGGTGAGGCGGGGTGAGGCGGGGCGGGTGAGACTGGGTGAGGCGGGGCGGGTGAGGCGGGGCGGGTGAGACTGGGTGAGGCGGGGCGGGTGAGACTGGGTGAGGCGGGGCGGGTGAGACTGGGTGAGGCGGGGCGGGTGAGACTGGGTGAGGCGGGGCGGGTGAGACTGGGTGAGGCGGGGCGGGTGAGGCGGGGTGAGGCGGGGCGGGTGAGGCGGGGTGAGGCGGGGCGGGTGAGACTGGGTGAGGCGGGGCGGGTGAGGCGGGGCGGGTGAGACTGGGTGAGGCGGGGCGGGTGAGACTGGGTGAGGCGGGGCGGGTGAGGCGGGGTGAGGCGGGGCGGGTGAGACTGGGTGAGGCGGGGCGGGTGCTCGTACCGCGGTGAGGCGCTCCGCCGTGCAGCGGTCACATGACCAGTCCTCTCGGACGTCGTCCGCGGTGACTCCGTAGCAGCCTAACAAACAACGACAGGAACGGAAACTGTTTTTCTTCAGGAACAAGCCAAGGCAGAGAAAACAAATGTGTTGGGGGATGTGAAATATGTCCCATCCGTTATAAGGAAACCCAAAAGAGGAGCGAAGTGTACAAACACTGTCACACGCAAACACGCCATTCCCCATAACCACATTTTCCACATTGCCGTCGTGGTTCCCACTGCTTGGTGACGGGCCGGTGGCTTTCTTCCAAGACCCCGGAGGCGCTCACTTATGTGGCGATGGAGGATCCCCGTGGGTGGGCTATCAGGGGGGGGGGGGGGGGGTGTTTATAGATCTGTATGCTAATTCCCACAATCGCTGAACAACAACTTGACAAATGGAAAACGGTGCATTTCTTTGCAAGATATACTGTGTGTGTGTGTGTGTGTGTGTGTGTGTGTGTGTGTGTGTGTGTGTGTGTGTGTGTGTGTGTGTGTGTGTGTGTGTGTGTGTGTGTGTGTGTGTGTGTGTGTGTGTGTGTGTGTGTGTGTGTGTGTGTGTGTGTGTGTGTGTGTGTGTGTGTGTGTGTGTGCACAGGGAGCAATGCAGATCGCCCTTCAAAGACCCAGCCGACAAGGCAGACAGTCGATCCCATAATAACGTTGCCAGCGTGAACAAACACCCGCGGCTTCCTGTCTGCACGGGAGCTTTTAGACGGGGCCACACGTGTGTGTGATGAAGGGGCCTGGCCCCGCAGTGAAATAAAGGAGATCACTTTCTAATTTGGCAACACCTTAGAACCAACAAATGAGGACCTTCAGAAATGTACCCAAAGAAAGTATCCCCGCAATTCCTTTTTTCATTTTTATGAAAGTAAATCAAAGAAAGCCAAACTATGCATGCCTTTACCGCACTTCTCCTGACCAAAGCCAACGTCTGAAAAATGGAGCTAACCTCTTTTCCTTTCAAGAGTTCAAATAACATTGCAGCAGGAATACGATATGAGCTCCTAGTTATTGTTAAGGTCTCAAATCCAAAGCTGTGGCTTTTACATCAATGTCAGAAGATCTCTTCCACACACACACACACACACACACACACACACACACACACACACACACACACACACACACACACACACACACACACACACACACACACACACACACACACACACACACACACACACACACACACACACACACACCTCTGCAGGCTTGAAGCTTGTCCTAGCTCTGGACACATAAGGCACTATGGATCTACAAATGATGGACACAGAGCAGTCAACACTAAGCTGCTGGCTCGGGACAGTGTGAGAACAGATTACTGGAGAGAAACATATTTTGTGTGTATCTGTAGCTCTGATAGAAACCAAGAGATTAAGATATTTGGTCCAATGTTTTGGGGGGGGAAGGAATAAAACGACTTGAGCCGAGTGAAAAATGAGAAAATGTTTCGTAAGCGTGCGTGTGCGCACTGCACCCTGGGCTTGTTTTTACTCGCTGTGCTTCTGAGTGTGTGTGTGAAGGCTTTTTTTCTTTTGTGGCATTGGCCGTGTCTCTTGGACAGGAAGCGTGCGTGGTAAGACGGAGGATTCACCCTCATTCAGCTGACGGGGGGAATAAAACACTGTGGACCGCAGAGCGATGAGAGGGACGTGAGGAGGGGAGAGAACAGGGCTGGAAAATTGCAAGGGGAAAGAGTCTGAGCTTAAACCCGCTGAACTTGTTACATCGACGGTGCAAAATGTACCACTACCACTGAAACTTGGCAAGGCGCTGCACCAGTGGACCTCACCGTTTGACTACATGGACAGGCTTGTCTGAGACGACAGGCAGATGTTGAGAAGATGGGAGAAGCAGTGGACCAACACTGCTTTTAGTCATTCTTCGATCCAGTTTACAATTAACCGTTTAAATGGATCCTTCTTATACTCTGGATCAGAACAGATGCTTTCCAATAAGCTTTACTTTAACAATTGAGACCACATGTGCGCATTAACATGACTAATCTTAGGTTACGAGAGGTTGCTTGTGTGCCTTTTATGGTGCTCTGGAGATTGGGAAAGTACATATATCACAGAAATTACATTTCCGTGATATTTGCTGGTGCATATTTGCCTTGTGAGACCATCAAGAAATTGAGGTTTGCGTTTTGCCATAAATATCCGTCTGGCCTTGGCTGGGCAGCCATCGATTTCCACATATTGACGCGACCTGAAGTTGTTCAAAAAACTCCAGCCAATCAGATTAAATAACTAAGTGATGCTCTTGTCGGATCCGGTTGGAAGTAGAGCAAAAACCTTATCGTCTGAAAAAAGCCGTACGTGCAAATTTCTGTTCATCTTTTAACACTGTTATTCGGTCCATAGCACTGTGTCGATTGAACTGAAACCCCTCCCCCTAAGTGCTGCTCGGTCCTAGCGTTTTGTCTTTCTTTTGGGGGAGCTAGGCTACTAACAGCCTCGAGACCAGAGCGATCTGCGGAGCAGAGGGTGACCCTCCAGAGAGCAGGGTGGTCTCTGGAGGGTCAGTGCACGGGACCTACTGGCGTGGACCTGCAGACAGCAGCCCCGGCAGGACAGGAGCGCGGAGCAGCCGTCCTCCTGCAGCCGGGGGTTGGTGGGGGTGGGCGGTCCGTTCTGCTCCCGGTAGGAGAAGCAGATCTCTGGGACCAGGGGCTTGGTCCTCCTCAGGCCGGACGGAGGGGGTTGGGGGGAGCTCGGGGCGGTGGGGGAGGGGCCCTGGCGCGGGGCCGCGGGGACGGCGGACACTGGGAGTGGCTTGGCGTCTTCGGCTTTGTCTTCGGCCTACGGGCGGACGAGAGAGAGAAGAAAACGTTATTCACAAAGTAAGGCTGTCCTTGACTTGTCTTCAAATGGTCCGCAGCTCTGTGGTCCTCAGAACTGATTTAGGACTTTAATGTCCACTTAATTATCTAGTGCAATAGAGATTTCGATTTTCAACTTAGAAGCGTTGCCCAATAGAGCGCAATAATTCACAATTTGTCTTTAAAACAAAAGAAGAAAAAAAGAAAGAGGGGACATTTGTGGCTTGTTAGATTAACAACCCAGATTAAAATAAATCTTGCTCTCATCGACACTGTCTCAACTCTCAAATCTGATCTGTAGCACTTTTAAGGGTCTAAAACGGAGGTTAAGGTTAAGCTATTGAGAAATACAGGTAATGATTAATCCCACATTTGAAACGTGCTTGTTGTGTGCGTGTGGGTGTGTGTCCCCCATCCTACCTGGTAGTAAGCCATGAAGAGCGTGCACACAGCACAGTGCGGCTGCATGGTGGCGGCGTTGGCATTGTACTCCTTCTCCGCCGTGAAACACGACTTCCTGCTCTGCCACAGGAAGAGGAGGGGCTTAGCCCACTGCTCCATTTCCTGTTCGCCGCCGTCAGCCAGGCTGGCGTCTGTGGGCTCTGAGCACGGCAGGACGGAAGAGAGAGAGAGTCGTTAACGCGACCTCAAAAACACACCCTACCCCAGTAGATTACACTGTAACAGCCCAGCGATGAGAAAGTAGGATTCAAATTAAAGAAAGAAAGAAATTGTATTGGCACACATAAGACATTGAAGCTTGAAAGGAAATCCATGGCTGGATAAATGCTGGCGTCCCAGTGCCCTTGTGTCCCTTGGTGTTTATTTGCACCTAACGAGAGGCCCTTCTCTCTGGTTGTTTTTGTTAATTGAGTCAACGGCAAGTCCGAGGCCAGGGTGTGCCCTGCATATCAAGCGTACTCGGTAGCGGTAACAGATTTAATGGTTGATCACATTCAATCCCCAGAATTTGGGGCCGATTTTCAAATGAGTCAGAAAATGTAATGATAGGAATTATATTTTGAATGAATCGACGCCAGTCTCTTTAGCCGAATGACTTACTGTTAAGAGTGCAGACACAGTGCATGTGTATTGGATATTGCTTCTCAGAAACCATGAAGAATGTGACATCCATCACTAGGCCATGGCACCGTGTACTGTGATAGAAATCTAATTCTGCCGTGTTTATGTGTGCACTGACGTCAGACGGATCGTTTAGGGAGAAAATAAGATGGGGAAAAAAAGAAGGATGACTCGTTTATTTCCAGAGGAATGGGCTATAGCGCGAATGTGATCTTTCGACAAATATAAATCACTCTTTACAAAAATATACACAGATAAAAAGCAAGAGCCATGACTTGAGACTTGGTTAACATGTTAGAACACAGTTCTGGCTTTTTGCTCAAAACTTTGTATTTGCATGTTTTATGTTGAAGAACGTTGAAATCTGCTTCTATAAAATCGCTTATTTTTCCAATAAGATAATTTAAATGACATGTGTTTTTTCATAGGGGAAACAGTGAAATGCTCCCAACAGTAATATTGTTCTACTCAAATCAAGTACCACCCCCTTAGACAAAGAAATACAGAATCCACACAAACTATCCATTTATAGATAGACTGATAACACTTTCTTCATCCCCAAAGGCACATTCCGGTGTTAAAACGTTCAACCTGATTTACACCTGGTTAAATTAAATTGCCCAGCACGACTCAGTCAGAAGTCAGTTAGTAGGCAAATGTATTCCCAATGCAGGAAGAAGAACTGTCTGTTACCAAAATAAAGGAAAAAAAAAGATACTTTAAAATAACGTACAGCAGCTATACCCAAGGGCAAAAGGAGTATAGACCCTGGGCAAAAGGAGTATAGACCCTGGCCAAAAGCCACCCAGTGTTCACTGAGCCAAACACTCTGAACGTTATCGCTAACCAACATTTCCCACCCGGCTCACTGCGTTCCTTTCTGTTTGATGCTGGAGCTGAACACATGAGATCTCTGAAATGGTTCTAGACAACATCAGCAACACATCAGCAAATGAGACTTCTTGTCCTCGTTTTGTACTTGCTCTCTGTTATGGTTAGGTTATTTTAAACGCTCGCTGCAAGGTCGGAATCACAGCGTAACTTGACTGAATAATTAACGACACAGTCCGGATTGGAACGCAATTGTAACACAGCCACAAGTACCGACACAGCGCCAAACAGCTGCGTCTCCTACCACCACACAGTCTAACGTGTCCCACAACCGTGTGTGTGTGTGTGTGTGTGTGTGTGTGTGTGTGTGTGTGTGTGTGTGTGTGTGTGTGTGTGTGTGTGTGTGTGTGTGTGTGTGTGTGTGTGTGTGTGTGTGTGTGTGTGTGTGTGTGTGTGTGTGTGTGTGTGTGTGTGTGTGTGTGTGTGACCCACCATCGTCGCTGGTGGTCTGCTGTTTCACGGCAGTGGGCACAGCCCTGGCCGTGGGTTTCCTCAGAGGGTGGCGCCAGCTCTTACTGGTCCTCTTCACGGACAGAGCAGGGTACTGGCACACAGAGCAGCACAACACATTGTTGTCAAACGTGTGTGTGTGTGTGTGTGTCAAACGTGTGTGTGTGTGTGTGTGTGTGTGAGTGTGAGTGTGAGTGTGAGTGTGTGTGTGTGAACATACAATAGTGTTCTCTCTCTCGTTCTTGTGTTGGTCATTTGGACGACATGGCAAGTAGCAGCGGTTTGAATATTTGTATATTAATCTACCAAAATGAAACGTAGAGCAAACAAAGAAAAAGAAAAAGTCTGTTTCGTAAAAAAAAAAACTCACCGGACAGACTTCTCCAGGTTCCAGCCCTGCATCACAGTGCTCATAGTCACTCGTGCTGTCTCCCTCGTCTTCCTCCTCCTCCTCCTCGTCCTCGTCCGACGATGGGGATGACTCACTGCTGCTGTCCCCTCTGGCGCTGCTCTGCTCCTCTTCCCCCCGCTCGCCCCCCTCTCCCACCACGAAGGAAACCCGCTCCGCTGCACCAGGGGTGACCGGATCCAGGCCGCCCGGGGCTCCGGCCGTACCCGGCTCCCTGCACGGCGGCTGGGCCCCCATCGCCCCCGCTTCCCCCCTGCACGGCTCGTACTCCGCCGCCAGCAGCGAGGTGGGCTCCAGCTGGGCCCAGGTGAGCGCCGCGCCCCCTTCCTCCTGATTGGCGGCGTCGCCGTGGGGGCGCGGCCCGTCGGGGTCGGTGACCTCCTTGTACTGGGGCTCGGTCCACATGGTGTAAGGGAGGTGCTCGTGGGTGAAGTCGGCGTGCAGGCTCTGGATGAGCACGGCCGGGCTCGGCGAGGTCAGGTTCTTCCAGATGCTGCTGGAGAAGGGCTTGGGCTCCTCGTAGGGGCCCCGGGAGCCGTAGCTGGACGACGGGAAGACGCCGGGCTCCAACAGAGCGGCGTCCGTCTGGTGCCGGAGCCGGAGCGGCGAGTGGGCGTCGTTCGGCGGGTGCGAGGGGGCCGAGAGGATGGTGGGGTCGTTGGGCAAAAACGAGTCGGTGCCAGGCAGGATTGGGGCTTTGTCTCTGGGGGCGGTGGGCTTGGAGGCTGCTGGCTCTGCTCTGTCCAATGGGTGGCTAGCGACGGCGGCGCCGTCTCCAAGGCTGGAACGCCGTAACGTCGTATGGGCCTCCTCTGCAGCGACGGCCGGCACCGGCGTCCGCATTTCCTGGGCACCGCCATCCGTCAGGCCATCAATGGCGGCGCCCGTTCTTGAATCAGCAGCGTTGGCCGCGGCGGTGCAGATCCCGGGATCCCCGCCGTGGCTCGCTAGCCGCTCACGCCGAACGTCCGGCTCTGACGGCGAGTGAGAGAGCGACGGCGCGGTCGTTCCATGGCCCCCCCCGGCGTTCGCCTCGGCGGGTGAGTCCGCCGGCGTTTGGCGCTGAAGCACCGGCGCCCCGTGCTGAGGCGGCCACAGCGGGGACGCCGCGGCCTCGCTCAGCCCGGCGTCGGCGTGGGTGAGTGACGGCATCTCTTGGGTGAGCACGGGCGGAACGGGGCCGTTTTCGGGCCCCTCGGCCGGCAGCTCGGGGGTGAGGAGAGGAGGGAAGAGGTTTTCCTCCGTCGCGGCGCCGCTGGGCGCTGGCTCCTCAGCTTTGAGGGCATGGTGGCCTTCCGCCCCGCCTCCCTCTCTCTCAGTTCTTGTTGCGGGTCTCGAGGCTCCCTCGCTGTGTGAAGGGCCGGACGAGTGGCTGTCTGAGTGCAGAGGATGCAGGCACACCATGGGGTTACCTGTCGTTAGAGGACAGGGGGCCGCCGGGCCCCTGCTCAGTGGGGTAATCCCTCTGGAGTGGTGCCGAGGGCTGGCGAGGTTCTGCGGTTCAAGAGAGTCTGAGTGGGCCGCCACAGACTCGCAATTGGCTCTTTTAGCCGTGAGAGGTTTGACCTCTGCGATGGAGGGTCCTTTGGTTTTGCTAGGAGCCAGGGCGTTTACCGAGGGGGCTTTCTCACACAGTGGGCCGGAGAGTTGAGGGGGGATGGAGAGAGAGGTTTGTGATGGCTCTGATTTACAAAGTCCGAGTCTGTCGCTCTCAACCCGGTTCACCTTGACCACACACATCTGTCTGCAGGGGTCTGTGGGGGGGGAAGAGAAAGAAAGAAAGAGAGAAAGAAAGAACGAGAGAGTAGCATGTGAGAAATAACTGATCTGCATTCAAATCCTCAACCAAACGTGTCCCTTTTGTTAAGATATTCAATTAGGATAACACAGAGACACATGGCCTCACAAGGGCAAGCAAGACCCATTTACAATTTGTCGTACACACAGACAGACAGACATACAGACAGAAAGACAAACAAAAACCTGGCCTGAAACAATACATGCTGGTGCCAACACCAGTTAGTCTCTTACCAGGGAGGTGGAGAGAGTTATGGTTGTCTTCCTCCTCCTCCTCCTCCTGCTGCTCCTCCTCCTCCTCTCCTGGCGTGCAGGTTGCGTGTTGCTGAGAGCGGCGTACCTTGGGTCCAAGTGGGCCTCCTCCTAGACCTCTCCTCCTGCTCCTGCTCCTGCTGCTGCTGCCGCCGCTCAGGGCTGCACCTCCTTCCAGGGCCGGGGGCTCCTCCGTGGTCCTGAGCCGCTTGGAGCGAGTACGGGAATGTGTGGTACTGGGCACAAGGAGAGAGTGGGGAAACGTGGAGAGAGATGGGGTGGGGGGGAGTGGTGTTAAAGGGGATTCAAACTCAAAGCACGATTAACACAGAAAAGCGGTTTAAGACTGTGGACTGGAGTGATTTTGAGGGATGAGCCCACTTGACTTTTAAGACACATTTCAAATGGGCCAATAGGTCGACGCTGGTTTATCTGCAGTAAATTTGATGAAATGTTGCGTATAAAAAGTGTCGTGGAATACGTTCTCCTCAATCACATCACGGCTTACAGCGGCACGCACCAGCTACAATGAATGGCTGCAAAAGTGCTCGTTATTGCCGCCTCTAATCAGTACTTGCTAGGAACCCGGGGCAGCCGTCGCCAGTTCATTGGGATTATGGGTGAAGAGGTTAGGCGTCTTGCTCAAAAGCGTGGACCAGGGGGCAGCAGATGGAGTGGAAGCCCTGCGGCTCCCAGACCGCCCGCGGCCTCCACCGTCTGATGCTCGGCCTGCCCCCCGCCTACCTTTTATTGGAGGGCTTGTTCTTCTGGCGGCGCTGCAGCCAGGTCTGCAGCTCGGGCGTGGTCCTGGGCGTGGCGGCGGTGTGGTCGATCTGCGTCAGGTCCTTCCCCAGCATCCAGGTGGGGTAGCGGTCGGGCTGGAAGCGCTTCACGAAGGGCTCCATTGAGATCTTCACCATGTCCTTGCTGCATGTGCACTAAAGGGGGGGGGGGGGGGGGGGGAGAGGGTGTCAGGCTATTAGAGCTCTATTAGCTCTATTAGAGCTGATTTAGAGCTCTGCTCCCTCGTAGGAGCAACGCTGAAGTGAAAGGTCACGCTAATAGGAGTACGATGAATATACAGGAGCAATCGTGAGGTTTGAATCTGTTTTTAGTTGTATTGTGGTTTCTTTGCCCTGGTTGAAAAAGAAGGAGAAAAAAAAGAACTTGAATGGATCACAGCCGAGTGGTACCTGTGTGGCCACCTTGCCGTAGTCTATCCAGCGGAGACTGGCGAAGTTAGTGGACTCTGCACAGTTGAAGCCGTGGTTGAAGCCAGCGTGGTAGCCGTAGGGGAACGTGACCATGAACTCCCCCGCCTCCTGAGTGGTCTGGTGATGACGAAGGTGGTGACAGAAGCACGTGAGACCAGTTAACAAAGGGCCAAAGCTACAGTATGAGAATAGGCTGAGTATCTGAGAATGCTGAAACAAGGATAAAAACTTGAATAGCACACGCATATTAATTGGCCCAAAATAAATGTAGATAACGCCTAGATAAGCAGGATAACGCAATAAAAATGAGGCAAAGTGGCCTCCTTAATTGCTAGACTCGTCTGACATCTATATAGTTAAAACCCATGGGCTTTAGCACAGTACATTTTGTGAAAAGAAGAAGTCCTGAGTGTTTTTGTTCTAACGGGCTGCTTACCTTATCAAAGGGGATCCCGTACTTCTTCAGTACGGAAGGCGAGATTAAAGTCATCTTATGGCGAAGAAACGCCTCACAGCCCTTAAAGCTATTGGGAAAGAAACCTGACAACCCCACACAGAATAACAAGCTTAATAATAAGGCTGGGTGTTTTGACATGTTTCGCTTTTTCACTTCAGCACCAAAGCCTTTATTTCCCTAAAAGCAAGAGAACTCCGAATGGCAGCAATATCTTTCTAACATTTAATTTGACAAATGACAGCGCTGCTTGGAAAGTGGATATCAAAAGCGGTATGACATCGCAGACTGCATGCACTTAGTCATTCGGAGAACTTTAAGGTCTGTTGGAAAAACTGCGGACATCCCTTATTCGCCTTTTAATTGAGCCAGACTGCCATCCATGGCAATTAAAGAGAAAACACTCTTAGTTTACAGGGACTGCGCTCACATAAGTCAACACTTGGCCAGTCGAGCAATGGATCTCACTGCAAGATCTCATTACTGAATACCCCAAAAGGCCCTCGAAGACTACAGCATATAGTAAGCTATGTCGCTTGTGTCTTGTGGTCAAAACCCTTGAAAGAGGCAAACATCTGAAGTCCAATATCCATGTACGATGTTCATTATCCTGATCTTAAAGCCATTGGAATAGGCAGGCTCTCAGGGCTGCTTTAATATTTGTATTGTGTGTAATAGCTTTCTTGGGTTCCTAATTTATGATGTGCAGTGTGTGAATAAGAGTGAAGTATTGCTGTACCTGTGGCCAGCCGCTCCAGTCTCTTTCCGTGCTCGGGGGGAATGGCGTACCTTTTAGGGACAGGGCAAATAAGGACCAGGTAAATTGTTTTTTAATGTTTGTGCAATTGTAAAGCAGGTGTAACATGGCAAATAGCGACACTGCATTATACATTGAGACGGATGCCTAGTGAGCAGCACGGGGTGGATTTGTAATAGTTTTCCAAACCAATATACACAGGTCCAATGCTGCCATCCAGTGGTCACTAAAGTAATTTGTTGTATTTGATAGAGGTGCAACAAGCACACAAATGTGGCCCTTTTTCAGAAAGTATACAAAATTTACCTCACATTCATTTTTATATTCAAAAATTTGTTGTGATCTGCTGTTGACAATAGTAACCACTTGTTTTGTCCCAAAGCAAACCTTGCATATTTTTCTGAGATTTTAGCCCGTTTTCTTTACTAAACTAAGCTGCGCCATGTAAAAACAAATAATATAGGTGACTAGTGAATACCCCTATAATAGGCTAGCCGCTCTAGGGAAGAACGTGAACGATGGTATTTATTTTTCCTTGCAATACTCAACATTCCCACTCTGAACAGAATTTTCTCCATGCCTCCAATGCAATTTGGCTCACATGCCTCCCCCTGCAGGTCTGTGCCACTTCTGTCATCGCTGCACCTGTCAGCCTTACAGTGCAGTGAGAATGAGGAGGGGGGGTGAGACGTGGGCGATGGGGGCTCAGGTAGAAAAAGGGAGGCAGTGGCTTGGGCTAGGTGGGGAATGATGAAAAGTGAAAATAGTGTGTGTGTGTGTGTGTGTGTGTGTGTGTGTGTGTGTGTGTGTGTGTGTGTGTGTGTGTGTGTGTGTGTGTGTGTGTGTGTGTGTGTGTGTGTGTGTGTGTGTGTGTGTGTGTGTGTGTGTGTGTGTGTGTGTGTGACAATGATCCCTGATAGGTTCCAGGGCTTACTGCTCTAATGAGCAGAACTTCCTCCAGGGTGACAGAGAGAGGAGGAGAGAAGAGCAAGAGAGAGAGCAAAAAATGGAGCACGGAAACCTGGTAATAAAAATTATAAAATACCCAAACTTCGTTTTTGTCCCATCATCATAATTTGCCTCCACTCTCAATGGCTTTTCTTGAAAATCCAACTAGTCATTCTGGGACTTTGTTTATATTTAACCTGTGCGTACTTGTCAAAAGCAATCCAAGACTTTCTTAAACAGTTGTTTAAGAAACAAAAGAAGCAAAAAGGCAAATGGGATTCCCAGCTGAAATAGGGTTTTAACCATATCGTTCAAAACGTCAGCTTAAATCCTTACAAAAGAAATATGTTGACATTCACTTCATATTTGAATTATTCAAAATAACATACATTTGACGACAAAGGTGAACAATGATTTCAATATACTTATATTTTGTAAGTTCCGACTAAACAAAAAAGGCAGATATTAACTTCTGCAATCAAAACGGCCATATCAAGGCAGAGCTCAGCTGTTCACCAAAAACCCATTCAAATGCAGCTAAATCCCAATGATTCTTAGCCAAATCCATTCAAATTCATAACAATCTTGGCAAATTTAAGCACATTTTGACGAATCCTGCCACTTCGTTTGGCACTTCTGAAATCAACCTGGCGAGACAGGCAGACAACCTAAAGTGTGTGTGTGTGTGTGTGTGTGTGTGTGTGTGTGTGTGTGTGTGTGTGTGTGTGTGTGTGTGTGTGTGTGTGTGTGTGTGTGTGTGTGTGTGTGTGTGTGTGTGTGTGTGTGTGTGTGTGTGTGTGTGTGTGTGTGTGTGTGTGTGTGATTCTGCAGCTTCTCCCTTAGCTGGCCCCACTTACCAGGATTTGGGCTCTCCAAAGTGCAGATAGTTGATGCTGTAGAGATCCATGTCTTCCGTGTGCCAGGAGAAGGATGTCTTCCACATGCCAAAGTAAAGATAGGGCGTGTTGACTCCTTGGATAGACACGCCACAGTCCTCCTCGATCACGTCCAAGATAGAGTTCAGATGGCCAATGTTCCACTCCTCCACATCCTGTTATTTAGGATGGAGAGAAACACAGCAGTCACGTTGATGAGTGAAATGATTCTTTCAAAATTGGATATATTATCCGTACACATGGCTAAATTATCAATTTTGTGATGGGAATTTAATGATGTGATTGTAATACAATTGGTTTTGCACTGCTGGATAAAGGTTTCCCCACAACTTATTTTGCCATTCGTTTTATCTTGCAATAAAAACAAATCTTTTCAAAAACCTTGAGACAAACGGAAATCACGCAAGCAAGGAGGATTACAAAACGTGTTATCAATGCTAGGTTTTGTAATAATATTAAGAGGTAAAAGCATTTTCAATGTCCACGGAGAGAAATTACTTGAAGTAACAGGAGTTTTCAACAACGCAACACCACGACTAAAAGAAGCTCTTAATAATGTGCAGGAACCATGTTTCAAGTTATAACACGTTATGTTGGCCAAATAGAATAATGGAAAAGTTCATATTAGTTTGTATCAATCTTGATGTATGTAAGTCTTGATACCCAGAGACTCACACTTGGAATGGCTTTGGGAAGCCATATAATGGGTGAGTCTTCAGCTAGCCTGCTTGTGAGATCATGAAGACATTGGAAGACACCGTAACATTGTAAACATCTACCAACTGTTCCATATTTAAATAACAAAAACTGAACCAAATGGCATCCATCGGTGGAGGTTTGAAATTGGGAAATTTAAATTACAAAACGGATAGTTCTGGTCCTTGATTCTGATTGGCTCGAAGCCGTTATAAAATACTATACTGTACTATACTATCACACACACACCTGTGTGATCGCATTACAATTAATTTGTTCATTTTTCATAATGCACCCCCAATCTCAAAGTATGCTAGCCTGTGTTGCTTGGCACCATTTTGCTGTCTTGAGAAACTACACACTTGCTTGGGGTAAGAACGATTATTCATTTTCAATTACTGATCAAATTCTATGTTGCTGTAAATTTATTTTGTGAAATCTTACTAGGTTGTCTATAGTAACCATTAAGTAAGCGTTTTAATAAAGGATTGCTTCACGTCCTGCCTAACAGCGCCCCCTAGCTGTTTCAAATCACTGTACACTCTCGTGGCTTGTTGCCTAATTAGCCACCACATAACATGTGCATATTCAAGCTGTAATAATCGTGATATGGTTAAAAATAAATTGTATCCTGTCTAGAGAGAGATGATTTAACAGTGATAAAAAGGGGTGTATAAATGAAGGTGACAATGAAAAAATGTTTACCTCATCATAGAGGCTTCCACTGACATCAGCTCCATATATGGGCGAGACAAAAGTGAGATTCTTCCAGTACTTCCTCTCCAGGTCTTCATAGTTCAGGTAACGTGGTGTACAGTACCTATGGATGAAGATTCAACAGGGTTTTCCTTTTGCATTTAAATGTTTTTGCATTTTTATGTGTAGGTATTTTAACGTTATTTTAAGCTATTGGGAGCTTCAGGAATATCATTAACCTCACTTAGATTCAAAGGGTTTTTTCATCTTGAATAACAGAACTATGGAATTTAGTCTATGATTATGGCTTTATTCTGATATGCTTTTTATTCTGACTTGGAGATTACGGATCCCGCTGATATTTGTTACTATTGATAAAACATTTGTCTAAATGGCTTTAGCAACAGACATAGCCACTAAGACAACTGCTGTCTTCTCAGCTGTGGCTGTGTTGCTGCTTGATATTGACATTTAGTCAAGTCTAAAATGTTCCACGTGATTGTGTTCAAGAATGCGTTAGATCATTTTTGTTCTCCTTTTTTACAAATCAACGAATGGTTCCAAGCATCCCATATTGATACTGACTGGTCGCTATTGGCGAGTCTCCTGAACTCCTGGACACTGAGGGGCTTCTTCTGAATGTTGTACTGCGTGAAGAGGCCCGACTGGCCGGCCACCATCTGCTGAATGGGGGCGTGGATCATCAGGTCGTCGATGTCGTCGTAGGTACGCCGAGGCTTCCAGCCCTTAGGAGGAATCACCTGCACACACACACACACACACACACACACACACACACACACACACACACACACACACACACACACACACACACACACACACACACACACACACACACACACACACACACACACACACACACACACACACACACACACACACACACACACACACACGTCCTCATTAACTTGCATCAAGGAACAGGCACGTCTGCCCAGGATTAGGAGCAAAGCACACACAGCCGTGGTAGAGCGGATTAATGCATGCATCCGCAGGGTGCGTGCATCAGAAAAATGATTATCACTGTTAAGCTTCTCAGACCCTTACGTTAGGTTTTACATACTACGCAACATTTGGATTGCGGACCATTTGCAACAGCGCAACATTTGCAAACCATGGAAGAAGGCCTCACCAGAAACAACCGGGTATTCAATGGCAATATAATAGGAAACATCACAACAATATTTTTCTGTAGCCTATTCATATTTGTGAATAAATGTTTTGCAATTTGAATAATGAATACTGGACAGTAAAAAAAACGGCGAAAGGGTTTTTTCAGAGACAGCCCCAAAATGTTGCTGTTGTGGCTTTAGGGGGTCTGTAGTGTGAATCAAGGGATCTCGGAACCACGAGACCCCCTCTATTTCGCACCGAGATTCTAGGCACCTGACGCCCATATAAATAATCACAGGCCCGTTGTCCTTCACTATATAGTATATGCACCAATTAAACAACAGCAAAGAAAATGCAAGATTGTGTGTGGCGATGCTTGGGAATAGAACAGTGGCGTCTACTGGCATGGCTGCTGGCCACTACTGGTGTCGCCTGTGTGGGTTGTTACATTAAAATTTAAATTATAAAATTAAGTGGGCGCCTGATTTGGCATGCATCGTCTGGTGGCTGTGTGTGATGCGCTTTAGCCAGTTCCTGTCCAACAGGACAGAATCTGCTCTGCCTAGATATGGTTTTGATTGGGCAATATTGCTTATTGCGTTTAACGGTGTTTCAGTAAAACACAGCCACAAATAAAAGGTTATTACAATTGTTTGATTGTTGTAAAACTAAAATGTATAACAAACTAAAATCAATGTACAAGTACATGCAGATGGATGCAGTCATTTAAAAAGAGCAACAAGAAGGTGTGCATTTGGGAAATTTAGCAAAACCACCACGACTGGATATGCAGCAGTCCATAAAGAAAGATTCAATGGAAAGTAAAATTCCCCATTGTTAGCTCCACTCTATCAAGTTGCGAAGCACATAATCTCGGACCCAGAAGTTCGACAATGCTATGGCCAAACTTCTGAGGAAGAGTCCGCCCAGCGCCTGGGCCGGAAACCAAAAGGTGGCAGAGGTGGAGTTGCGCAGTGTTTCCGGTGTTGTTACGGATATATTCTACCGAAGAGCAACTGATTCGCGATTCCAAGATGTAGGTTTCAGAAGGCAATTTTAACAAATGTATTCCTACAGTTGCCAGTCTACTACACAGGTTTGATTTTAAAACTCGCCAGACACTTTGTCTGATTTTTGAGACTATGAAGCTAGGATACTTTTTCAGAAGCGCCGTTTGAGAATTCTCAGTATGAGCTATTCAAATGCTTATTGAGCCACACCAGAAATGTTCGTTTAACAGGGATTATTTTCAATGCCTCTTGCGTTCACATATTTGTAGTTTCTAATATATTTTGTCATATGTAGTGAGGGAAAGATTAAGAGAAGTAATTTCCTTCATACTACAATGATACTGAAATGCGGTCTTCAATCCTGTGGAATTCTGCCTTATTGTTTAAGTTCAGCCTATATCGTTACATTCACAGCCAATCGAAATAGAGTTATTCACCTTAAAGGAAGACTTTTAAGATCATTTTGTGTCTAATGCGGCGAAACAAATAATCAAATTGGTCCAGTATTAAGCGAGAACACTGCAACCGTAATCCACGAAAACAAAGAAAATCTTTCGACCAATCGATTGTTAAGAGAGAAAAATAATTAGTATAATCTGCACGTTATTTCAAGATTAACTTCATCGGCCACAGTGCACTCTACTCTACCTGGTAGCCTAAATATCACACAAATGCTGTTTGGAGGAAGTCAGTGGGTTTCAAATCCCCTCTTGGGCCGAGTGGCGGGTCTAAGCGGGTCTCTCACCAGCCACAGAGCGCCGCGTCAGGCAGCACTGCGTAGTAGAAAGGCAACACACGTTGGAAGATTCGGTTTTAGCCTGGTAGCTCAGGCACCATTGCGTAGTAGAAAGGCAACACACGTTGGAAGATTCGGTTTTAGCTCTGGTTCTGTGTTTCCTATAATGGGTCCCAATGGATGGCACTGAGATGTATGCCACGGTACCAATTCTGATATGTACATTCCCAAAGCGTATTGAGCGTTAAACACAAAAGTTGACGGAGCATTGCAAATAAATACATTTATAATAATAAGTATGCCTACCGTTTCTAGATGATATGCCTACATGCCTTTTTTTTCGTCCATTGTTAACAAACTGCTGCCACACAGACTACTTCTTTTACATGGTATTTATTCGTTTGGAGCCAAGTAAATGTTCATTAAGTTACGACTAGCAGGCTCCATTAAGTTGGGCGAGTTCATAGTTGTGAAAACGGGGGGTGTTCTGACTTCCTGTCTTACAGGTGCTACAGTCTATCAAAACAGAAGCTACAGAGCCTGGAATATCATTTGTATTCATAATTAATGTTCTTTTTCTAACACAATATAGCCTTTCACTCCAAAATAGAAAAACTCGGTCTGCATATGTCCCTCCTGCACCTCCCGTGCATATCAACCAGCCACTCGACCAACCGACCAGCATTTGACAGCCCTAAATTGTAATCCTTTGGGGCAATAGCACCCCATCAATGTACGTCCTCGAAAGGTGGTTGTTTTGCCACTGAGCGGCTCAGATTATATTCTGACATTGTGAAAAGTATCCCTTCAGAGAAATAAAAGTTTTTTTCTTTACCTTTCGCTTGATCCTGTTCTGGTTGTTATTGTGTCTAACAAAGTCTCGCTCAAGGAGAAGTCTCGCTCTTAAATCTCATTGCGTTGACGCAATAAATATCCCTATTGTCATTACAATCTCAACTCTCCTTCACCCAAATATTTTAGATAATACTAAACTACATGTTCTGCAGTCCAACACAACAAACTCTTCTTTATCCAGCTCTCACTCCTGTTTCCACCTGTCTCTTCCTGCAACAACTCAACTCTAATAGAGTGACACTTGGTTGGACAGGACACAATAACAAACAGACCGGATTAGGCGAACGGTAAATACAAAAGTTGCATTTCTCTGTAGGGATCCATCCCATAATGTTGGGATGAAATATGAGCATGTCAGTGGCAAAAACAACCACTTGTATAGGATGTACATAGACGGAGAGTTATTGACCAAAAGGATAACATTGCAGCCCGTTCCGCAGATTACGGATGCAGCGTATACTGGACCAATTTCAAGAATTGTTGTCTGCATTAATCCCTTAGATCCACCCTTTAACATATATGTAATGCATGTTATCTACAACAAACAACTCAAGGTAAAAACACCCAAATATTTTGCATCCCATATCACAAGAAAATGGTTGTCATAACTCAGAATTCATTGGTAAAGGTTTATCCCAATTTTGCTTCCATACATTGCAACAAAATAACCCTCAAAAAGGTAAAATGATAATGAAAAGGTTGTGTAATTATCCTGGCCTCAATGCAATCAGCTCTTACCTTAGCCAGGCCTGCCCGGTGTGCCCCTTGAGACTCCATGTAGACCAGGTACTGGTTGAAGTCCTTGAACTCCTCCATGGTGGGCCTGAAGGTCATTATCTTGCAGGTGGGGTTTGCAGGGGTGTACACCTCTGCACCCGCCATCCTGTCGCCTCACCAGATAGCTGAACGATGGAATACCTGGATTAAGACGCATTAATTGGCCATTATAACTTTTTTTTTTATATTTATGAAAAATATATAATCAAGGATTTTGTTAGTTGGTCATTGTGCGGCATTGAGCGTATTAACCACTATATACACTGGTCCACGGGGGAAACATACAAGCGAGGTTTACTGGGTTGCTATTCAAATGTACCCCACTAGGTGGAAGTCAAAATCCTCAAATGAGCTGGCTCTTTGACACAACCTCCAGCAGGTTTCGGTCCCCCCCCGTCCCACTCCCAACTTGTTTTGGGACAAAGGATCTCATGGCTTCCATACAAATAGCAAGACGATTGTTGTTTTATTTATTATTGATTTAACTTCACGACACAACGCGTTTAAACAGCGATACGACCTAATGACGCTACAGAGTACAAGAGTAAACAAATAAAAACCAAGCACCGCCTTTGTATATTTAGTTTCTGTAGGTTCACCAGCTCACCAAAACATTAACGCGATCATGTGGGAAACGGAGCTAGGCACACACTTTATACACTTATTATTTATTCATTGAAAGGCTTAGAAGAAAATGAACAAAAAGCTTTGTTCTTCAAACCAAGTTAAAACCCAATATTGAAATCGGCAATAAACCACTATTTAGTATGTTGGTAATACATGCTGTCTGTGTATTTGAGCGTAGCAGAATGCTAGCCAGCTAGCCTACGTTTTGTTATGATGCACAGCAATGGCTGAGGCAGCGTCGCTCGGTTGGTGAGATAACGAACAGAAAATGGTAGATTGCGCTTCAGGGGGCACTCCCCACGTAGACCCTGTGCCTGGTGATCACAATGCACTGGTTCAAAGCAGGGTCCATAGTTATGAAGTCGCGTGAGGACAGTTTAAAAGGCGTGCTACTTTAGCTACCAGCTAACATGTCCAATGCAGTGAGTTGGGATTTAAATGCCCCTTGCAAGGTGGCTGCAGAGGCTAGGCCTGTGCTTATCTTTGTTGTTCCATGTGGAGTGGTGGATAAATCATTCCTCTTCTTCGCGTTGAAATGCAAAGAATAATGCAATGCTCGCATTTAGGAACAGACAGATGAATAATAAGAACCAGAGTACCAACTTTGTCTTCCCCTAGCTGGTGAGGCTAGCTCAGCGTCTCGTAGCTTGGTGAATACAGCACATTAAATGCAATGGAGTCACGAATAGCTTCATCTGCAGTGGCCTCCAGAAAGAACAGCGCATAGTTAGGAAAATTACCGGCGGAAACGTCCGGTCTGTGTCCTTAGGTTTTATTTTACCTTCGTGTGCAGACACGGTTTCGTAATTTTCTTTATCCACTGCCTTCCGTCCAGCTGTTTCACATGACAGCAGCTGCTGGTGGTGATGGTGGCTTTTGGTTTGAACCATAGACATTTATACATAGACGCCGCATTAACCGCTTTGACCCGTTGCTGTGATACGTCAACGTCGCTGCCATATTGGAGAGGCTGGCCTGTGAACAAATACAAGTAAACGTGGAGGTGTTGTTTTTTCTGGCTATAAAGCACTATAACGTTTACTTTTCTCAACCGATTTCAATTAATCGTTTTCATATTCATATGAAATCATATAATATATTTTAGATCGTGTGTGTGCGTGTGTGTGTATGTGTGTGTTATTCCACGTAGACCACAAACCCTTGACTTCAAATAACTCACTGAATTCGGTGAAGAAATGTAAACGTTGTAGTGCTCTTTATCCAGAAAAACCGCAGCCTTGCCTCTCTAATATGGCGGAGACATTGACGTACGATCCAAAGGCCAATGCAGTGTCTATGTACATATTTCTATGGTTTGAACTGGGAGCATTCCAGATGACTGTACGTACCGCAGGCAGACGCCGACGCGGTGCGTTGCGTCATGAGCTCCGGAGTTGTGTGCATGGGATTGGTTTGATTTCCATGCGAAATACCCATCCTTGCTTCTTCAGATCTGGTGCTTGGTTTTATAGACAACGAATTAGAACGTGGCCAAGCTTGTACGAAGAGTCCGCACCTGAAATTCAAAATAATTGTGTGCATGTAAAATATGTATATATAATATATATATATATATTTTATTATTTTATTATTTTTATTGTATTATTATAATTATAATTATAATAATAGTATGTCTAAATTAATGAAACACACTTTATCACGCATTGCTGATCAAATCAGTAGTTCTCCATATCAAATTGATTTTCGTACGTGCAATTATCTATTGTTTATCTGTTCTACTTATGGTAATCTTTATTGGGTATATGGAGTCTATACTATTGATTGTTACCATCACTCGGATGGATCATCTTGATCTGGGGAGGAGTGGCACACCGGCGTGCAGTAGCGCTCTGTAAACTGGGAGGGTCGCCAATGACTCTGCAAATATGGCTGCTCAGGATGAACTCAGTAAGTTTCTCTATTGCGTTATTGCTAATTTGTTCAATCTATTTTAGTATTGCCTGTGCAAGTGACTGGTGTGTGTGTCTGTTTAAGTAAACTGCTGTTTCCCGTGGTATCATGTCAACTGAGGATTAATAATACACATTTGTAGTAACGTTACATTTAAAAGACTGGTGCAGGGGACATTAGCAAGGGAAGCTACCGGCCTTTGCTAACTAGCATGCTAACGTCAGAGGCCATTTTCCCAGTCATGGTCAAAATGAAAGTATCGCAGTTTAATAATTTGCCATTAAATGATCATGACCGATGTGTTTATTGTGCCGTTAATGTGTTATCGAAACACGGAGTTGAATTGTCACATTGTCATGTGAGATTGGAGTCTGAACAGCGGTGAATCAGTGTGCAGCTCCAGGGAGGCATGCCCACATAACATGAATGTTGGGTGATAATTGTAGCGCATGACACACTCATCAGAGCCACCAAATGGAGGAATATCACTTATTTAAGTTATTTCCATTTAGCCCTAATCATAACATGTCTTTAGATCGTAATTGCCAGCTTTCACAGTGCAAGCCCTATACTCCCATTGTGTGAGTTGCATCTCTACCATTAAATGTGCAATAACGTATCTTTCGTTCCAACTAATGACTCGTCAGAACATAGCCGGTGATTCTTTGACAGAGAGAAACAGATTTTAAAGGCCCGTGTCGTTTTCTTTTGTTTGACAGATCAGTTGGAACGAGTGTTCCTTCGCTTGGGCCATGCAGAAACAGATGACCAGCTACAGGACATTATATCCAAGTTCCTACCCCCTGTACTCCTTAAACTCTCCAGTGTCCAAGAGGGCGTAAGGAAGAAGGTAACTCATAGATTAATGTTCTGCAGTATGCTTTGTATTAAAACAGAGATTTTCTGTTTCACACACATTATTTATCCAACAGGGATTTGTATAATGTGTCAGTTATTCATGCAACCACACTTCAGTCCCAAACATCCATTTCTGCTAATGTAATTGTCCTTCAAAAAGAGACTACACAACCACTATTGAAGTCATTCTCTTATTACAGTAGAGTTACTGAGTCATTACTGTTCTCTTGCTAACAAGCGTTGATTCCCCCTGCCTCATGTGCTAGGTCATGGAGCTGCTGGTCCACCTGAACAAAAGGATCAAGAGCAGACCCAGAATCCAACTGCCAGTGGAAACCCTCCTGGTCCAGTATCAGGACCCTGCAGCCGCCTCCTTTGTTACGGTGCTTATGTCATTCATATTCATGTGGCAGATGGTCATATCTCCGAATATTTTCTTTATGAAAGCAAATTGATTTACAGCATTTAATGTTGCATACAATATTGTGAAATATGGGTCCCGTACCTTCCTGTATTGGAAGATAATTGGTCCTGACAAACTCATTCAACGTTGCCATGCCTAAACTGGGCAGCTTCAGTCCATGTTATCTTGAATATATTTCAGGGGCAAATATTACATACAGTATAACTATATATCTTATACTTAAGTGAAATGTATTTACATTTAATTGTTGTTTAATCAGCATGTATTACTTGCATTTAACTCCTACTGAGTCATCAAAAGGGTCTTAAAATAGGACCAAGTTATCCAAAAGGATATTCTCTTACTTTAATAGCGTGATCTATAGGGTCACGGGACTGTGACCAGAGAGCAGTATTGCTATTAATAATAGAAATGTGTACATTGAAGACTGTTGACCAGGGTGAGGGTTGTCATCATGTATGTGTGTTTTTGTTGTTCTAGAATTTCACCATCATCTACATCAAGATGGGCTACCCTCGTCTAGAGGTGGACAAACAATGTGAGCTCGCCCCAACTCTGCTCACTGCCATGGAGGGTAAACCACAGCCACAGCAGGACAGGTACACACACACACACACACACACACACACACACACACACACACACACACACACACACACACACACACACACACACACACACACACACACACACACACACACACACACACACACACACACACACACACACACACACACACACACACACACACACACACACACACACACACACATTTTCCAACCAGGACGCAAAATCAACTACCGATGTCAGTGTGAAGTTATGTTTATTTTTCTCTACAGTGTACATTGCTGGCTCATGCATAATAATAAATACAAAATAGAGAATCTGTTGCTGTTTGAGACACACCATATATCAGAATTTGTGCCTTTTTTATTTTCAATAAATGTTCATGGTTTTATACACATCTTAGGAACTGTAGTGTATTTAGTCTCCTCCCAAGATCCTAACATTTATATATATGAATATATTTATCTTATTATATTCATGTATTACTGTAATTTGTCTCTGGCCCCAGCTTGATGCACCTGCTGATCCCCACGCTGTACCACATGAAGTATCCGGCGAACGCCTCAAAGAAGGCCTCTCCCTTCATCCTGATGGAGAGACCCAAGACAGTCCAGCTGCTGCTGGAGTTCATGCTGGAGGTCCTCCTCATGCCCTATGGGTTAGCAGCAGTACACTCTACATGGATCTATTCACTTCTTTCCCAGACACACTGCGCTGCTCAGGAGTATAAGTCTCTGAAACACTACTGGTGTCGTTTAAAATAAGCAACACGCCCGTCATGTTTTTGCAAACACATTTCCAAATGTTCTATATAGCACTTAATTCATATTCCAAACCTTACTGCTGAGTGAAATTGTATTTTATACCTGCAGATTTGTGCTGAACGAATCACCCACCCGACCCAGTCCCCCCTCCCCCCAGGGAGGTTCAGTGGCTGGGGCAGCCCCCGGCCAGGGTCTCCCCCAGCCTCCCCCAGGCATGAGCGTCTACGCTGCCAAGAGGGTGATCGGAGAGGCCCAGTGGAGCGCTGAGCAGCTGGAGCAGGTACACAGCGTCAGCCCGACCCTGCCCCCCCCCACCCCCCCCACCCCACCCCACCCCCACCCCCACCCCACCCCCTCACCCCACCCCACCCCACCCCCCCCCCCCCACCCACGGTTCACGTGTGGACATGATTATATTGACACATGCTCACCGTCTGCGTGTTCTCGGCAGTGTAAGCTGGGCATCGTGAAGTTCATCGAGGCGGAGCAGGTGCCCGAGGTGGAGACGGTGGTGCACCTGGTGGTGGCCTCCAGCGACACCCGGCACAGCGTGGCCACCGCGGCCGACCTGGAGCTGAAGAGCAAACAGAGGTGGGTGGCCCCGGGATGTTTACCACCGCACAGGGTCCACGGTGCATCGACGGAGACGCTGTCAGGACGCGCGTCACGCGTCACTGTGCTGTCTTGTGTGGATTTTTAAATACAACAAAAGACATGTTGAACACATGTGTACATATATTACTGACTATTACAAACTATCATCATTTCATAAAAGCTGGTGGATAGTTTAAGGTTTAGGGAACACAGGTGACCTCACATGTTGCCCGTTAGAAAAAAGGAGGATTTAGTATCTAAAACAAAGATGTGGAAATAAAACTGGTAGTGGATGAGTTATCATATCCCCCCCCCCCCACACACACATAGACTCACATAGACACTATGGTGCATTGGAGGTCTTGAAAATAGATGCAATTAAATATTATTATGTTTTGCCGGAAAGGCATGTACTCTGACCAACATGTGTTCCTCCCCTCAGCATTGTTGACTGGAACAATCCTCTGATCATCAACAAGATGTACAAGGTCTACCTGGGTGACATTCCCCTCAAAACAAAGGTCAGTGTTCAGCTGACTTGATTTATTTCATGAGCTGGGTTTATTCATGCAACGTAATAACTGTGTGTGTGTGTGTGTTGATTCTAGGGAGTGGCTGTCAAACAGGAGCTGAAGCACGAGCCAGTAAGCACCCGGGTGAAACTGAAGATCCTGCCTCACCTGCTACGCTCACGGCTAGCCGCAGAGTGCTTCCCTGCCAACATCCAGGTAATGTAAACGCTACATGAAGACATGTGGTAATATGAACACTATATAGAGACATTAACATGTGGTAATATAAACACTATATAAAGACATTAACATGTGGTAATATAAACACTATATAAAGACATTAACATGTAATACAAACACTATATAAAGACATTAACATGTAATATAAACACTATATAAAGACATTTACATGTGGTAATATAAACACTATATAGAGACATTAAACGTAATATAAACACTATATAAAGACATTAACATGTAATATAAACACTATATAAAGACACTAAACATGTGCTTGTTGGCTCGATTCACTAAGACTCTGAATAATATACTCTCTACACACACACAAACATGCACACGCCCGTGCAGTCATTTCTCTTCAGTCCGCCACCTATTTGAGCACCTTCTTTAGCCAATGTTTATACCACAGGGATATGTGTTTATGTGTAGTAAGGGGACGTGCGTCCTATGTGTCCTCACCTTTTGAAATCCGTGTCATCATCAGGTTGTGTATGACGGTCTGTTTGGAGCCAGCACCAACAACAAGCTACTGTCTCTGACTCTGCAGTTTGTCCATCACATCTGTATGGTGTAAGAACACTTCTTACAACCCTGTTTTAGTAGCTTCCTCAGTTATACTCATTTATGTGTGTATTTATTTTACTGTCATTCTTGCCCTGTTAAAATCAGAAAGTTGTTTGTTTTTTAAGTGTCCCTGAAATTCACTGAATTTTCTTTTCCCAATTACTTAGGAACCACAATGTGCTACTTTTTGGACATTTTTGCCATCTAATTTGTCAATTTCTTTGTAGGTGCCCTGACAGTAACAAACCTCTTGGGCTGATGCTGCTGAACGGCCTGACCAAGCTCATCAATGAATACAAGGAGGTAGATCCAACAACACAACTTCCACACTAAATCATATACAATACTACCATGGTAGTATGGTACCACAGTAACTACCACAGTAACTCCTCCCATACAACCACTATAACTCCTCCCATACTTACACTATAACTCCTCCCATACTTACACTGTAACTCCTCCCATACAACCACTAAAACTCCTCCCATACTACCTCTGCAACTCCTCCCATACTGCCTCTGTAACTCCTCCCATACTGCCTCTGTAACTCCTCCCGTACAACCACTGTAACTCCTCCCATACTACCACTGTAACCCCTCCCATACAATCACTGTAACTCCTCCCATACAACCACTGTAACTCCTCCCATACAATCACAGTAACTCCTCCCATACAACCACTGTAACTCCGCCCATACTACCACTGTAACTCCGCCCATATAACCACTGTAACTCCGCCCATACTACCATTGTTGGTAATCTAGCTACTAACCTCTGGACTCTATTTGCAGGATCCTAAGCTACTTTGTCTTGCGTACTCTGCTGTTGGAAAACTCTCCAGGTATTGATACAATCTAAATAAATATTGTTATTATTTATTTGACTATTGTATATTTTACTGTAGATTAATTGCATTTAATTGAATGTGTACTCATCTCCTCTCTCTGCTAGCCGCATGCCCCAACTCTTCACAAAGGATATTGCATTGGTGCAGCAGTTCTTTGAATCCATGTGCAAGGTAAGTTTAGATAGTTAAGATGTATAAGATTGTGCAGTCTGTTGTTTCTGAATAGCAGACTGCCGCTATGAATAACAGATCGTTGCTATGGACGCAGTTCTCCAAACGTAGAATATATGAAAAAATTTGAATCCATGAAATCATTTGTTGTTGCTGTATTTTGTGTAGTGAGTAGCCGTCTAATAAGTGGTTTATTTTACAATAATGACCGGCTCGCTGGACAATATCCCTTACTTGACTGGTGTGGGTCCAATGTTTTTTGTTTAAACGTTACCTTGACGTATCGCAGGAGGAGTCTGATGTTCGCCTGGCCATCCAGGAGGCCCTCTCCATGATGGTGGGGGCGTACGCCAACCTGCAGGGTGCCTTGCTCAACCTCATGGAGGCCCTGGTGGCAGCGTACATTGTCAAGGTGGGTCAGCCGGCTCCATCAAGATCTGTAGTCAAACAGCACTAAATCAAGTCTTTTATTTGGTTATTCATTCTTTAGTAGGTAAGAGCCGAGGGATTATGGGTTAGTAGGGAAGAATAGTTTAGCAGTGATTAAGGGGTTCTCAGCCGAAAGGTTGCGGGTTGGAACCCCAATGTCGGCAGCCTAATTGCTGTGTTGGTGTTGGGAGTGTTGGGAGTGGCCCGGGAAGCTCCTTCACACTCCACTGGGTTCCTTCTCTCCAGCCGGAGGTGCAGGTGCGCCAGGTGGCCATGAAGTTTGCCAGCACGGTGTTTGCCAGGGACCACGTGTCCTCCAGATACCTGCTGCTGCTGGCCGCCGGAGACCCGTACGTACGCACTCTACACCGCCTCTATTCATGTACCCTGTAAAGGTTTGAGCTGGTCCCCTCCCATTATCAAAACGTAGTGCCTTCTGGGGCGTGGCTGTATTGCTGTTCAGGCTTTCGCTAACTCCACTGCTTCAGTCCGATTTAAGGCGGGTGCAGCCAGAATGTATTTTTGACTGCCAGTAATAATTAAAGTAGTTAACCCATAGAGGGCATTTTGAGTCAACCGTCACGTCTTAGCATGTTTTTGTGCATTGAAGTAAAGATTTGAAGCAGGATTCATTCATACCGCTACTATGTAACCTACTGCGTCCCTTTGAGTATAAATATATTTGCATTTATTTTAATTTTAGTTTACCCCAGTGAACTGTTGATGATGATGATGATGATGATGATGATGGTGGGTGTGTCTGTGTTTCGGTATCCCAGGAGGGAGGAAGTCGCTGGAGAGGCTCAGAGGGCGCTGAAGATTCTTCCCAACAAGAGACCAGAGAAGGAGGGATCCAAACCCATGCCTTCCTTCCCAGACATGGTGGCCTACGTCCAGGAGAAGGTAAGGCCCCACATGACCAGCTCACTGGAGTGGAAAGCAAATAGTTTCAACATTACTTACTCTAGGAAGATAAATCATTGTTCTACAGAAATAACATATTCAACATTTATCCCCCAGGATTAATGTTTACCACCTTGTGGTCCTGCAGGGTTTTCTATCTTAGAAGGTTTTTTGTATGGGGACCAGTAAGACAGGTGACCTGATTTCCTATTTGCTGCATAGCATGGCGGTTGACCTTTTTGATATTAAGTACTTTTGCATTTCAATATAGTTATTGTGAGCGTTCAGTTTGAAATGCCAAAATATAAATGTAGTTATTGGATGGATATAAGCAGTAGATACGTTGTGTGCAGTCCTTAGTCCTGATTGATCATTAGTTGAAACTGTTTCCTAGGCTGCTCAGAGGTTGAAGACTCCCGCCAAGTACATCGTAGGAACCGCCACGCTTCCTTTCAACCCGTCTGCATTTCGAGAGGTAAAACATTTGCTCTTTGGACACATTCTATCAAATCTATTTTCTTTTCTTAAAAGTGCAGTGGGAAGGATTTAGTGGCATCTAGCGGAATGGAACTGGCAGAAATGTAATATATTATATTATATAATATTCATGAGTGTTTTAATTAGAGTACAATCCCATATAAATAAGAATGGTTGCCTTAGAATGAGCCCTTTATATCTACATAGGGAACAGGTCTTCCAGGGAGCCCGCCATGTTGCACTGCCATGTCTCTACAGTAGCCCAGAACGGACAAACTGTTCTAGAGGGGACAAATTTTCAATTAACGATCATATTCGCTATCCTACTTGTAAGCTATGACCTCTAGTTTGACAGACTAAATAACTAAATACAATTTATAAATCTATCAAGGAACCTCATCAATTTAAACTTGGCTACTCGATGCTGTCTTAGACGATGGGATCATTTTGGAACGACCTACTGGCACCTTACAGGCCAGTGCCGGCCACTGTAGCTTGCTCTACGTCATTGGAAATGGAGGGGTGGGGTGGGGTATTCGGTTGTCTGCAATCCGCAACCTCACCTCTCGATGCCACTAGATCCAACACACTGCACCTTTTAAAGGCAGCTGAACTGGTTAAACGTCTGTAACTTCACCTGCATCCCCGTGACAAGCTGTCTGTTGTATTTCCTCTTCCTGTGTCTACAGATCATGCTCTACTTGAGGATGTGTCTGGCCTACAGCGCCGGCACCACGCCGCTCTCCAAGAACCTGGTGGACATGCAGGACGACGCGCCCGCCATCGGCCGCTACATCCACACCCTGCTGACCTCTGACCCCCAGCCCCTGGGTTCAAAGGGTGCTGAGAGCAACCCTGTGCATGTTTACATGGACCTGCTGCAGCAGCTGCTGTCCGCTATAGGAGGTAAGGAGACCTCAGGTTTTATATTTACGCTACATTATCTTCATGAGTTTGTAATTTTCTTACATTTTTAATTCTATCTCCATGTCATGTTTGCACGGTGATCCGTCCACAGGGATTCCAGTGATGTACTGTCTTCTGGAGGTGGTCTCTGTGTGTCCAGAGAAGCTGGCGCCAATATTTGTTGAGAAAATTGACTGGATTAAAGTGAGTGAATATTTCCCAGACTCTCTCCTGCTGTTGGTTTTCCTGTCCCGGCTTTATGGGGGATGGATCCATTGCCTTGTAGTGTATCAACTATCATTTGCGTGACCGACATAAGACGAAGGTCATCCTAAACGTTGGATGGTCACACACAATGTTTAGAGAGCCCATACTTGACAAGCTTGACATTTCCCCCTCTCATTTATATATAGGTATATGTATAGGTGACTCATTCCTCTATATGTAATGTCTTCCAGAGTCTGATGAACACCAACAAGGAGGACATGAGGGAGCTGGCAGCCCAGCTCTATGCCGTGGTGGTCTCCACCATGTCTGGCAGTGAGCTGAAGACCGCCGTCCACAACCTGGTCAAGATCACCAAAGACCACCACGTGCGTTACTTCCCTCCCTCTGCTTCTGTTGAATGATACGTGACGCGGGGCTTTCATTCCGCTGACCTTAGACACTGCGATATTGATGCACGGTCAATATTCTTTGTTGTTGCGGGACGGCAGAGCCCCGAAACCCAGCACGGTGCCATTTTGGCTCTGGGCTACATGGTGGGCAGGTACATGAGCAAGAGGAAGGAGTTTGCCATGGAGGATTCTCCCAACAAGATGGAGACCAGCGTGTCCAAGGAGGATGATGATCTTGTTGCCCTGGCAACCAAGACCATTGGTATGTATTCTCATGCAGGCGTGCCCTGCGACCACTAGAATGGAAGCTAGCGCTAAAGAAAGTCTGTGTTAAGTATTACTGGCCCCTTCACTGTTCTCTCAAACGTTATAAGGTCCTCCAAAAACTGCATGCTTTACGTCTGTCCGTTAGCATGCAGTGGTAACACTGCGTGCTTTACGTCCGTCCGTTAGCATGCAGTGGTAACGCTGCGTGCTTTACGTCCGTCCGTTAGCATGCAGTGGTAACGCTGCGTGCTTTACGTCCGTCCGTTAGCATGCAGTGGTAACGCTGCGTGCTTTACGTCCGTCCGTTAGCATGCAGTGGTAACGCTGCGTGCTTTACGTCCGTCCGTTAGCATGCAGTGGTAACGCTGCGTGCTTTACGTCCGTCCGTTAGCATGCAGTGGTAACGCTGCGTGCTTTACGTCCGTCCGTTAGCATGCAGTGGTAACGCTGCGTGCTTTACGTCCGTCCGTTAGCATGCAGTGGTAACGCTGCGTGCTTTACGTCCGTCCGTTAGCATGCAGTGGTAACGCTGCGTGCTTTACGTCCGTCCGTTAGCATGCAGTGGTAACGCTGCGTGCTTTACGTCCGTCCGTTAGCATGCAGTGGTAACGCTGCGTGCTTTACGTCCGTCCGTTAGCATGCAGTGGTAACGCTGCGTGCTTTACGTCCGTCCGTTAGCATGCAGTGGTAACGCTGCGTGCTTTACGTCCGTCCGTTAGCATGCAGTGGTAACGCTGCGTGCTTTACGTCCGTCCGTTAGCATGCAGTGGTAACGCTGCGTGCTTTACGTCCGTCCGTTAGCATGCAGTGGTAACGCTGCGTGCTTTACGTCCGTCCGTTAGCATGCAGTGGTAACGCTGCGTGCTTTACGTCCGTCCGTTAGCATGCAGTGGTAACGCTGCGTGCTTTACGTCCGTCCGTTAGCATGCAGTGGTAACGCTGCGTGCTTTACGTCCGTCCGTTAGCATGCAGTGGTAACGCTGCGTGCTTTACGTCCGTCCGTTAGCATGCAGTGGTAACACTGCTCACACAGCTGAGTACGGCTGAGTGTTACTTATTAACGTACGAGCTCTGAATCAATTCATTTAATCTCCTGAAATGGGGGAATGAAAATGGACGGGAAATCTTTTCCTTGATCCTTATGTGGTCCGGTTTCTGGAAGGTTCCCGCTGCTTTGGTTAATCACTGGCCTGTGCGTGTGCGTCCCTCCCAGGTTCCTTCCTGGACAACAGCAGTGCATTACTGGCCGTGGCAGCCTGTACCGCCGTGGGGGAGGTTGGCCGCAACGGGTCCTTGTTGATCCCTCCGGAGGGAGAAGGCTTCACTAAACTGTCCACTGTGGACAACCTGCTGGCCCGAATCCCCTCTGGCAAGGAGACCCTCAAGGTGTGTGTATGTGTGTGTGTTGATGCGCGCATCCTAATAGCCATTGTCCATTATCCTTGTCTTCAGAAAAGTTTGTGTGCCATAGTCAAGTCCTTTATTTTTATATATATATATATATATATGAGCACGGTTAGTGTCAAAGGGTTTCACAGGCCCACCTTTTAGGATGCACCTCTAACCCTAGCCCCCCCGTTTAGGATGCACCTCTAACCCTAGCCCCCCCGTTTAGGATGCACCTCTAACCCTAGCCCCCCCGTTTAGGATGCACCTCTAACCCTAGCCCCCCCGTTTAGGATGCACCTCTAACCCTAGCCCCCCCGTTTAGGATGCACCTCTAACCCTAGCCCCCCCGTTTAGGATGCACCTCTAACCCTAGCCCCCCCGTTTAGGATGCACCTCTAACCCTAGCCCCCCCGTTTAGGATGCACCTCTAACCCTAGCCCCCCCGTTTAGGATGCACCTCTAACCCTAGCCCCCCCGTTTAGGATGCACCTCTAACCCTAGCCCCCCCGTTTAGGATGCACCTCTAACCCTAGCCCCCCCGTTTAGGATGCACCTCTAACCCTAGCCCCCCCGTTTAGGATGCACCTCTAACCCTAGCCCCCCCGTTTAGGATGCACCTCTAACCCTAGCCCCCCCGTTTAGGATGCACCTCTAACCCTAGCCCCCCCGTTTAGGATGCACCTCTAACCCTAGCCCCCCCGTTTAGGATGCACCTCTAACCCTAGCCCCCCCATAAGGAGGAGGAGAAATGTGGACAGCAATGTTCGACATTTGTCCGGTATCGTGCGACAAGGCTGCAGCCGTTATCCGCAGAACGTGCTGCGACGACGTAATCCTTTGGGGGCAACAGCGCCTCGTCCACGCAGGTCCTCTAAGAGCGCCCGTTATACCACTGACAGGCTCAGGTTGTTGTTAGAAACGTCTGACAACATCATGGAGAGGATCCGGTGGGCTTGCTGTTGTGTCTCACCACGGATGGCTCGAGGGGAAGTCTCGCTCTGGGAGTGCCGGCAAGAGGTTGTCGGACTACAGAAAGCGTAGCCTAGTGTTTACCTTAAAGATTTAGATGACACTTGCGGTTGATATTGTAATGACAAAAGGGACATTTCCTGCAACGAGATCTCAAGGTGTCAGACACAATAACAAACACGGCTCAAGCGAAACGTAAAGAGAAGAAGTTGTATTTCTCTGTAGGGACACTTTCCATAATGTTGTCAGACGCTTCTAATAACAAAGGGCGCGTGTTAATGGCAAACACCACCCCTTTTAGAGGAACCTGCGTTGACGGGCGCCATCGCCCCCAAAGGATTACGGCTGCAGCGTTCTCGCTCGATACTGGACCGATCCCAAAGAAGTGTTGTCTGTATGAGTCCCTTAGACCCAAAAGAATGGAGGAATAGAGTCTAGGTCTGGAAGTCCCAAAGTTATCCTGTTAATCATCATCAAACCGCTGCATTGGGCTTCCATGGCAACGGTTTCCCTACGGCGCTTCCTGAACTAGTCAAACAATATCACGTGGATCCTCTGGGCCACGTCTCCCCCACCGCCTCGCCCGTCGTTACACAAACAGCCCTCAAGTCACTAGTTGTACCCTGTCCAAATTGCCCTGTTCGACAGCCTATGCAAACATACCAATTTAGTTTCCAGTGTATCAGGGCCTCTACCTTTTTTGAAATATTCATTGGTTTTCTTTTACCATTTTATTGCCATACAAAAATCAATTTAACGACTGCTTTATGGAATACATTTAACCATATGTCCTCCCATAAAGCAGGCGCTAAATTGATATAATGTACTGCGACGGATACTACAGGATACACTAAACTAAAGGCATTGGTTATGACCGTATAAATGATAAATGATCATATATATACTTAAATGTGTGTGTGTGTTTATTATTTATTGTCCAAGCAGTCGAATGAGCAGGTGAAGTTAGCGTTTCACTGCTAGTTGTGCACGTAAGACTTTGTATGTGACAAATAACTTGAACTGAACTGTTGGTCCCAGATGAAGGAGCGGTCCATCCAGACGCTGGGGTCTCTCCCTGTGGGTGATGGAGACTTCCCCCACCAGAAGAAGATTATCCAGGGACTCATGGACTCTGTGGAGGTATGAAGTCCAAAAGTCCCACTATCAGCCGTTACTGATATCTCTCACTGTATTTCCATCCTTTCTTTTCAAAGGATACATTTTATTCTTGAGGTATCCGGTGACTTTATTTACATCCTGGCATACTTCTGTCCTTAAGAAGTTTTCTGTTGCCGGTCTCAACCGTTCAGCTTGCTTTCATTGTTTTTGATCTCTCGCTCTCTCAGGCCAAGCAGGTGGAGCTCCAGTTCACGGTCGGCGAGGCCATCACCAGCGCTGCCGTGGGAACCAGTTCCGGCGCCGCCAGAGACCCGTGGACCTGCACCGAGGACGAGTACAGCCCACCCAACAGTAAGCACTGGAGCACACACAGGGGGCTGGCCGTGTTTGTCCACTAGAGGGCGATGGCATGCTTTGTACGTTGTAAGAGTTTAAAGAAATGATATAATGTTAGGCTTTCAGCCTTCTATTGCTTAAGTGGAAGGAAAAACTCCCTCCAACGTTCAGTCTATGGATCAAAGATGTTAATGCATCATCTGAACCTAGAGAGAATGTTTTTCAAACTATTTGGCACACTTATCTGACTTATGTAGAGAAAAGGGACACTGCTGACATTCTACCGCCATGAATGCCTTCCCCCCACCACCCGTTTTTAACAATCTATTATTCACTTTTTTGGTTATGTTTTCCTTTTCTTAATTGTCTTGTTTTTTGTCACGGCCAAATCTGTATGTATAACCGACGTGTGAATGCTGAAACGATGGTTTAATAGGGTTGGGGCTCTGGGGGAGCAGGTTATGGGGAAGACCGTGGGTGGGGAGAAACATCTGAATAAATGTGTGTTTCTGTGTTGTTTTTGCACTATTTGAAAAGCAAATGAGAAGACAACGAACAAAAAACAAGTTATCGAGGCATAAATGAGACGCTCGATTGACCTCCTTTTCGAGAACGCCTTTCTCTGAGATATAACTGGCAATACAGAAATGTTGCATGTTCAATTCTGATCCTCAACAACATATCGCTCGCCATTGCATCAGATGTGAAGAACAACGACATGGTCCCCTGGGTTCTGAACTCGGTGCTGTCGAGGTACATACCCAGCCAGAACCCCCATGTCCGGCAGGCCGCCTGCATCTGGCTGCTCTCTCTGGTCCGCAAACTGGGAAATCACAAGGAGATCAAGGTACCGTTGCTTTACAGATGGCCACAAGTCCTGTCGATTCATACTTCAAATTGTGGTTCAGTTTATCCAACAAATTGCATGCATTCGTCCAGTAGCATTTGTTCGTAATTACAAAGTACATTTTTATTTTTTTATTTTATTAAGGTGCTTGCACACTACCCAAAAACACACAAACAAACCCCAACATGGGGCCAGTGTGCCGTACCTGTGGCTTGTTGTTGGCTGGTGAAGTCTTGTGTCGAACATGTCTCATCAGTGTCGGTCGACATCCTTACGTTGGGTGTCGAACATGTCTCATCAGTGTCGGTCGACATCCTTACGTTGGGTGTCGAACCTGTCTCATAGTGTCGGTCGACATCCTTACG
Source organism: Lota lota (assembly GCA_026745465.1). Taxonomy (NCBI): domain Eukaryota; kingdom Metazoa; phylum Chordata; class Actinopteri; order Gadiformes; family Lotidae; genus Lota; species Lota lota. Next base: position 2,221,305 of record JACYXH010000312.1, on the reverse strand, counting down.
TTGGGTGTCGAACATGTCTCATAGTGTCGGTCGACATCCTTACGTTGGGTGTCGAACATGTCTCATCAGTGTCGGTCGACATCCTTACGTTGGGTGTCGAACCTGTCTCATAGTGTCGGTCGACATCCTTACGTTGGGTGTCGAACATGTCTCATCAGTGTCGGTCGACATCCTTACGTTGGGTGTCGAACATGTCTCATAGTGTCGGTCGACATCCTTACGTTGGGTGTCGAACATGTCTCATAGTGTCGGTCGACATCCTTACGTTGGGTGTCGAACATGTCTCATAGTGTCGGTCGAAATCCTTACGTTGGGTGTTGAACATGTCTCATCAGTGTCGGTCGACATCCTTACGTTGGGTGTCGAACATGTCTCATAGTGTCGGTCGACATCCTTACGTTGGGTGTCGAACATGTCTCATAGTGTCGGTCGACATCCTTACGTTGGGTGTCGAACATGTCTCATAGTGTCGGTCGACATCCTTACGTTGGGTGTCGAACATGTCTCATCAGTGTCGGTCGACATCCTTACGTTGGGTGTCGAACATGTCTCATAGTGTCGGTCGACATCCTTACGTTGGGTGTCGAACATGTCTCATAGTGTCGGTCGACATCCTTACGTTGGGTGTCGAACCTGTCTCATAGTGTCGGTCGACATCCTTACGTTGGGTGTCTGTGTTTGATTGGGGCAGTGTGCAAACACTTTTAGTCACATTATTCTCTCTGCCAACAGTAATGTAATCTGTGCTTTATTCTGTCTCAGTCCCACCTGAAGGAGATTCAGACGGCTTTCATCTCCATTCTCTCCGACCCTGACGGTGAGACTAAGATCCACTAAGTCGACTTCTGCCCCGCTGCTCCCCATTGTTTAATTCAGACCTCATGTCTAACGAATAGGCATGCGCACACACTGAAAAACCCCTCTACCTTTCTGCGCTATGTCCCTTTCTCCAACTCATCCCCCGGTCTGTCCTTGTGGTGCCGACGCTTCCAGAGTTGAGTCAGGACGTGGCGTCTAAAGGCCTGGGCCTGGTCTACGAGATGGGAGGGGAGGCCGACCAGCAGGAACTGGTGTCCACGCTGGTGGAAACCCTCATGACTGGCAAGCGGTGAGAGCAGGCTACAGGGAGCGGTCAGAGAGGCCTTTTGCTGTGTTGCGTGGTGCGCCTAGCGAAGGCAGAATGCCTGAGGTGGAGATGGTGGTTGATTGATTGTGTGAAAGTAATGATCCGTTTTTGCTGAGACATTGCCTGATCAAGGAATAAGAACGAGTGTTTTTTGGATCAGAAGTGTTAACTTGTAATAACTGGCTGTTCTCTGCAGAGCGAAGCATGCGGTCTCCGAAGAGACAGAGGTCTTCCAAGGCGATGCTTTGGGAAAAGCACCTGACGGGTGAGCTATATTACCTGAATTGTGTCCATTTATTTCTATTCAACCTCCTTTACAGTTAGATTAGAAAGTATTTAAACATTTCATTCAACATGCTCATGTTTTCAATGACATTCTTTTCTCATCGCCGTGATCTCTGGCAGTCAAGGGCTGTCTACCTACAAGGAGCTGTGCTCACTGGCCAGCGATCTAAACCAACCAGATCTTGTCTACAAGTTCATGAACCTGGCCAATCACCATGCCATGTGGAACTCCCGCAAGGTATCAGAAGCCCAGCTGACCTATCATAGTAGTCATAGTAGCATAATAGTTTTAAATGAAATATCAAAATGTCTGGCATTTGGCAGATGTTTTGCATTCAAATGCTAAGTAAGCACCTTAGCTTGTATTACATATTATGATTGATTGTAACCATACTTTATCTAATCAGAATACTTAATGATAGTGAGATTAGCTTAACCTTCTCGGGGCTTTCATCAAACTCAAACTAGAATCTGTCTAATGTGGCACTTTGGGTCCCGTACCACCTCCTCCTACCTGCAGGGGGCAGCCTTTGGCTTCAACATCATAGCTGCGAAGGCCGGGGAGCAGCTGGCCCCCTTCCTGCCCCAGCTGGTGCCTCGTCTCTACCGCTACCAGTTTGACCCCAACATGGCCATCCGACAGGCCATGACCAGCATCTGGGATGCCCTGGTCACTGACAAGACGCTGGTAACCTAACGCACTCATGCACACGCACCACCTATGTGGTGGCATTTAATATGGTTTATGCATTGTCCTGTTTCCAGCCGTTTGACACCAAATAATGTCTTAGTAAAAATACATCTTCCCGTCAATCACATTTGCGCACACGGCAGCATGAGCACTACTTAATGGGGGAGAATCGCAGGGAGGGAGAGAGGGAGGGAGGGGGCATTCTTTGGCTTTATTTAAAAAAATATATAGGTCCATTCATGTTTATTTTGATTTTTATTTTTTTTCCTCAGGTTGATAAGTATCTCAAGGAGATCCTTCAGGATGTCGTCTCCAACCTGACCAACACCACCTGGAGAGTGCGGGAATCCAGGTACACACACACACACACACACACACACACACACACACACACACACACACACACACACACACACACACACACACACACACACACACACACACACACACACACACACACACACACCGGTATTGAGTTGGGAATGAATAGCAAAGCTAATTCAGATGCCTCACTACTCCATTCTGTGCGGTTGTATGTGGAAGAAGGGCTTGGCCTTTTTAGAGTTGGTCTTTTGATGACATAAGACTCTGCCAAATCCAAATGGTGTCATTTTGTTCACCCATCTACTTGACATGAAGTGTTTGGGTGTATCATCGTCGGGGAGAAACAGGAAAGGTTCGGTATAGGGTTGGGCATTAATTGCCTGTTAATGCCCTCCTCACTCCCCTCCTATATTCATTCATTATTAAAAACATTCTCTCCGTTCAGCTGCCTGGCCTTGAACGACCTCATCCGTGGCCGGCAGGCGGATGACATCATCGACTACTTGGCGGAGATGTGGGAGACGCTGTTCAGAGTTCTGGATGACATCAAGGTGAGTTCATGACTTTTTATTTGACACCACAAAGAGCTGCCTCTTTGCAGCACGAGGGGAGCTTCTGAATGTACCGTGGCTCATATATGGAGCACGGCTCATGGTGATCATGTTAGCTATAATGTATTGATCCCTTCTTTCAGGAGTCTGTACGTAAAGCAGCCGACATTGCTCTGAAAACACTCAGTAAGGTAAGACGTGTGTGTGTGTGTGTTTGTGTGTGTGAATGTAGGTGCCTGTGTGTGATTGTGAGTGATTGTGTGTGTGTGTGATTGTAGGTGCCTGTGAGTGATTGTGTGTGTGTGTGTGTGTGTGTGTGAGATTGTGTGTGTGTGATCGTAGGTGCCTGTGAGTGATTGTGTGTGTGTGTGTGTGTGAGAGATTGTGTGTGTGTGATTGTAGGTGCCTGTGAGTGATTGTGTGTTGTGTGTGATTGTAGGTGCCTGTGAGTGAGTGTGTGTGTGTGTGTGTGTGTGTGTGTGTGTGTGTGTGTGTGTGTGAGAGAGATTGTGTGTGTGTGTGATTGTAGGTGCCTGTGTGTGATTCTCACAAGTGGGCATACCCTCTAGTGCAGCGCTTGAAAATTTGAATATTTGGATATTAGTTTATTGGATAGGTATTCAAATCTCAATTCAGTATTTGAATGCTTGGATTTGTTTTTATAGGCATTTACAAAAATGCCTATGCATATTTGTGATGTGCATATTTTAAGCCGTGTGTCACTTTACTGACTTTTACTTTCTTTCTCTGAATATTTCAGTAATCGTTCGGAAAACCTCGCGGTTATTCAGGGCTTGAGTTTGTGTATTCGGCCAGCCCTAGCACCCTAAAACACTGGGCTCTCTCCCCAGGTGTGCGCTCGTATGTGTGAGTCCACGGGCACGGGGGCCCAGAGGACGGTGGCTGTGCTGCTGCCCACCCTGCTGGAGAAGGGCATCATCAGCAGCGTGGCGGAGGTGCGCTCCCTCAGGTACGTCTCAGCTCTGGAACTGATGCCCATAGAAGCATCAAATACAGCAGAAGTGGTGTTCGGAGATTTAAAGGTTGAATGAAACTTGATGCACTGCAAGGGGCCGATCTAGCAGAAAACCATGGCGGCGGCTTTTTTGTTGAAGCCTAGAAAAAAGCAGAGCTGCGCCTTTTTTACGCTTGCAAAGCAACCGTAAAATCTCCACACCTAAATCTGCAGTGGCGTCGATTTTTCTTTTCTTCTTCTGGGGTAAATTATTTTTAAAATCGGGCCGTCCAGGGTGCTCTGCCAAAAGTACCAGGTGCTCATGGCAGAATAAGGTGCACGGCAGCACGAGCAGAACACTTGGTTCCCATGGGGCATGGAGACGTCACAATGACTGCCTCCATTTTGGAGGCCTCGGAGCATTGCATTATTTTGTTGGTAGTTAGATTTTTTTTTTTTGGTCCATGTTTAGTTATTAATCTTGAAATGATTTATGTCATTATGGGAAGAAATTGTTGTGTTTAAAACGACCAGAGCCTTTCTCATGCGAGACAAGGCGAAACAAAGTTTTCATTAGCCTACGTAGCCTGTTAGCGTACGGTATAGTTACGTTGATTTAGGATTTTACAGTACAACATCTCTCTATGGCGGATTATCAGCAACCCCCCAAAAAAGCCCTATTGTACCCATATAATATTATTTCACAATGGGATCTCCATCACTCACTTACCCTCTCTAACTCCTGCATTCTTCATGCCCCCACCCCCCCACAGCATCCAGACCCTGGTGAAGATCAGCAAGACGGCAGGGGCCAGGCTGAAGCCCCACGCCCCGCGCCTCATCCCAGCCCTGCTGGAGGCCCTCAGCACCCTGGAGCCCCAGGTCCTCAACTACCTTAGCCTCCGCGCCACCGAGCAGGAGAAGGTAACACCCCGCTGGAACGACGTCTGGTGGGCTTCCATGTTTGGCATGGCTCCCGGAGTTTCACCCTCCTTGTCCCTGTGCTCTTTTCTCCAGAGTGCCATGGATGCGGCCCGGCTGAGCGCTGCCAAGTCCTCTCCCATGATGGAAACCATTAACATGGTAATGCAAAACGCAGCTTCACATATTGAAATGTCTATGGGCCCTTCACACCTTCCCATTCGAATGAATGGAGTCATATTTGACCATGCACCCGCCTTGCTCATTGTTGCAGTGGACCCTATTTTTAGTGTGATGATTAAATAGAGCTGGGAGCCGTTATGGCCTGAACCATCTCTCGCCGGGCGTTCATTGAGTGTTACTGGGATACGGTCTTTTGCTCTATTTCAAACTTGGTGAATAGCCAGCTCATGCAAACACGTTTATCTGTGAGACGTGTTGAACCAGTTTAGTTGTGTTTTCTGTGTTCACACCTGTATTTGTAGCCACCTGAAGTTGATAATCGGACACCTACTTATATCCTAGCCATGTTTTTAAGAGGGCATATGCCCTGCTGCGTTGAAGTCATTATACCCTTTAGAGAAATGCGGTCACACTTAACCTGTGTGTTGTGTGTGTGTGTGTCCAGTGTCTGCAGCACCTGGACGTCTCTGTGCTGGGAGAGCTGGTGCCAAGGCTCTGTGAGCTGCTCAAGAGTGGAGTTGGACTGGGCACCAAGGTACGCGCACAAGCACACACGCACGCACACACGTGTGTCTATACTGTAATGCCTTGGTGGCATTTTGGTGTGCAGCGTGTAAATGCTGAGATGCCATAGCCAACATTATGTTACTAATATCTCTTCATTCTGCCCCCCCCCACCCGTGTCTCTAAAGGGTGGCTGTGCGAGCGTCATCGTCTCTCTCACCGTTCAGTGTCCCCAAGACCTTATCCCATACTCAGGTAACGCAAAGGAGCACCCATCAGAAGGCATTCGGACTCGTGTCGATGCGTGTTGCTAACGTGAGGCGTGGTGTGTGTGTGTGTGTGTGTGTGTGTGTGTGTGTGTGTGTGTGTGTGTGTGTGTGTGTGTGTGTGTGTGTGTGTGTGTGTGTGTGTGTGTGTGTGTGTGTGTGTGTGTGTGTGTGTGTGTGTGTGTGTGTGTTGCGTGCGTGCGTGCGTGTGTGTGTTTATGCGAAAAGGGAAGCTGATGAGCGCCCTGCTGAGCGGCATCCACGACCGCAGCAGCGTGATGCAGAAAGCCTTCGCCTTCGCTCTGGGTCACCTGGTCCGGGTACGAGCCCCCTTTCTCCCCTGGATGAACGGAAGATGTGTTTTGTTGTTGCCTGTAATGAGCAGCCGTACGGGGGGGTTTGATGATGTTGTGTCGGTTGTGTTCCTCCGTCAGACGGCCAAGGACAGCAGTGTGGAGAGGCTGCTGCTGAAGCTCAACGCCTGGTACCTGGAGAAGGAGGGTGAGCGCTGCTCCTCGCACTCCAGAGGGATCCCAGAGGAGAACCACACCCCCTGACCCCACCTTTTAATAAAGATAATGTTCATTCCCCTGTAACCGCCCCTTCAATTTACTTTCAATAAGCGAGGACAGGTGTGTCGCAATGCTAATCAGCAGGTGACCGGGTAACCACATCAGCCAATCAGAGATGATGTGTGACCTGGAGAGGGAGTCCTCTACAACGCAAACCAATGTATAAGTGTTGTTGGGGTTTGCATCTCATCTCCTTCAATGTATTCAATCATTTAGTGAACAGGCAACGGTGTCTTTATATATATTTATTTCCTTTACATTTTTCGTAATGTTTCATGCTTTCTTTCCCTTCTTTGGTTTGTTCTGACGCCCTCCTCCGTGTTCTTGGATCCAGAGCCGGTGTACAAGGCTTCGTGTGTGCTCACGCTGCACGCCATCAGCCACTACAGCCCTGACGTGCTGAAGGCCCACGCGGGGCTGGCCCTGCCGCTGGCCTTCCTGGGCATGCACCAGCTGCCCGGCCCCGACGAGGAGCAGGGCGAGAGCCACGACGCCACGCTCTGGTCCGAGGTGTGGCAGGAGAACGTGCCAGGTGAGGGGGGGGGTTTCACTGCTGCTTCATGGACTGGTGGTGATGCTGGGGCTGTTCTTCAGGCTTTGTGAAGAATGCATGTTTTTTCTTTTTCTTTGGGGGGGGGGTTGCATGTAATGAGGCCTTGACTGCATATAATGTCATATAATTAATATAATTCTTCATATAATGTCTTTTAGTATTAGTGGTATTTTATAATGTAGGAGTTTATTTGAAAATGTATTTTTTTTTTATGTATTTCATATTTTAATGTAATTATTATTGAGATATTGCAATTGTATGTGACTATTATTTTGGCTTGTGCTCGCTTTGTGCATTATTGTGCATAGGCATAAGCTCTATTCTTAAATGCATACACAAGAACCAGCATGCTGCACACAACACCTCAGGCAGTCCAACACTATAGAAATCTCCTAGCTCATCAAGGGGGTGTCAAACTGACAGCCTTTCTCCCTTCCACTTCTCTTGGGACTCCAGGAAGCTTCGGAGGCATCCGTCTCTACATGACGGAGCTGATCACCATCACCCAGAAGGCCCTGCAGTCCCAGTCCTGGAAGATAAAGGCTCAGGGCGCGGCCGCCATGGCGACAGTCGCCAGGGAACAGACCGGCTCGCTAGTGGCGCCGCACCTCGGCCTGGTGCTGACGGCCTTACTGAACGGACTGGCCGGGCGCACCTGGGCGGGCAAGGTACGAGGTTCTTCTGCACTCCAGCTGGGAGGTCGACGTCACTGCTGCTACCTCTCACGTTGTGCACCTGTTGTGTTTCCCATGTCTTCCAGGAGGAGCTGCTTAGAGCCATTGGATCAGTGGTGTCTAAATGCAGGTACGTCTCACAATAGCTGTCCAAAAAATAAAGGATGGATTAAAAAAAAAAGAGGGGAAAGTTGACCACCATTCATAGAGAAACATTCCCTGAACAGATTGACTGGTGGATGGTCACGTTTTATTCTTTAGAAACTTTCTAGTTCCGATTTTCTTTCCGCGGTTAATAGCTGCAGTAAAAGAGTTGCATAGTGCAGGTTTAACTTAAAAGACCATTCGAACAATGTTCCTGGCTGTTTGGATGTAGATCAGCAACACATGGGTTTCACCTCTCTCTCTCTCTCTCTCTCTCTCTCTCTCTCTCTCTCTCTCTCTCTCTCTCTCTCTCTCTCTCTCTCTCTCTCTCTCTCTCTCTCGCCCTCTCTCTCGCCCTCTCTCTCCCTCTCTCGCCCTCTCTCTCTCTCTCTCTCTCTCTCTCTCTCTCTCTCAGCGGCGAGTTAAAGAAGTCGTGCGCGGGCCAGCCCACCGTCTCGGAGGTGCTGGAGCTGGTGTTGAAAGAATGCCGCAAGGACAGCCTGGTGTACAAGATGGCCGCCCTGCACTGCGCCGGGGACGTGCTCCAGAGCAGCCAGGAGGACCGCTTCAGCGAGATTGCGGAGATCCTCTTCCCCCTCATCAAGAAGGTAAGACGGACGTCGGGAACGCTCGCAGGCAGATGCTTTCCCTGCTGACTAATTCCCTTTATCCACAAAAATGTGTGTGTATATACAGGGTTTTTTTAATGCGTGAAAACACACTAAAAATAGGCGATGACTCCTTTCCCATTGCCAGTTTGTTTTTAGGGTTAGTGAACAGTAGAAAGCAGCATGGAGGCCAGTGAAAATGTTAAGCTGGTTGATTATTTTCATATCCGTTACTTATTCAGTCTCAGTCTCAAACTCTGGTCGAAGAACAAAATGGCTGCTGCACGTTGTTCCTGTCTATTTACGCGGCAACGTCCGGAACTTCAACAAACGTCATAGCATCGAGCCGGAAAGGGGCAGAATGTGCCTGTCCTGAGCTGGAGCCGATAAATAGCCGTGACAGAGTCTTTTGTCCCGGCAATGAATGCCGATTGTAACCTTTCCAACCTTTGACAAAAGCCAGGTGTTGGTGAGTTTTTTTGTCCAGTGGGATGGGGACTTTAGTCAAACCCTTAGTCTTCATAATTGGTACCCAAGTATTGGTGCATTCATTGTGTACTGTAGGTATTTGTTGATATCCTAGTAAGCTACTTTTACTTCCTTGTACGCTGCTCTTGGGACAGCAGGAGTACGATACGGATACATTATTCCCACTCCTAGATCCGGCCTGTTAGGTTGTAGGGATGCGGTGGCGTAGCTATTGTCCAGTCATCTGTCTGCGTTCCAAACAGAACTCCCCCCAGAGCGTCGGGGCGTCCCTGCGGTCCCAGGACGACGACGACGACGAAGACTCAAAGGACAAGGAGCGGAAGACGGATGCCCTGCTCTGCTCTTACGAAACGCTTGGCAAAGCGTGGCCCAAGAACCCACAGACCCAAGGTAAGACATGTACGATAATGGTGACCTGTAAACGGACACCCACAGACCCAAGGTAAGACATGTACGATAATGGTGACCTGTAAACGGACACCCACAGACCCAAGGTAAGACATGTACGATAGTGGTGACCTGTAAACGGACACCCACAGACCCAAGGTAAGACATGTACGATAATGGTGACCTGTAAACGGACACCCACAGACCCAAGGTAAGACATGTACGATAATGGTGACCTGTAAACGGACACCCACAGACCCAAGGTAAGACATGTACGATAATGGTGACCTGTAAACGGACACCCACAGACCCAAGGTAAGACATGTACGATAATGGTGACCTGTAAACGGACACCCACAGACCCAAGGTAAGACATGTACGATAATGGTGACCTGTAAACGGACACCCACAGACCCAAGGTAAGACATGTACGATAATGGTGACCTGTAAACGGACACCCACAGACCCAAGGTAAGACATGTACGATAATGGTGACCTGTAAACGGGCACCCAAGGTAAGACATGTACGATAATGGTGACCTGTAAACGGACACCCACAGACCCAAGGTAAGACATGTACGATAGTGGTGACCTGTAAACGGACACGGAACATGGCTGGAGGTTAAAAGGCGTTGTGTTTCTCTTCTATTGTGTTCTTCTAAGATCTTCTGAACAGTCTTTGGCCCTCAAAGTAATACAAAATGGTGTGGAGGTTAAACTGACCTTATGTCGTTGAAATGTATCCCAGCACCAAGCGGGAGTTTGGGTGAATGAACGTGTTGCCACGACAACCTGTGCTGAACGCTGTTGACGGTCACGAGACATAGAGCCGTGGTAGCATGGGAGACATACTGCTCGCGCGTACTACCACACACTAAAGCGCTGGTTTGTGGCTGGGCAGCTCGTTTCCAGGTGGACGTGTGCTGTCTGATGTGTGAGAAGCTCAAGCTGAGCACGTGGAGAGTGCAGCTGGGTGTGCTGCAGGCCATGAAGGCCTACTTCCAGGGGTAAGCACCATGAAGTCCTACTTCCACACAACATCATTCAACTGTCTGCAATTCCATTTTTAATAGTCTTACATATTTTTGTAGGCAACATACAACCATATACTCGATCTGCCGTCCTCTTTATATAGTATATATTGAAATGAATGTGGGAACTAAATGGAAAAATGCAGAAGCTGAGATTTGTTTGGCAGTTTTGACAGCCCGTCCGTCATCCAGAATGCATAGAGCGGTAGTTCCATGGCTAACTGTGGTTTTGTGGTCCCGGTGTGCAGGTTGATGCTGCTGGAGAAGAGCCACCAGGATCCCACCACACTGTGCCTGATCCTCACGGAGACCTGCGCTGCCCTCACACACCCTCTAGGTAAGGTCCTCCTCCGCACCGGCCCCCCCACCCTACGGTGTGGCCGTGCGAGGCGGCTGTCCCTTTCGATCTCCGTCGACCGTACGGAATGGGTTGGAGCGTGCCCCACTTGGTGACACCACTTGTTTCCCCCCCCCGTTCAGAAAACAAGAGCTACTCGTCGGTCAGGACCGAGGCGCTGTCCGTGGTGGAGCTGCTGGTTAAAAGGACCGGAGGCAAGTAGTCACTCTTTCCGTTTCCTCTTTTCTACGACTGTTTGTGGACCCTCTCCCTCGTCACATTTCACTGCTTTTTGAGTTAGATCGGTCTGCCGCCAATCTCTCAAATGCTGATAATTGGTTCTCAAAAGCACTAAAGTGAGCCACACAGCTGAATTGTGTGTGTGTGTGTGTGTGTGTGTGTGTGTGTGTGTGTGTGTGTGTGTGTGTGTGTGTGTGTGTGTGTGTGTGTGTGTGTGTGTGTGTGTGTGTGTGTGTGTGTGTGTGTGTGTGTGTGTGTGTGTGTGTGCCCGTGTTTGTGTGTGTGTGTGTCCGTGTGTCTGTGTGTCTGTGTGTGTGTGTGTGTCTGTGTGTGTGTGTGTGTGTGTGTGTGTGTGTGTGTGTGTGTGTGCGCCCCCGTGTCCCCGTCCACCCCACAGAGAGCGAGCAGTGGGACTGCGTGCCGGTGAAGAGCAGGGAGCAGCTCCAGCGCTCCCTCTCCACGCTGCAGACGGACAGCCGGCCCGACCTGAGGGACAAGGCCCAGGAGCTGCGCAGGCACATCCAGAGCCAGCCCTGAGCCCCCCCCACCCCCCACCCCCCCCACCCCTGCACAGCCAGCCAATCAACACCCGCCCACTCGCCAGTTTTAACCCTGGAAGCCAACACACAGACGTACACGCACCAACCTTACCGCTTGATAAAAACCTAATAGTCTAAGGGGCATTTACCACATTTCCAGGGGAGGGGGGGGGGGGGGCGACTTGTTAGCTTTAGTGTACACAGCTGGGGACGGGAGGGGGGGGACTTCTTGTCTTTAAGAGGCCGGAGAAAGAAACAAAACATGTTTTCTTCGAGTTTTAATGGGCACGGCGACACAGAATTTGCGGCGATGGGGAAGGCTGTATGTTGTGGTCTGTCAACCGGTTTACATGTTTGGTTTGTTTGAAATAACAATGGAATCAGGAAGTCATTTGAATAAATTGTATGAACCAACGTGTTGGTTTTCATGAGCACTGTATTCCTCCGCTTTGGAGATTTTAACTACTTGTGTGGCTTAGCTTATCATTTTTATTATTATTATTATGATTCATGACGTATGTATGACAGCAGAGGCACGGACGACGTGGATCACTGTGCCAAATGCAGTGTCTTTAGAAAGGAAACAGGCGTGGAAAACAAGGATCAGAGAATGGGAGCCGAGGGCGGGAAGAGGTGTTCATTTTGCAGACCATTTGCAAGTAAATGTGGGTGGTTATCTGTTTATTTTTTAGAAATGAAAAGGAAAACGGGAAATGTAACAGGGTGAGAGGGAGCAGTCTGGATTTGTGCCCTAATTAAATAAAAAATGCAAGCACTAATGACCCATTTTTGTTTTATTCCAATTCGAAGATGTTTGATAGGTTTTTCTTCCTTCTTAGTTCAGGACATGTATACCTTTATTTTCATTCTACTCACCCTGCACCGTACACCCATTCCCCCCCCCACACACACACACACACACACACACACGCACACACTTAACTGTCCTTTTTATATGCAAGGCTTACTTCCTCATTTGACCATTGGCTTTGTGGTCCAAGTTGGTCATGGATCAATTGACTTAAATGGTAAACAAATTAATTGAATAGAACCTCATTGACACATGCACTTTGTGAATCCCGAAGAAAGCGGAGTGCAATGTGTTGTCGATGCATAAGGACACCATCCACCAATGATAGATCTTTATTTTTACAATTTCATTTATATGGTTGCTGACGTCAAGAGCCGTGTGCAGTTCAATTAGTTAGAAGACACGAGCAAGAGGCTCAATATTCACGCATCTCTGGCAAGCAGCAAAACACAGTTCTCAAGACACACTAGTAACGCATGAACAGAAAGTGTGACGATCGAGAACCCTGCAGCCTGCATGAACTCAACCAAGAAAGCTGACCAGCAAAGCATGCGGAGTGAGGCCTGTCTGACTGCCTGCATTATCTCCAAATAAAAGGGCAATCTGAAAACGCAGCTTGAGTAAATAATCGATTATTTAATTTCCACTTGTATTCAGATCTACATAAACTACGCCAATTTAGGCCACGGCCTATATTTAAATGTATTTCTCGATCCGTTGTGAACATGTTCAAATCCCCAGCGAGGCTTGTTCATCTTCCGCGGGACGCTGGTCCAGCCGACGGCCGAGTTCCCTCCTCTCCCTGCGTGTGGAAACAGCCACCCCACCTCCCTGTCTTCGTTGTCTCCCAAGCCCTTTCTCTTATCGCTTTATTGAGGATTTCCACCAGTGGATGTCGTTGTTCGCCCACTTTACACGCCGTCTTCCGCTGTCACTCTCCAGATGAGCTGACCTCAGTTCCTTCATTCACTTTCTTCGGATGTGCGCTCTCTCACTCCACTAGTCGGATCAGCGGACGAGTGTGGGTGTGTGAGTGAGTGAGCGTGAGTGTGTGTTGGAGAGAGAGAGAGAGAGAGACAGAGAGAGAGAGACAGCGGGAGAAACAGAGAGAGAGAGTGAGAGGAAGACACCGTAAGGTTGAATGAAGCAATACGAGCAGGAGGAGATCAGGAGTGGAACTGCTTTAAGGACACTGGGAGCTACATCTCAGATACACCAGAGCGTCTGGAATTCGCCCAGGACGTTGGAGAGCTTGAACCACTAGACCAGTAAACAGGAGGAGCACGTGACTGGCGCCCGGAGAAAGAGCCATTTGGACAACTTCCCTGCGCCGGAGGGGCTTTATTAATATTATTCCGAGGTAGGATTTATTTGATTTGATATGCGGTTTGTTTTGTAGAGCCCTAATGTTTGCTCTGGCCTTTTCAATATTGTTTTCTTTTCAATATGCTATGGATAAAAAGGAGCAGCATGAAATCAAGATTGCGGACAGAAGATCTATTTCAATCATTGAATTATTGAATAATATATATATATATAAATATAAATATTATTATTATTATTATTATTATTATTGTTATTATTATTATTAGGCAATGCCTATATATCTGATAAAAAAATATGCTGTCTTAAATGCGAACCAGCATTAAGTGCTTTTGTCTATATTCTTATAAAACACACAAAAAAAAAGATATCCTATTTTTCGCTCCAAACTTTGTTCTCACTTTGTTCTCGTGTTTTTTTTGGTTTTTTTTCCCCAGCGCTACGACGTGGAGGATATAAAACATACAGCCATATATCTAAAACAAGACGCGCAACAATGTTGAGGATTGTGGATGTGATGGTGACCGTGGTGACGGTGTCGCTGACCTGCCGGAGCGCGCTCGGCGGCTACGGGATGAGCATGTTCTCGGCCCAGACCTCTCCCCCGGACCCGTGCTACGACGAGAACGGTAACCCGAGACGGTGCATCCCCGACTTCGTGAACTCCGCGTTCGGGAAGGAGGTGCGCGTCTCCAGCACATGCGGCGGCAGGGCGCCCGGCCGCTACTGCGTGGTCACGGAGAAAGGAGACGAGAGGATCAGGAACTGCCACACGTGCGACGCGTCGGACCCCAGAAGGTATCACCCGCCGGCGTATTTAACGGACCTGAACAACCCGCACAACCTCACCTGCTGGCAGTCCGACAACTTCCTCCAGTACCCCCAGAACGTCACCATGACCCTGTCCCTGGGGAAGAAGTTCGAGGTGACCTATGTGAGTCTGCAGTTCTGCTCACCTCGACCCGAATCCATGGCTATTTTAAAATCAATGGACTACGGCAAGTCGTGGGTCCCCTTTCAGTTCTACTCGACCCAGTGCAGGAAGATGTACAACAAGCCCAACAGAGCCGCCATCACCAAGCAGAACGAACAGGAGGCCGTCTGCACGGACTCGCACACCGACATGCACCCGCTGTCCGGGGGTCTCATCGCGTTCAGCACCCTGGACGGCAGGCCGTCGGCGCACGACTTTGACAACTCTCCCGTGCTCCAGGACTGGGTCACGGCCACCGACATCCGAGTCACGTTCAGCAGGTTGCACACGTTCGGAGACGAGAACGAGGACGACTCGGAGTTGGCCCGGGACTCGTACTTTTACGCGGTGTCCGACCTGCAGGTGGGAGGCAGGTGCAAGTGCAACGGGCACGCCTCGCGCTGCGTGAAGGACCGGGACGGGGGCCTGGTGTGCGAATGCAAGCACAACACGGCGGGGCCCGAGTGCGACAGGTGCAAACCCTTCCACTACGACCGGCCGTGGCAGAGGGCGACTGCCAGGGAGTCCAACGAATGTGTTGGTAAGTGTTTCGTTTTTTATGCATGTCCTGTTGAGTCTGCAAAGGCACCGTGCTCTCATTCGGTCGCCCCGCTTTAGGCCTACTTTGAACGCTAAGGATTTCGTGGACCCAAGGACGACAATTGTTAGAAATGTCTACACTTTGTTTTTTGTTGAGGTGACGTAGTTTAAAAAAAATAGTTTTTAGGGTCAAAATCGAAGTTTCAAATGGTGCGGTCTGATCGTCTGATTGTTTATTGTAGGCCTATTCTATTTGTAGAATAAACACAAAGCAATGCTGCAGTATTGTTATTCATTTATGTATAATATAATTACAATTATTATTATTATTATTATTACTGCTGTTATTAATAATAACTTATAATAACAATTTAAATTATTATTATTATTATTTAAAGGTCATTTAAACTACTTGAAAATATCAAGCTGTTGGCTATAAAAAAATAAATCCCAACGAGATCCAATTCATTGTATGACATATTCTTGCTGGCACAAGTTCACCAACAGAACATTACGCTGCTGCTGTTTTCTCGGTCCCATGCAACATGATTTGAAAGCCATGCGTCCGTGCAGCTCGCTGCAGGCCGTGTACAGAGCTCATGTGTGGAGGACGTCCAACAACCTCAAAGGACCACTGCCGCCTAATCATTCACAGGAATATCTTATTTTTTTTTCTCGTGGTTGAACTTTACCACTGCAATAAAGCGATGCTCTCTAATTTATTTGAAGAGCTCTCTCTTGAAGCCCACCACGGTCGTAATTGAATGCAGATTTTCCTGTTCACATCATTATTTTACACATCAAAGTGAAGTCGACTAATCTGAGCAGTCAGGTGTTGGTGGTTAGTAATGACAATTTGTTCAGTGAATAATGATAATAATGATAATAATTATAATAATGATAATAATAATAATCATAATCATCATCATGATAATAATAATAATAATCATCATCATAATATTACTACTACTACTACTACTACTACTACTAATAATAATAATAATAATGATAATAATAATAATAATAATAATAATAATAATAATAACAATAGCAGACAACAATATATAGGCCTATATCATGATCCAAATAAATACATTGAAATGTTATAACAATCATTATTATGTTATCTACAGTTTCACTTATTTATATTATTTACTTCATACAAATCCTTTTGTTTCTAATCATTACGTCAATGTAAAAATCTGTTTGAAAATGGGGAAAAAAATAGCCTTTGTCATGTAGAAATAGATGTCTCATTCCTACCTAAAATAAGTTTTATTCTATTCTAACCCTAAAAAAAAGCTTTTCTCCTATGGTGAAAAAAACCACACAACACGCAACTCTCTGGGATTGTGTGGTGCTTGTCTGAGGAGCACACTGCTTCAAAGTGGCCTCAAAGTGATAGTGGCTTCAGTAGTCGTGTTTTATTACCACCTGCTCCGGACCTACAGAGACATCAGACATATTATATGATCGTGGGGTGACTCACCTGCGTTCTCTTTTCATTTCCAAACAGCGAGCGTTGTAAAGATAAGACAACATAAACAACTGTGTCAAAAACCCGGTTGAGATGCTTGGGCTCAATGTGGTTGAACATGATGGTTTGTTTTTAAAGGTTTATAATCAGTTTTACAGCGAGAACATTTGATAAAAATGTCTCCGTATCAACAATTCGCCCAACAGTTTGAGCTACAGTCACAAGCAAAATCTGAACACAACCTCCTGCTATTTTGTGATTTTTCTTTTTCACAAACACAACCAAACCGCATGAAAACATTCTCTCAGAAGCCCGCCGAGGAACTGTATAACTGTACAACTTTATCGGTGGCTCAAACCCAGCGTTGTGGCCTGCCGGATGCTGAGGTTTTATTATGATGGAGATCAGTGTCTATTATGCAGGGAGAGGACCAGGATGAATAGGCAGGCGAGGAGGTGAAAGATACACATGTTGATAATGGAGATCGCGAGCAAGATCTCACCAGCACCCCAGACAATCACTGACAGACACAGTCGACTGGCAGCACACACCAACTGCCCCCCCCCCCCCCCCCCCCCCCCACCCACCCACCCCCCTCCTCTATTTTCATTCTGCAGGAGACCTGTGTGGAAGCGTTGAAGGTGGGTGGAGGTTTGATATTGTTTGACAGTCACCCGTAGCATATGTCATCTCTTCTGACACGTCGCAGCTGTGTTTAAAAGGTTTTTGTTTGCTGGTTTTGTCAAGTCAAAAAAAGAAAGAAAGAAGCACAGAGGCACAGGGCTCGCTTGGAAGCAGTCGGAGTTGTTGGGACTCGGGGAGTGTGGCGAAATATCTGCCGCGCGCTGAATGAGTGTGTAGCTGCTACTTAAAAATGTGTTTACATTGAGCGTGAAACAGCGTGTTAGGGAAAGGGTTACAGCCGCTCTATTAGTATTCCCGTTATGAACTTTTAATTGCCAAGTTTCAACAGGTTTCACCGCTCTGTTATCAGAAAATAGCTTGTTGCCAATGTGTTACAATAATTAGTTATTATTATTGTGTGATTGTTGAAGAGTTTTGTATTGAGTTCTTGGTTTATTTAAGTGGATCGATTTCATTGGTATGTACTTGCTGCAACCCATGAAATAGAAAAGCCATAGACTATAAAGCACAGAGTAAAAGGGATGGTGAGGAGCTCTGAGAACTGTAATCCAGGGTTATTAGTAACTCTCAAACTTGCTTCTAATGTCACAACATGACAATCCTTCTTTACAACACGCGTCGCGAGCAGATCATGCATCGTGTCCCCCTCATCCAACCTCCTGCGTGTTGGACTGTGTTTTCAGCAGTCCTCCATGCATGGGATACGTCCAAAGCACACACACACACACACACACACACACACACACACACACACACACACACACACACACACACACACACACACACACACACACACACACACACACAGCTGTCACTCAAAGCATCCACTTTCTTTCTTTCTTTCTTTCTTTCCATCCTTATTTTTGTTTTTCCTAAAGCCACCCGTACATTCACAAAGACCATGCAGTGTCTGCATGTGTGTGTCTATTTGTGTGTGTGTGGATCTGCACGTGTGTGTGTGTGTGTGTGCGTGCGTGTGTGTGTTTATGTGTGTGTGTAAGTGTTTGTGTGTGTGTGTGTGTGAGTTGGTGTGTGTGTGTGTGTGTGAGTTGGTGTGTGTGTGTAAGTGTTTGTGTGTGAGTTGGTGTGTGTGTGAGTTGGTGTGTGTGTGTGTAAGCGTTTGTGTGTGTGTGTGTGTGTGTGTGTGTGTGTGTGTGTGAGTTGGTGTGTGTGTGTGTAAGTGTTTGTGTGTAAGTGTTTGTGTGTGTGTGTGTGTGTGTGTGTGAGTTGGTGTGTGTGTGTGTGTGTGTGAGTTGGTGTGTGTGTGTAAGTGTTTCTGTATGACCTGGTGTGTGTGTGACTGGTTGATAGGTTGTTGAAATGTAGAAGAGCTCAGCCCGGGGTCCGATGGCTTGCCCTCTCGCTAAAGCAAACAGATCTGCTTGAAAAGGAAAAGAAAACACTAGAAACCCGCCTCACACCTCGGAGCGAGGGCAGGCGCCGGGCGTGGGGTCGGCCCGGGGGGGGGGGGGGTGGGGGGGGGGGGGGGGGGGGGGGGGGGGGGGGGGGGGGGTTAGAGGACGGGTGGAGGATGGGGGTCCCAAAGTAGGAACCATTATGGAGGCAAGCCTGAGCGAACACAGTAAAACAACAAAGTCTAACTTAAAACTCATATTCAAAGGTTGAGAAACCTCCATCTGAAATGCACACATGGAAAAGGCCCATTTGAAAGGGACACCTGCTGTGGGGGGAGATGTTTAGCGTCATAAGCAATGTGTCACGTTTTCCACTTGACAATTAGTACTGCGCTAAATCAAGACATCATCTTGTGAAGTGTCTCAAAATGCTTGGCTGTGCAAACTATGAGCATTCAAAGTAATTAAATATAAGGATCACACACACACACCCACACACCCATACACACACACACACACACACACACACACACACACACACACACACACAGGTTACACGCTGTGTCCTCTTAGGCACTTTACTGATTGCTTCCATCAGGGCTTTTTAAAAGCACACGTGCCGGACGGTGTGCATCTTGATATCCATTTGCGGTATTGATTCCTCCTGAGGCCACAACACAGGTCAAACCCCAGGGGCTCAGGGGCCGGGGCCGTGGCTCTGAAGACAAATATTCTAAATCAAATCATATTTAATATGGTTTTTCCCTCTCACCCAGGATCACCCAATGCCACGTTGTACACTGTAGATAGCCTTGGTTTTTTAGGAGGGTTGTGCACAGCTGAATAATTCCGAAAGATTAGACGGATGTAGGAGAACCTAATACATATGCAGTAAATATACAGACACTTCACCACGGAGCAAAGGGGACCTAGGCAGACGCAGAGACTGAGTAGGAGAGAGGACGAGGCGATAAAGAAGTACTAGAGCAATGTGTCAAGGGTTTGACGTTCAGGAAGTATACAGGCTTTAACACTTTCTGTCTCTTTCTTTTTTTCTCCCCAAATCTCCGAGCTCATGGTATTACAAGGCTGGGAATAAATGGGACGGTGAACACCTGCTGGGATCATTGTTCCGTTGTTTCTTTACAGTAGCAGTAAAGAAACCAAAACCTTGTTGGCATGGCGATAGCGTGTGCGTAGTGATGCTCATGCTTGCTCCTTACGGCGTGGTCCTTTGTCTCATTGGTGCTCCCAAGACCCCCCCCCCCCCCCCCCCCCCCCCGCACCTTTAGCTGTCCTCCTTCAACACAGACCTGCTGCCTGTCTTGTCATGTTACCATCAAATAAACAAAATAAAACAGAGTCCGAGGTGGGAGTCCGAGGTGGGAGTCCGAGGCGTCTCATTGGCCGAAACCGTCCGGCACAAATGATTGGACGCAGTCGCTTTGATGCTAATTCAAATAATTGAGTAATAAGTGCGCCAGTCTCTGTTAAAAAAATATAACAAAGTTTTGGGCAGTGGTTTTGAGTCATCCTTCATGCCATAGTCCTGGAGACACCTTACAACACTAAGTACATTAGTGTCATGGATAAATGACAAAATATAAATGAATTATGGCGGAATTCTCCGAATATTGCATGGTTGTAATATAAAATGTAAGCACTCAGCTAGCGTGTTCACAGATAGTGGGGCTTTTCAAATTGTCCACAAAAGAACGTCTAATGATCTTTAAAAAAGCCACTGAACCCACTTGATGGTTATAGCCAGAGATCACCTTCTTGCTCCATCTTCCAGCCTTTGAGTTGACATCGCTATGACAACAAGCACCCCCATCTCCTCCCCCTGGGGTGGAGCCTGGGGTCTGGGCAGGTATGGTTAGGCCTCGGTCGACACACAGGACGCATAGGACGGCTGTCTGGTTAATGTTTGATGCTTTTATTAAAACGGCCGCGCTTCATCCTCAAAGGTGCCGCCAGCGTGTGAAGACGACAAACAAAAGCTACGGAGAGGGCGGTCGAACTTTGACCTCTGTTCCACCGCTGTCCCAATGTAATTGCTGATTTTGTTTTTCTCTACTCTCACCTGTTAGCTCTGTGGAGCCTTTGGTCATAGATAAGTACATAGCTAATATATAGGACATAAACAGTGCATACAGAATATAGAGTACATAGATTATATATAGTACATAACTAGTGCATTCAGAATATAGAGTACATACAGTATATATAGTACATAAACAGTGCATACAGAATATAGGATACACCAAATATAGAGGACATTTCAGCACATACAGTTGTAACACACACACACACAGAACACACACGCTATCTATCTCGCTCTCGCTCTCGTTCTCTCTCTCTCTCTCTCTCTCTCTCTCTCTCTCTCTCTCTCTGTCTTCCCATGTCTCTCCAGCAAGCGGGGGTCTCTCTACCAGGTTGTCCTTATCAGTGTTTATAAGTGTTTTATAAACATCAGCTGAAATAAGTCACTCAAAGATCAGCTGATGAACTCCAGTGTCTCTCTGGGTATCTGAGCTGAGCTCTCTCCATCCAACACGCACAAACATTACCACCCAGCACATCGTTTCAGCACATTGAAGTTGAGCAACAGACTCAGAAAGACACACACACACACGCTAAAACGCAAGCGCGCACATGCACTCATGCGTGCGCGCACATACACACTCACACTAACACACAAACTCACGCACACACAAAATTATAGAAATAACAAACGGTAATTAACCCTCAACAAAAGAAAATAAAGATGTTAAATGAAAAACATTATGCATGGCAACTGTATGACAGCAAAAACATCTACAAAAGCATGTATACGGTTTTCATTAAACAGCTATACATACATATTTCTTTGTGAGTAGAGAGAATCCTGACTTTGGAGCGAGATCAAATGTACTCCTAAGTATGGTGATTTATGAACAAGTGCAGGCAATAACTATGTGATACAGTACGGCGTGCGTACGCTGTGCTGTATCTTCGGCCTGGGAAAGATCTTGAAGCTATTACCGTTAGTATCTGGCCCCAGGTTTTTTTAACTGGTGGTTTGTGCCCCAATGAAGCTTGTTTTAGAGAAGCGATTTGATTTAATAAAATTCCTGCCTTCCTCAGCTGAATGACTGACGGTTTCTTTGAAGAACCAGGGCAGTTAATATGACAAACGTGATGATGTATGGAATATAGCCCCTACATATTTAGGATAATTATTGCAATGTACGTGTGTATGTGTGTGTGTGTGTATGTGTGTGTGTGTGTGTGTATGTGTGTGTGTGTGTGTGTGTGTGTGTGTGTGTGTGTGTGTGTGTATGTATGTGTGTGTGTGTGTGAGTGTACATGTGTGCGTGCGTGCGTGCGTGTGTGTGTGTGTGCAGGTGTGTGTGTGTGTGTGTGTGTGTGTGTGTATGTATGTGTGTGCGTGTGTGTGTGTGTGTGTGAGTGTACATGTGTGCGTGCGTGCATGTGTGTGTGTGCAGGTGTGTGTGTGTGTGTGTGTGGTGGTGATCATCAACACTTTAATAATCTTTTTCCTGGTTATCACAATTATCAAAAATATGATAACCCCTGGGTGCTTGAAAGCATCATTATCCACATCATCTTTGTAATTATCCCCATCACTATTACTACGCAGATGTGCAGCACTGTCTGTCAGGGCATGTTGTGTGTGTGTGTGTGTGTGTGTGTGTGTGTGTGTGTGTGTGTGTGTGTGTGTGTGTGTGTGTAGAGTGAGCATGTTAGTACATCTCATATACACTGGGTGGGGTGAGTTATGTCTCCATGCATTTTGTACTGCATAGACATCACTCGATCATCACATTAAATTGCAAAAGTACCTCAAAGATAAATAAATAAGAAAATTTTAAAAATCTCTCTCTCTCTCTCTCTCTCTCTCTCATTATATATATATATATACTGTAGATAGATGGATGGATGGATAGATGGATAGATAGATAGATAGATGGATGGATAGAGAGATAGATAGATATTGAAATAGATAGATAGACAGGCTGACAGACAGACAGAAAGCCACAGGACTTTTGGATGTTTTCTTGGCTCAGTCTGATACAGACTAAGATGTTGAGCTGTTAATCTCTTCAGTTCATACCTGTCTGCTCTGTCTGCTGAACTACTTGATGTGGACTGTAGACAGCGTGTTATGGGTTTGGATGTGTAACAGGGAAGGAGTGAGAGTGTGAAAGAGAGTGTGTGTACTGTCTCTCTGTTCAGCATGTGTGCAGGCCTGATCGCCCAGGGCCTCGTCAGTTAATGAATTAATTGGTGAGTTGATGGTGTGGTGAAAACACATCTCAGCCCCGGGGGGATGGCTCACGCTCCTGCAAGAGGGGAGTGTGCGTTTGACACTATGTGTGTGTGTGTGTGTATGTGTGTAATCCACATTCTTCCAAATTGTTTTGACGCTGATCTGGATTTTGTGGATGTGTGTTTAAACTTGTATCCTTCATATATTGTTATCTAAGCTTAACATTTGTACATGCTGAGGATAGCTAGGAGGAGGGGTGACCCCCCCCCCCCCCCCCCCCCCTGGCTTACGCACTAACCGATGTCATTCATTTACTCTGCATAGAACCAGGGGTCTGCAGGCCTGCTTGTGTGTGTGTGTGTGTGTGTGTGTGGTTGGGACCGCCACTCTGTGTGGTAACAGAGCTGATTCATGGCTGCCGTACTTGTGTCTGAGCTGTCCTGCCTGTTAAAGTGTCAAAGCATCATTAACAGGGGTTATAAAAAGCCCTAGTAAACAGGGGAGGGAAACCCAGTGTGTGTGTGTGTGTCATGTGTGTGTGACTGTGTGTGTGTGAGTGTGTGTGTGTGTGTGTGTGAGTGTGGGTGTGTGTGTGTGTGTGTGTGTGTGTGTGTGTGTGTGTGTGTGTGTGTTTGTGTGTGTGTGTGTGTGTGCTTGTGTGTGTGTGGCCAGGAGTACTGTGGAACATCAGGGCTGGTGACGTCATCAGCTCTGTGAGGCAGTAGGCAGTCAGTGGTTACCAGGAGGAGGCAAGAATGTCACAGCCAGCAAATATATAAAAGAGAGAGAGAGAGAGAGAGAGAGAGAGAGAGAGAGAGAGAGAGAGAGAGAGAGAGAGAGAGAGAGACGGAGACAGAAAGAGAGAGAGAGAGACAGGGACAGGGACAGGGACAGATAAATCATGGGGAAGAGAAGCAATAGGCCCAAATGGAGAAGGAGAGAAATAAAGAAATAAAGAAAGAATCAAGAGCGAAAAATAAAAGAAATAAGGAGCAATTAAGTAATGGAGATGCAGCTTCTGCAGATTCTCTATGATTTATATACATTGTTTGTTACAGTTTTATATATTCTGACATGAAATGATTCCAGCACATACAGTCATACAGAGATTAACCATACAAATATTTGTTGTAAGGTCCACTATAGCTAACCTTGCAGTTCGGATAAACTCCAGTTAATACAACCACTGCTAAGTGGGTTGGTATGTGTGTGTGTGTTAGTTTGTGTGTGTGTCTCTGATGGTCAACATGGTCACTACGATCCCTTAGGTTAAACAAAGAAAATGTCATTCTTAGGGACTGATTGAGAAAATACATTCCCTCTAAATCCATCTGAAAAACAGAAGAAGTGAATAGCAGAAATGACAACCTAAAACGACCTAGACCGTTTCTCTCTTCGGCTAGGAAGGACAGAAGAAGAAAACAGAAGGAAAGGAAGGAAGGAAGGAAGGAAGGAAAAAATGCAGTGGACACGTTCCCACTTCAAGGTGAGAGCGCAGGGCCGCTATGTACCAGACACGTATGTTCTGGTCCCCCTCCTCTCCATTCGCCGACAGGACAACCTAGTCTGGCATCGATCACGCCAACCAAAAACCCCCCCCCAAAAAAAATGCTCCCAGTTATGGATGATGAATGTCCGTAGGAAGATACCGCCTCCACCCCTCACCCTGCTGGGTAGGACGCCGTGTTTGACCTCTGCTGGGCTGTTCACCATCGCGGAGAGCTGTGACCTCCATGTGTTTTAATCAAACAGGGATTCTCTTTGGGTAGTACCAGCTAGAGAGGCAGACGCAAGGAGCCAGCTCATTGAAATAACAGTCAAATCACTACACTGTATAGCCATGCTTGATAGTTACATATAGAAAGTTAGTGTCTCGTGATCGCCGAAGAGGCTTGTTTTGCTAATACATCTCTACAGAGAGCAAAATGATAAATATTTGATATTCAAATATCTGTGGTGTGTGTGTGTGTGTTTATGTGTGCATGTATGTGTATATGTCTGTGTGTGTGTTTGTGTGTGTGTGTGTGTGTGTGTTTATGTGTGCATGTATGTGTATATGTCTGTGTGTGTGTTTGTGTGTGTGGCTAGTGCACATGCAAGTGTGAAGTGGAATGCAGACTTGTGGGAGGGCACTTAGGGGAAAGTTTACGAGGTCATCTCAATTAGCCAGCGGTGAGCTCAGGTTAATCCATCACTCATTAGCCCCCACAGATAAGACTGATAGCTCTGGCCTTTGTCTCTCTCTCCCTCTCCCTCTCTCTCTCTCTCTCTCTCTCTCTCTCTCTCTGTCTCTCTCTCCCTCTCCCTCTCTGTCTCTCTGTCTCTATCTCTCTCTCTCCCTCTCTCTCTCTCTGTCTCTCTGTCTCTCTCTCTCCCTCTACCTCTCTCTCTCTCTGTCTCTGTCTCTGTCTCTCCCTCTCTCTCTCTGTGTCTCTCTCTCTGTGTCTCTCTCTCTGTGTCTCTCTCTCTGTGTCTCTCTCTCTCCTTCTCTCTCTCTGTGTCTCTCTGTCTGTGTCTCTCTCTCCCTCCCTCTCTCTCTCTCTCTCTCTCTCTCTCTCTCTGTGTCTCTCTGTCTCTGTCTCTCTCTCTCCCTCTCTCTCTGTCTCTTTCTCTTTCACGGCATTCCTCCCTCCATATCTTTCTCTCTCTTTCTTTCAAACACCATGCACATAAAGACAGAGCTTTCAAATACACACTCCTCCGAAGTCCTCGTTCTGCCTCTCCTTTTACTGTCTCTCTTTCTCTTTCTTTCTCCTTTTGAAAGCACCAGTGTGTAAAGGACAGCGGGACACAGAGTGGTCCGCTCAGAACATTTAATAGTGCCCTCTAGGGGGAATACAGGAGGAGCAGAACAGAAACGCTTGGCCATGATACTGCCAGTCACTTGCCTTCTCCGTTAACCTTCAGTACCACACTCCTACCCTCTCTCTCTCTCTCTCTCTCTCTCTCGCTGTCTCTCTTTCCTCTCTCTCTCTCTCTCTCTCTCTCTCTCTCTCTCTCTCTCTCTCTCTCTCTCTCTCTCTCTCTCTCTCTCTCTCTCTCTCTCCTTGCCCTCCCTTGTGGGACTCTACAGCCAATTAATAAGACTTGGTGTCCAACTGGGTTCAGATAAAAGCCCTGCCTCAGCTTATTTAGCCCCTGTGAAGAAGCTCCATTATAAATATATATAGAGAGAGAGAGAAAGAGAGAGACAGAAAAGTAGGGACAGAGAGGGAGAGCGAGAGACAGAGAGATATTAATGAGAGGGATGCAGTGAGAATAAAGAGAGAGCGAGAGAGAGAGAGAGAGAGAGAGAGAGAGAGAGAGAGAGAGAGAGAGAGAGAGAGAGAGAGAGAGAGAGAGAGAGAGAGAGAGAGAGAGAGAGAGAGAGAGAGAGAGAGAGAGGGTGCTTTGAGTGAGTGCAATTTAAAAAGCAGCATCAGATCTACCGGACTACTGCTGTGTGTGTATGTGTGTGTGTGTGTGTGTGTGTGTGTGCGCGCGCACATACACACATGTCTTTGTGTGTGTGTTGGCGTGTGTGTGCGCGCTCGTCTTTGTGTGTGTGTTGGCGTGTGTGCATGCGCTCGTGTGTTGTTGTCCGTGAGCGTATGTGTGTGTGTGTGTGTTGTGTGTGTGTGTGTGTGTGTGTGTGTGTGTGTGTCGTATGGCAGATGTTGCCCCCCCCCCCCCCCCCCGCGTGGAGCCCTCACCCCACGTGTCTGAATAGGTCATCAGACTCTGTGCTTCTCATAACAAGAGGGCCGTATCACTGTGGGACAGTCGGGCCTAATTAAGAGGGTGCTCTGCAAGGAAGTGGAGTCATTACTGCTAATATTCAGGGTTATGAGTGTCAGGTCATCGCCCCAGAGCTGGGCCTCTTTCTGGGAATTCATTTCCTAAAAGTCCCTGTGACAGCCCCCTTCTGTATTCCTTTGTGACACTTTTGTTTTCTCTCAAAACGCACGAGTCCCATCACACAGTACACAGTACGGCCGCTAGCTGGGCCCTGGCTGCAGTCTCCACTTTCCAGAGCTGTGTAATCCTACTGGACAAGCCTACATGTCGGAAAAGATATGGATGTATGAGAGTGTTGACACTCCAGATGTGTACTTGATAAGAATTGAAGAATTGCACCTTCTTCAGATTTTCTCTTATATTTATTAGTTTTCACTTTGACAAACGTCGCTGTGTGTTTGTTCCGCCTGTTGCCAAGGAGATCTCTTTGGCTGAGGATGAAATTCGTAGGTGGGCGAAAAAGAGCTGTGCTGTGTCTCTAGAGAGGGACTGAAGCTGAGAATGAATCACACTTTGGGTTGTGTCACAACCGGAGGGTTGCAAGTTTGATCCTTGGCTCCTCCGGACGTAAGTGTAGAGGCGTGCTTGAGCAATATTGTTGAAATAAAGTTAACGCTAACTTTGGCGTCTTAAATTATATGTCTTGCTGTTTTATTATAGTTTAGACAACCTAGCCGTTGCTGCAATGTTGAACGTGCAGCAACAGCTAGTCAACATATTGACAGACAACACGAAGTGTAAGTCTGTGTGTTTAACAATTGAGTTGTCGTAAAATTGGAATCACAAAATGTTCAAAAATCCAAATGACTTCTGATGACTTGACCACCTTGACCAAGGCACAATTTACTAAATGTTTGTGTCATTGCAAAATCTCCAAATATGCAAGGCAACTCAAGTGAACGGCTACACTGGAATGCACAGCATACCGCCTAGTCATATTAAGAGTATAAACATAGTAGGCTTCAGGGAAATGAGACAAAACAAAAATGAAACTGATAGGGGCCCAGGGTAAGGGCCAGCACATGTAGATGTAACTCCAACAACCTGCTTCTTCTGTATCACCTCTCTCCCTCCCCCTCTCTCCCTCTTTCTCCCTCTCTCTCCCTCTCTCTCCTCAACCTCTGTCTTTCTCTGTCTGTCTCTCTGTCTGTCTGTCTGTCTCCCTCTCTCTTCTCTCCCTCTGTCTGTCTCTCTCCCTCTCTCTTCTCTCCCTCTGTCTGTCTCTCCCCCCCCTCTCTCTCCCCCTCCCCCCCCTCTCTCTTTCCCTCTCTCACTCACATTATGCGCTGTGCTGAGAACAGCTTGCCATTGGAGCTTTCTTATAGTGGGTTTCTATGCTTACTTTCCTTGGCAGAGGGCAGCCCTCCCCGTGGCTAATTGCCTTCACCTGATGATTTAATTACATTGAGGTCTAGGGTTTCTGGTTTTCTCCATCTCCCTATCCCCTGACAGTATCCTTCCTGCCACAGTCAGCAGCGTCAGAGTTGGTTAGACAAAGTGCTGAGTTTTTGCTAGAAAACAGTTGAGTCTATAAAGACGCAAAGACTAAGGAAAATGCCCTTGTGTAAGATGGCCGCTGATGTTGCAATCTGAGAGACAGAGTCAGAGAGAGAGATAGAGAAGGAAAGAAAAAGAGAGAGAGAGGGAGAGAGAAAGAGAGAGGGAGGGAGAGAGACACACAGTGGTCAGTTTTCCCCACATTCATTTGGGAGGTGAAATTGTTTGTATGTATTTAAAAGTGTGTGTGTGTGTGTGTGTGTGTGTGTGAATGTGTGAGAGAGAGATCGAGTGTGTGTGTGAGTGTGCATGTGTGTGTGAGTGTGTGAGAGAGAGAGAGAGAGAGAGAGAGAGAGCGTGCCTGTGTGTGTGCGTATGTGCGCGCATGTGCACACGTGTGTGTATTTTCATGTCTGTTTGTGTTAACGTGGGTTTTGGTGCATGCCAGCGGGCCACAGTGTTCACCAACAAGTCTGCCTGCGTAAGTGCAAGTGTGTGCGCGCATGTCCACGTGTGTCTGTGTGTGCAGAGGTCAGTTGCATGTTGCCACAGTAAACCGCTGTGGTCGTGTGGTTGTGGAAGCGGTGCAGTGAAAACGTCTGCTGCCCCATCAGTGTCACAACCAATCAGAGGGGACCGCAGCAGCTGCTGTTATGTCATAGGCTGTTGTTCCTCCGAACTCGTCCTGCTTCTCCTATTTTAGGCTCGGGAATCCAATGTTCAGACACAGCCAAGTGGTCCGCTGGAACTGCTTCTCACAGTCCGGCTTGTTTTAGTTCATTGTTCTGCTGCCAAACTGTTTCACATCATAAGTTAGAGTGATGCAACAGATGTCGCTTCTAATATATTATCATTTTTATTGTTATTATACTAATATTATTGTTTTTACAAGAACTATTCATATTATTATTGTTTTTTTATTACAAATGTTTTTTACATTTTGTTTTATTATTATTACTACTACTACTACTACTACTACTACTACTACTATACTACTACTACTACTACTACTACTACTACTAATAATAATAATAATAATACTCTGATCATTATTGTTATTATTACTATCCACATCATTATCATCATCACCATCATTCTAAGGAAGAGATCGTTTTGTTCCTCGATAATCTCCGGCTAGCTCTCTTCTGAAGCACATGGCTGCAGCCATGTGGCTGTGATCCAGTGACTCACTCATGAAACATACAACGTTTTTCTAGTTTTGGTTCCCGGAGGCACCGTGTGGGTAGAACGGGGAGCCGCGTGCGCACGCACACATTTTCATGGGTTCTTTGATCCTTCTCTTGGAACGCATGGCACTCTTTGCTCCTTGGTACCGATCATTTCATGCACTCTCTCGCGTTCTCTTAAGAGACTCAAGCTGAGCCCTCTGTAAAAACAAACATAAACCACACAACCAAAATGTATTGCATATTAACCACCGTGATCTTACCTAGCCTGTCGCTAGGAGCAAGCGTCGAAAAACGGAATGCCCAAAGAGTCAAACTATATTCCCAATATATTCCCAAAAGATTCTCCAAAGCAACTTCCGAGTGGGGCTGACCGTCTCGAAACACTCAACCGTTAATGGAACAACTTCCAACACAAGAACAGCAGGAATACGGTTACAAATATATCCAAATAATTACAAGTAATTATGCATGCAGAGCAGATGCAGAATTCTGCCCCAAAAAACGTTCAGTTTTAATATGTGTATCAAGTGGTAGTAAGAAGGTAGTCAGAGGGTTACCAGTCAGTCTAACACCACAGCAGTCAAGCAGTGGAACTGAACAGAGTCGTCAGATGTGGAAGATCTCAGTGCTACAGCCGCTTCAGGTGCCCACAGCCAGGCAGAGAACAATACAAAGATTCACAAATTGGATCCATCAGTCATTTCTTCCTATACACTTCCTATATACATGTTATACTGTGTGTGCATACCTGTATATATATATATATATATATATATATACAGGTTAGTAAACCCTGTACGTTTCTCTGCGTCGGAGAGCTTCACCCTGGGTCAGCTATAGCGTGAGAGCCGCTATAGCTGAAGCTTAGCCCCGCTCCCATCCTTTTAAAAGGTCATCTTGTTCATCTGCAATTGGTAGTTTGTTATGTTTTCCCCTCGGCTGACGGCCTATTCCCCCCCCCCCCCCCCCCCGCCCCCCCCTTGCCAGGCCCTGGCAGCATCTCCCTGTCTCCCTGTCTCTCTCTCTGTCCTCCTGGGCTAATTTCTCTGTGCACGGATCCAAACTGTGACCCCTCTTCTACATGCAGCTCAGGAACCGTGGCAGTGCCAGCTGCTCGTGAGCGTGCACAAGAGTGCACGAGCACGTCGGTGTTTTTTCTTCTTCTTCTTCTTGCTATTTATCCATTTCAAATTTCTCATTTTTTCCAACAGAATCTCAAGTCAAATAATCGACCAGGCGTTCAGTCTAGCAACACAAAAGTCTTCATGAATAAATAAATAATAGTGTTGCCAATACCGTAGAATGCTTTTTTCCTGGCGCGTCTTACCTCAGTCTCAATCTCAGAAATATGAAATGCATTATCTATTTGGATTTTTTTACTTTTTCCTAAGATCTCCATAAAGTCATTGCAATATCCAATAGCAGGATTCCACTACAAATTTAAATCATACACTAGCCATTAAGAAGGAGAATTCAGTCCCGTACGGTCTGCGTAGGGTCTGTGTTTATTAGGGAGGGGAAGACCATAAAGCTTTCGTTACCTGATAGATGGTGATCCCACGGAACATTCCGGACTCTTCCCCGATCTACGGATTTATCTGCCTAACCTCAAGACGCTGAACGGTTGTGTGAAAGGGTTACAAAAGGTGAGGTGAGGCAGGGAATGCCTTCTCCCAGTAGAAACACGTGCGCGGAACAAAGACTAGCCATAGGGAAAAAAGCGAAAGAAAAAGAAAGAAAGAAAGCATTGAACAAGACCTTTCTGTGTGTTGTCGGACCTTGTCCGTTACTGAGCTCGTCCCAGTGTCAGGGTCTGTTTGACAATCAAGACCGACAGAGAGTAGACTCAAGCCCCATGTTTGTTCCCTGTCCACAGGGCTGTTATTATGAATCCCCCCGTTATTGTGAACTAATCTTCACACCTTCTCTAGTTCCCGCCCCCCGCCCCCCACCCCCCACCCCCCCACCCCCCGCCCCCCACCCCCCGCCCCCCACTCCAAAACGCCACTCAAACATCTGACGTTTGACTCTGTGCAGGTGCTTATCTGAAGTGGGTTCGTTGTTGTTTTTCAGTATTCCGTGTTTTTAACAGCGTTGGAATGGACTCAGCAGCTTTGGGTAATTAGTGGGGATCCCAGCCCAGTGAAATGGGCTCGTCCTCTCGGATTGACAGCATCAGCCCCCCGGCTTGGCGGCTCACGCAGGAGGGCCCCGCCCGGAGTTGTCAGGGCCCTGAACGCGGTGAATCCCTGGTCCTCATGGAAACCAAACCTCAGCGTAAACAGACCAGAGGTGATGTTGAAACATGAGGGCCGACCATCCGGTGTTCCTTAGCTGTCGTTCTGAGTGTGTGTGTGTGTGTGTGTGTGTGTGTGTGTGCGTGTGTGTGTGTGTGTGTGTGTGCATGGGGGTCTACAGGCGAAGAAGGCTGGGTTAGATGACGTCTGAGTATAAAACAATGGAGGAACAAAGGAGTTGTTATCATTGGCTCGGACAGCCCTCTTTTGGGGGGGGGGGGGGGGG
>JACYXH010000312.1:2177041-2182041 GCA_026745465.1 Lota lota | reverse complement strand
TCTCTCTCTCTCTCTCTCTCTCTCTCTCTCTCTCTCTCTCACACACACACACACACACACACACACACACACACACACACACACACACACACACACACACACACACACACACACACACACACACACACACACACACATTCCCTCACTCTCCCACTCTCTGCATGATAGCTCTACTCTTCTCTCTACCCCCAAATCTGATCCCCATTCTAAACACCTTCCAAACCAAAACATTGCAGAGGTAGCCGATACCCAATATGTTTTTTTTCATTTTCTCTTCAGGGGTTTTAGGAGTTAATCTGATTAGTATCTGGGGCGCCCGTGGGATTAAAAGTAAACTGCTCATGTATGGGGTCTCCCCTCGGTGTTTGTTTGAAAGCCAGGGGCAGGGGAGCGGGGCCAGACCTCCTGGTGCTGGGTGTTGCTGTTTGGGTAAACAGTGGGGGATGTTTGTCCGTATGTCAGCACCGCACCAAATCTGGACATTTAACGATGGTCAGCCTTTGTCCTGTCCCCAGTTATCGGTGACAACATGTTTTGATATTGCGAAGAAAACACAATTCGAGTCGAGTGATCCATCATAGCCTTCAGACGACACAATCTCCATATTTGTATATTTCTTGCTCTTTCCCAGATGGTATTCTCTCGACTAAAAATAAGCTATATTCAGCAATATGTCAGAGGTTGACCCCTGGTTGCCTTGGAGCGAAGCCGTCTTCTGAGCATCATCCCTTAAGTGTCAGGCTTATCGTGAGTCACACAAGCTTAACCTCAACTCCCGCTCCCACAGCTGAACTTTCTTGCTAATTAGCCGAGGCAATCCTTTACTTTGTATCGCCAAGACGTCCCCGGTCTGTCAATGAGCACCGGGAATCCATCGGGGGGGGGGGGGGGGGGAGCCAGAGCAATTTCCCAAACTTGATGCGGAGGTACACTCTCACAGCTTTGTTTACGTGTTCTGTTCTGCGTTATTGGTGAGGCGCGGGAATCAGTGTGTGCTAAACCAACACTTCCCGCTCAATTTGTCTGTTGGATACTAAACGGCATTAGCATTGAGTCATGATGGCTCTGTGGCATATTGGTTTTACTTCCGTTGTGTTGCACTTTACAGGAGGTTCTGGGAGAGCTTTGGGTATGAAAGGCTTAGCTTTATCCGACTAGCTCCATTACACTTGTTTTAAAGGGATCTATTTACATCACCTGGGGGTGGTGGAAGTTGGCCGGTTGCCACGGCAATTCATTGGGAAGCAGTTAACTTCATTATGGGAAAAGGAAAACTGTTTGAGTCAGGGGTTTTGAAGTGAATAGCAACATTTGTACTCCTGAGATCATGAGATTAAACGTGAAACCCTATAGTTCATGAAAAACATTGAATAAATAAAATCAATGAAAACACACAAAGCTTACTCCCCAGTTCTTCCATTGTGGACCAACCTTTATTGATATGATTGATCGAGTATCCTTTGATTAGAGAGGCTGTGCATGTCGTGGACATGGCAGTGTGTGTGTGTGTGTGTGTGTGTGTGTGTGTGTGCCAACTATCCTCCATGCATCTGCAAAGAGCTTCCTGGCAACTCTGAGCGAGTTAGTGTCTAATGACATTTAATGAATTATCATCAACGTTAACCGATAGATAGAGAGACAGACAGCCATACAGACACAAAAAGTAAACGTGGATTCCAGTGGTGTACTGTAGCAGAGGGTATAGGTGTCCGCTGAGTGGAGACCAAGTGTGTTGTCACTCTGCTGCCATTATGTGAGGTGTTATCCCACGCGACCTGATACTTCCCAGTCACAATGTAATCGTCCCCCTGCCTTACAATTGGCACCTCGGTCATATCAACCCCCGCCCTGCTAGAAACCCACCTCCCCTTATGTCATTGTGCTGTGAAGAGGACGGTGCTCTTGTAGTGACAGAAAGTATATAGAGTTGATATAATAGAGATGGAGAGGGAGGGAGAGGGAGAGAGAGAGAGAGGGAGGAGAGAGGGAGGGAGAGAGAGAGAGAGAGAGAGGGACAGAGAGACAGAGAGCGAGGGAGAGAGAGAGAGAGGGAGAGAGAGAGAGGGAGAGACAGGGAGAGAGAGAGAGAGAGAGAGAGAGAGAGAGAGAGAGAGAGAGAGAGAGAGAGAGAGAGAGAGAGAGAGAGAGAGAGAGAGAGAGAGAGAGAGAGAGATACCCGCCAGCCTGAGGCTGTCCAGCCCCTGTGTTTCCGACCGCCCGCTTGACTCTCCATCGTAATCCAAACTATCCCCAGGAAGACTGAGGGATAGCTTTCACCATCACCAGCCATGCCCCTGGGCCAGGGACACTCACAGAGATAGAGAGACATAGAGACAGACATACAGAGAGAGAGAGAGAGAGAGAGAGAAAGGAGAAAGTTAGAGAGAAAGAGGAAGAGAGAGGGCACGGCAGAGAGAGCAAGAGACAGAGCGGTAGGTAGAGAGGGAGAAAGGCAGAGAGAGCGAGAGAGAGAGAGAGATACCTGACCAAAGAACACAGTTCCTCAAGTGACAGCTCTTTCCTCTCCTGTCAGGAGACAATCAATATGCTCATTGTCTCGCTGGGATCGGGGCTGTTTACAGACGCTGGGTCTGGGGAAACCGAACATGAGACGTTTTGAGGAGGCACGAGAAGAAGGGAAGGCTCATGGGCTGTAGGTCAGAGGGCATTTCTTTTTAAAACACGACTTGATAGAGCCTCTCATCAGGGGCTGGAAGCCGTTCCAATGATTTCAACTGAAAAAGGAAACAATGTGATTTGTTAGATAGTGTCAACGATGGTGTTAACAAACTCGTTACGGACCGATGTAGTCAATATCAAGGATTTCTAGTGCTTTGTCACAGTACTGTTCACAGACGGAAACTTATTTACCAAATGTGTTCTGCACTTTAAGTCCATGGTGATTGTAGTTCCCCAATGGTACACTTCCTGGGTCTTTGGCGTCTGGAAGTTAATGGTCACTTAGGGTCACCTCGTCGTGCCCCCCTGGGTCAACAATGGATGACAAACTAAGAACAGAGAGAGTTGGTAGAAAAGAGCTAGTATATACTGCTAATTAAGGCCACTACCAGGAATAAGGAACTGAGATGGTGTGTGTGTGTGGGTGTGTGCGTGTGTGTATGTGTGTGTGTGTGTGTGTGTGTGTGTGTGTGTGTGTGTGTGGTACATAGTATAGTGTATCCTTTGTGTACATTTGAGAAAAAGACATTGTAATTAGTTCCTTGGAGTGAAGCAAAGGGGTCTACAGGCTCACACACACAAAAAAGTCCACCCCACACACACAAACACACACACACACACACACACACACACACACACACACACACAAACACATTCACAGGCACACAGACACTGAGCAGCAGCAACAGCAGTATAGTGTAAAAGAAGTCTGGTGTGTGTGTGTGTGTGTGTGTGTGTGTGTGTGTGTGTGTGTGTGTGTGTGTGAATAATTCATAACTGTGTGTCTATGGCTCGTCGGATGGAAGACCCTAATGAAGCCGACAGCGTCTGATTTACTTTTCCCTGCCAAGACATCATGAATAAACATCAGCCAGGCTAATTAAACCCCGGCGCTACACTGGCTAGCGTAGCGCCGTCGTTATCAGTAAACAAGTTGCATGCTATCACTCTCCATTCCACACTCCCAGGGATTTGACGGGAGCAGCAGCATAGCAATAGCAGAGGCGCGTGGTTCCGTGCGCTACACGAGTCTACAGAGACCCACTAGCGCTAGCGGAAGGAAATGGAGGCAAGGAACATTTTTCAGGATTGTTAATAATTGCCGGAGAGTAAAATATAGTGGAGGAAACTGTAGTAGAGTGTATCTGCCATCCCTTGAAAAAGGTATTCCTCTGCCCTGTTTACGGGCTTGGGGGTTAGGGGGTGTCTTGAAATCGAGTGCTAGGAAGCCATTTGACACTAGAACAGTTAAGGGTTATGGTCCTATGACGTACAGAACAAAACCTGTAACTTGAACTCTAAATAATCTAACCTTAATACAATACACTCTAATCAAATCGAATACGATCAGATCAAATCTAGTCTAGTGTAATCTAAACTAATCTAGTGTAATGGAATCTCATCTATTCTGGTGTAATCTAACATAATCCAGTCAAATTAAAATAATAAGTATAATCTATTCTAGTGTAACGCAATCGAATCTAGTCTAATCGAGTCTAATCTAATCTAGTCTACTCTCTTCTAGTCTAATCTACTATAGTCTAATCTAGTCTAATGTACTATTGTCTAGTCCACTCTAGTGTAATCTAGCCTAATATAGTCTAGTCTAATCTAATCTACTTTCCTCTAGTCTAATCTACTCTAGCCTAATCTGTCTACTCTAGTCTATTCCAATCTAGTCTAGTGTAATTTAATCTTGTACACTGTAGTCTAGTTGTATCTCGTCTAACCTTCTCTACTCTAATCTAGCCTAGTTGTATCTAGTCTACTCTACTCTAGTCTCAACTACTCTACTCTGGCCTAGTTGTATCTAGTCTACTCTAGTCTAGACTACTCTACTTTGGTCTAGTTGTATCTTGTCTACTCTAGTCTAGTCTTCTCTCCTCTACTCTAGTCTAGTTGTATCTAGTCTTCTCTCCTCTACTCTACTCTAGTTGTATCTAGTCTTCTGTACTCTACTCTGGTCTAGTTGCATCTCGTCTACTCTGGTCTGGCCTAGTTGTATCTAGTCTACTCTAGTCTCGACTACTCTACTCTGATCTAGTTGTATCTCGTCTACTCTAGTCTCGACTACTCTACTCTGGTCTAGTTGTATCTCGTCTACTCTAGTCTAGACTACTCTACTCTGGTCTACTCTAGTCTCGACTACTCTACTCTGGTCTAGTTGTATCTCATCTACTCTAGTCTCGACTACTCTACTTTGGTCTAGTTGTATCTCCTCTACTCTAGTCTAGTTGTATCTCGTCTACTCTCCTCTACTCTACTCTAGTTGTATCTAGTCTTCTGTACTCTACTCTGGTCTAGTTGCATCTCGTCTACTC
>JACYXH010000312.1:2169541-2172041 GCA_026745465.1 Lota lota | reverse complement strand
ACACACACACACACACACACACACACACATACACACACACACACATATAAACACACACACACACACACACACACACACACACACACACACCTCCACATGTGTCTTCAGCTTGCCTGGGCTCTTTCCATTCGCTGGCCTCTCATCTGACTATAAACACATTTCATCATCATTCATACAGAAAAAACACCAAAAAACACAATGTCAGCGTATGTCAGTGCCTTTGTTCGGTGCGATTTCTGAAATTTGCCAGAATGCGACCGCACCAACCCCCCACCACCCCTCCACCCAAAGGTGATTATGAGCACAGCAGCGTTGTACAGTGATACTGTAGTGTTTGATTACATCCCCGCTGAATTACATCTGGTATCTCTGGTAAGTACCTCCACACTGACAGAGGTTAGGCTTACCAAGTACAGCTCGTCTCTGCAGCCAAGGGAAACAATCTGAAAAACGATGTTTGGATATGACATACATATGTGCTATATTGTTCTCTCTAACTCCCTGCCTCTCTCTCTCACTTTATATATTTTTTCGTGCGGTCTCTCTCTGTATATGTTTCATATCTTTCTCTCTTTCTTTGTATTTGTTTGCGATGGCTCTCGCTCTCTCTCTGTTTATGATTGCTCTGTCTCCGTCTCTCTATCTGTATGTTTGCTATGTTTCTATGGCTTTCTATCTGCATATGATTGTTCTGTCTCTCTCTATATATATCTGTATTTGTTTGCTATGTCTCTCTCACTCTCTCTCTCTCTCTCTCTCTCTGTATATGATTGCTCTGTCTCTCGATCTCTACTCTCTCTCTATCTGTATTTGTTTGCTATGTCTCTCCCTCTCTCCGTTTACTCTCTATCTCTCTTTCTGTATTTGTTTGCTTTGTCTTTCTCACTGTATGTGATATCCATGTCTCTCGCTACCTCCCAGTCATCTACCGTGTGACGCTCTCCTCTACCTGCACAATGCAGACTCTCTCTGTAAGCCCATTCCTCTGTCCCAGGCTCTCAGGTTCACAGAATCAATCACCATAACTCTCGAAGGAAATTACACTGCAGAACTAATGGGTTGCTCTCTGCCCACATGCAGCATGCATAACATTGACGGCAAGGAAGAGCTCTGGCTATTTACTGACCCAAAAGAAGACTGTGACCATGTGGATGGGTTTGTGTGTGTGTGTGTGTGTGTGTGTGTGTGTGTGTGTGTGCGTGTACATATTTGTGTGTGTGTGTGTACATGTTTGTGTGAGTGTGTGTGTGTGTGTGTGTGATTCCAATATGATATATTCCTTATTGTTGAGCTGTAGTGCAAACATAAACTGTTACCTTTGTAATCCTTTTGTATGCAACTGTCATTTTCTTTCGTCAAGAAATGTTTGTCAAGAATATTGGTTTATGTGTGTGTGTGTGTGTGTGTGTGTCTGTTTTTGTGTGTGTGCGTGCATGCCTATGTGTGTGTGTATATGCGTGCGTGCATGTGTGTGTGTGTGTGTATGCGTGCGTGTTGGTTTACATTTATATTTACATTTAGGGCATTTAGCAGAGGCTTTTATCCAAAGCAACTTACAATAAGTACATTTGTCAGAAGAAAGAGAAACAACAATATATCCTTGTCAGTACAGTAAGGATGTTCATAGAACCAGTGCAAAGCACTTACAATTGCTAGTTCAACCCATTCCCCGTATACAACAACGATAGCTAGGATACGATGCTACACAATGCTAAGTACTATTTGTAAGTGCCAGGACGTACAAACATACAATAAATGTGTAAATTAAGTTCTTAGATGACTTCTTAGATTAATGTAAGTGGGAGAGAGGGAGAAGATTGTGGTTGAAAGACAAACAGATGTAGTGAGTGTTGGCAGCAGTGGGCATCCATTGACCTGGGCGGTCTGTTGAAAAACCTAGAGACCACACTTCACTCTGGCGTCTTTATGCAAAAGATAACTTTTGCAGTAATCAAAAGAACAAAAATACCACAAATGTTGTTCTTATAAAAAATTGACAAATTGCAGTCTCATCTCATCTTTAACGGTGTAATATTATTATTACACCTAATGTAATATTGTAATATTATTATTACACCTAATGGCATATTGTACAATGTTCTTAGTAAAAGCCTTTGGGTTGACAGATAGACAGCAGAGTTGCAGGACCAATAATATTCCTTCTTACCTAACTCTCTTTCCCTCAAAACCTGTTGACAGTTAAATAAATCTGTTGTATTGGATTAAGTTTCTCCACATTTAAACACAAGTGGCATCAGTGTATAATTACACAAGTCAGTGGAACCATACCAAACATATTTGCATACAGAGGAAGAATGTATCCATGATTGGTCGATGGTCTGTTTCAATTAGTATAACGTTTAAACAACGCTGCTTACTCCCCATGCGTCTTTTGGCACAGTAGGTCTTTTTTGTATTCATCCCATATACACATATTTCTTTGGCAAAAGACCATTTAAAGAATGCTGATTTCAACATGTTTTCCATTAGAACAATACAC
>JACYXH010000312.1:2154541-2164541 GCA_026745465.1 Lota lota | reverse complement strand
CACACACGCACACACGCACGCACACACACACACACACACGCACGCACGCACACACACACAATGAAACCTTACTTTGGAACATGCCATTTAAAGTGCTTAATGTAACGAGCGCGACTACGGCAGTCATTTCTCTTCCTCCTCTCTTCCATCTGCTTCTCTTCAGACAAGCCCTTCGTGTCGGACTGTCAGTGGTCCAGTCCCGTTAATCTCCCAGTTTAAATAAACACACTGTTTAAACCGCAGCCCACCGGGTTATGGGGGGAAAAGAAGCCCTAACTCTGTGTCGGCTTCCCTAAGAATCTCGCTGCGTTTCGCAAAGGCCCGCGAGATTATTAGCAACAGCGACTGCGGGTCTTACAGAACATCCTGTGAAAGAAAACCCATGACGCTTGAGGGGGGGAAACGTTTTCAGAACTTTTCTACTCTACTTGTTCTCAACAGCTGACGGTATGTTAATCCAGGAGCTTCCTCAAGTTGCAGCCAGAAGGGAACATCCGATGCCACAGGAGGCTATAGGGGATCCTAGGGAGGGTGCGAAGGCGGAATCACAGGTTTTGCTGCGAGTTCTGCTATTTTTAATTGGTCCATTGTACCACTGTAAGACAAAAGCATTTTAATTGGTTGCTTCACTTTAATTGGATACAGGGGATTAAAGCATTAACATCGTAGATCTGAATAGGGATATAGCTGGGAAACAAGGGCATTTAAAGAAAGAGCAGATATTTCATGTCTCTGAGTTTAACTTAGGGGGGGGGGGGGAATCACTCTGGAATAGGGGTGGGGGGGGGACATTTCTTTGTCCATTAGATTTAGCAAAAAGAGCTGGCCAAGTTTCATTTTAACAATGAGTCATATTATATTGGTGACATCATCTATACAAGCTTAAGCTGGGTAGAAAAATCCACACGGCTAAGTTATGGGAAACATGCTTCCTGACTTACAGCGCCATGCGTGGCAGCTCAGTTCCTGCTTGGAAGACGGTCAGGCTTAGGTTTTGCACCAAAGGCTCCTCCGAATTGGCAGCCAGAGCGGCCATTGTTGTCGATACATTTCAACATATGGTTTGTTCTGTGTTGTGTCCACAAATAAACATTATGGCATGGGTGGGATTATGACAGTGCCTCGCAGTCACTATGAATTCACATACATTGGGGAAATACATGTCCCTAAATGTTACAGTAATTCAAAATGCAGGGGGAGATTAAATGAAAGATGTACTGTGCGTACATACAGTATATATCTATTTGACAAATGGTTTTAGTATCTATGGGAACAGGGAGCAGGGAATAACTTGTACGTCAGCAGAACACTCCCGGTCCCCGTGGATATTATGTGGAAATCTCTGGAAAACTGTTCACTTATTGTTCTGCGAACTGACGGATGATTTGATCAAATACTTTTGGAAAATCTCATCTGTCATGCCAAGTTGTTAAATAAAGTCCCCCATAGAATCAGGGAAATCCAGGAGACTGAACTTTCATTTCAGTAAAACAGAATGTTTGTTTTTGTGTCAGAATACGAGGTTATTTCCTGGTGTTGTCTAAGCAGCGCAGCTAAAACACAACTGCTGGTGAAGCCCCTCGTCCCTTTGTACCTTCTGAGCTCCCATACATTGTTGTGTCTCAACAAAATCTCTGTTTGCCACTCAGCACTTAAGGGCCCTTATCTGCAGCCCTCTTCTCCCCTGCCCACACTAACAAAGTTGCAATCTTGGGGCGTTTTGTGTGTGAGTGTGAATGTGTGCATGTGTGTGTGTGAGTGTGTGTGTGTGAGTGTGTGCGTGTGTCATCTGTTGTCATCCTGCTCCGCTTTAGAGATAACAGGGGGCTGCTTCACGCATGACTTTCTCCCAATGTCCACTTCCTACCACACACACGTGCATTGACACGCAGGCGCACACACAAACACACACACACAGATTAGAAAGGCAGACCTGAGAATGGAGTCTAAAAGAGCTGGTGTTTCAGTTGTGGTTAGCTGCCCCCCCCCCCCCCCCCCCCAGGGCAGCTAGTCCTACGGGGGCCTGAAGGAAGCAGACAGGGAGGAGAACAGATTAGAACAGTAACATAGTTCTCACCCGTTCCCTCACATCAAATGGAGGCTGGTGTTGCCCTTGTGATCTAATCTTCCAAGTTGTTTGTTTTTTCTTCACCTGAGCCAGCTATAGGGATAGAGTGCTTTTTCTTCCTGACTGCAGACCCCTATAACATATAAAAAAAAGGCCCAACGCTTATGATAACATGAAAGGCTTGTCGGTTGAACAAAGAAGAAGAATGAAAACAAATGGATCGAATGGACCGACGATATTCCTTATCCCTATTTTAGGTTTCAGTTTGTACACCAACACGCATGAAAAACACAGGCACACATGCTTGTGCAGTGCACTCACACACACAAACAAATTCACACATGCACGTTATTAATATTCATTGATTGTAACTACTGCGATATGAATTGAAAGCAAAGTTTGCACAACGTGATGGAACCAATGTGGCTTTGTGTCCTGTGCCATGTTCCCCCCCCCCCCCCGGAGCAGAGATTCCTGTTGCACCTCCTACAACAACGGCCAGCAGCACCCAGGAGCCTTCCGGTGAGTGCTAGTACTTCTTATAACAACGGGGTACATTGTATGTGTTCAGCTGCTGCATCTTCTCATGTGCACACAGGAGTTGATGTCCTCCACTATCGCATGAACTATGGCACGGTGTGGTCATGTATGCACATGAGAAGATGCAGTGGCTGCATCTCCATGACCACACCGTGCCATAGTTCATGCGATAGTGGAGGACATCAAGTCGTGCCGAGAACCTATCTGAATGCTAATAGGATAGGGGAGAGAGGGAGGGAGGGGGAGGGGGTAAGGAGGCTGGAAGCCAGTTTGGGAGTTCCCAAGACTTCCCACCACCCCCTTGCCAAAAATATTATTTCTTCCTGGCCGAGTGTGAAAACACGGCATCAAGTGGAACTTGGTTCCCTGTTGCCTTCCCGCGTCGTTATTAGTATTTCATGAATATTAAATCAATTAGCAGAGCCCTGACATGGCTCTGCTTTAATCTCTCCCACTTCAGCCAATTAATGCGTCTAACTGCGGCCCAGCAGGACGCTACAGCTCCAGTGCCCCGCTGCTGGTCTGATTGGCTGCTTTTGGATTTCACTTTCTCT
Source organism: Lota lota (assembly GCA_026745465.1). Taxonomy (NCBI): domain Eukaryota; kingdom Metazoa; phylum Chordata; class Actinopteri; order Gadiformes; family Lotidae; genus Lota; species Lota lota. The sequence continues at coordinate 2,161,379 of JACYXH010000312.1, read as the reverse complement.
CCTCTCTTCCTCTCACTAGATCATCCTGTCTTCTTTTCCCCTTGCCCCCCCCCCCTCGCTCCCTCTCTCTATTTTTTCTGATGTCTCTTACCCTTTCTTTCCTATCTCTTGCTCTCACTTTCATATATGTTTGGTGTCAGAAGAGGAGGGTGATGGTTCTATGGTAGTTTAATGCTGAGAGGAAGAGGAGGGTGATGGTTCTAGGGTAGTTTTAATGCTGAGAGGAAGAGGAGGGTGATGGTTCTATGGTAGTTTTAATGGTGGGAAGAGGAGGAGGATGATGGTTCTGCAGTAGTTTTACTGCTGAGAGGAAGAGGAGGGTGATGGTTCTTCGGTAGTTTAATGCTGAGAGGAAGAGGAGGGTGATGGTTCTTTGGTAGCTTAATGCTGGGAACTGTGACAAATGAGTGTAGCCCTGATTCAGTGAAGATTACATCATGTTGTTTTATGACTATTTCCTGGTTTTGAATGACATTCTTCCCTACATCATGGTCTATAGGGGAGTTTTATAAATGTGTTTATTAAACTACTGAACTCTTAAAACAATAGCTATTTCACTATTCACTATTTAGTAATTGAGCATCAGATAACCTGTGTCCTCAGTGACTTACAGTGATGTCATAAATCAGCATCTGGAGATTGTGCATCTTGTTTGAGGATGTCTGACATCAGGGTTTGACCACAGATGCAAAGCTGTTTCCACTGCTGTATTTTCTGAATCGTCAGTCCTACAACAGTACCTCATCAACTGTAAAGAGATCCACTGCATGGAAACGAACATGTTTACTGTATGAGCACCGTGAACCTGGAGGGCCTCGGAGAGGAACTTGACACATGATGACACACAAAAGGCGAGACGTAGCTTCTGTGGATTGCCTGCAAACACAGGATGTAGGTTCTGTTCCTCCTCTGTTCCTCCCCGTGGTGGAAAAATGGAGTCATCCTGCACGGAGTGAATTCCTGTCGTCTTGCACTGGCCGCACCACGCATCCAGGAATGCACGCGCATGCTTGTGTGCGCGTGCACATGCGTCCGTGTGTATCTGTATGTCACAGTACGCGTGGAAAAGTGGGAGGCGTTTATCATCTGTGATCTGATTCTGGCTTGGATGCATGTTATTTTCAGGAGGCGCAACACACGTTATGAAGCCAATATTCCATCGAGGTTATGGTTCTGAAGTTGACAAGTCTTGCAGTAGAAATGCAGTGGGTAGGTCCCGCAGATTAGCTAGCACAGGTAGGTTGACTTAGTTACTGTCGGGTAGTGAGTCATGGGTTATCCTTACTTAGCTAGCTGGCATCTCTGCTGTTCAAAAGTAAATTACCCAAACTGTCAATATGTGATTCTTCCCATATTTCTACATCGGGTGTTTCTTCAGAGATGAATTTAATAACCGAATTTCACTGAAAAAGGACATATTGCATATTTGTCTGTCAAATCGCACTCGGATGACAAATTCATACACATTCAAGGAAATCTATTGATTTCCCGCTGTTCAACATTCACCACAATATCTTTATGTGTGTGAGCGCCTTCATCGGTATGTGTGCGTGTGTGTGTGTGTGAGGCTCCTGAAAGGGGCTCCTCCTGCAGCTGTTGTAGGGGCTCTCGGAGGTCCCTAAGACGTCTCTGACAGCTAGGATTGACAGCACAGTAAGGGTGCTGCTGTTACACCCACCCAGCCACCCTCAATACCCCCCCAAAACCTTTTTCTTCTTCTTCTACTTATTTTTTCGATCTCCCTCCTCCTCTTCTCTCCAACCCTTCCACCCTCCCCCCCTCGACTTTCACGCCTAGGCTTCGCAGTGCTCTGTGGGTGGTGCAGGAATATCTCCCCCCTTCATGATAGTTTCTCTACCCCCCCCCCCCCCCCCACCATCATTCCTCTACCCAGGAATGCGTCCACTTTTTAGGGGCGTAACGTAATTTTCCGCACCTCAATGTGGGGGGGGGGGGGGGGATCTAGGTTGAGACAAGTGAAGGAATGTCACTTTTCAAAAGACGCCACAAACGTAATCGCACAAAAATGCAACTGCACTTTTTTTATTTTTTTTACAAATCCTTCTGAATATCGTGTGGCATGCGTGGATCACCTGGAAACATCAATCATTCACCCTGTACTGTTACACCTGGGGGAGTGTCGTTGCCCGCGGGTTGCATTAGAAAGACTGCCTTCATACACTGCCATACATACCGATTTTTTATCCACATAAGTAGAGTTATGGCGATGGTGGTTTTTTTCTTTAACAAATAACAGTCAGCGGTCTTGTTCAAGGATACACCTCAAGTCTGCAGCGGGGGAATCAAACCGGCAACACTCCAGTCCAACGATAGACAACAGACGGCTTCAGAAGCGTTGCGCCCCCTCAGTATAATGGACTCTGGTGAGGGGTCGGTTGGAGGTGGAGAACCTTGATGGACACGTTGCTTATGACAGAACATCTGCCCCGGTGGACCACCCACCCACCGCTAGGTCAGCGCAACGGGGGGCGCTACGCTCCTCAAGTACTGAGGTTCGTTCAGTTAGACGAGCCTTGATCTAACTGGACAGATGGGGACCCTGCTATCTGAGCAGGGTCCTCTGCACCTACAGGCACACTCAACGGACCCCCACCCGTTGCCCACTTTTCAGGGAAGAGGAAGAGGATGAAGAAAACCATTACAGGGAAGCGATAGAACCACTTCAAACCAACAAGAAAGAACAAAGACACAAGAAACGGAATGATAATAGCAAGTGAGGAAGAGTAAAGGAAAGAATGGAAAAGATCAAAAACATGACAGGAAAGCAAGGAGCAGAGTATACAGGACTATGAGACTGGAGAAGGAGACGCATGTAGAGCACAGAGCACCACAGAGGGGACAGCTGGGAGGCAGGCGGCTGCCCAGCGATGGGGGACATGGACGGGTAGACAAGGCGGTGGTGGACAGGCTGGTGGACAGGGTGGTGGTGGACAGGGTGGTGGATAGGGGGGTGGACAGGGTGGGGGTGGATAGGGGGGTGGACAGGGGGGTGGTGGACAGGGCGGTGGTTGACAGAGTGGGGGTGGACAGGCTGGTGGACAGGGTGGTGGTGGACAGGGTGGTGGTGGACAGGGTGGTGGATAGGGGGGTGGACAGGGGGGTGGAGAGGGCAGTGGTGGACAGAGTGGGGGTGGATAGGGGGGTGGACAGGGGGGTGGACAGGGCAGTGGTGGACAGAGTGGGGGTGGATAGGGGGGTGGATAGGGTGGTGGACAGGGCAGTGGTGGACAGAGTGGGGGTGGATAGGGGGGTGGAGAGGGGGGTGGAGAGGGCAGTGGTGGACAGGGCGGTGGTGGAAGTGGGATGGGGGCGTTGGGGTGGGGTGGACAGAATAGCTTGACGGAGGGTCTTGTGGAGAAAACGGAGTGGATATTAATTTGTCTCAAAGCAACCCCCTACTCTCCCTACACACACACACACACACACACACTGCCTTCGCCGTGAACACATGGAGGCTGGAATGCGTGGCGAATACCTCCGCTGGCGCGGCCCAGACAAAACACACATTGTGCTGCTGGGTCACGGATGGTGTGAGCCGCCACTCCCACGGGGTTATGACAGAGATGTCTGCGTGGCAACGCAATGTGGAGGGGATTAACCACTGGTGACCTGTGATGGCTCACCCCCCCAGACCCCCAGACCCCCAGACCCCCAGAACCCCAGACCCGTCTCTCAGGAGACGTACGGACTGTGAAAGTAACCGATGAGGAGGAGGAGGAGGAGGAGGAGGAGGAGGATGATAATAATGATGATGAGGATGATCGTTGAAGATAACAGGGAGCAGCCATGCCTGTGTGTGGTTGTGTATGTATGAGCGTGCATGTACATCTGTGTGTGTGTGTGTGTGTGTGTGTGTGTGTGTGTGTGTGTGTGTGCGTGTGTGTGTGTGTATGCATGAGTATGAATGTAAATGTGTGTGTGCGTGTGTGTCTATGTGTGTGGATGCATGCTGGGTATGCATGTATATCTATGTGTGTGTGTGTATGTGTGTGTGAATGCATGAGTGTGCATGTATATCTGTGAGTGTGTGTGTGTATGTTTGTGTGTGTGCATGCTTCAGTGTGTGTGTGTGTGTGTGCGTGTGTGTGCATGCTTCAGTGTGTGTGTGTGTGCGTGTGTGTGCGTGTGTGTGTGTGTGCATGCTTCAGTGTGTGTGTGTGTGCGTGTGTGTGTGTGTGTGTGTGTGTGTGTGTGTGTGTGTGTGTGTGCGTGTGTGTGTGCGTGTGTGTGTGTGTGCATGCTTCAGTGTGTGTGTGTGTGTGTGTGTGTGTGTGTGTGCGTGTGTGTGTGCGTGTGTGTGTGTGTGCATGCTTCAGTGTGTGTGTGTGTGTGTGTGTGTGCGTGTGTGTGTGTGTGCGTGCGTGCGTGCGTGTGTGTGTGTGTGTGTGTGCGTGCGTGTGTAGGTCTCCATGGCTGGAAGTGATCAGATGTTGTGATGGAACCCCTCCCTAGATTTTTGGGGCATGACTGGGATTCCACACACCCTGTTTAGAGTGAACAGGGTTGCGTTTCACACTCATGTCATGCTGAGGTCTTATTACCAAACCTGATCATAAAACACCAGAAGGAGAGACTTGCCAAAATCGCAAGAAGAGAAACTCAGAAGAAGTCAGAACGCTATCTTTCTCCTGTTTATTGATGACCCCGTCACTGGAGTGTCAGCAGGAGTGCCCACAGACTCTGAACAGTGACCCAGAGGGTAGGGCTGCCCAGTCTGTAGCAGACTCTGAACAGTGACCCAGGGGGCTGCCCAGTCTGTAGCAGACTCTGAACAGTGACCCAGGGGGCTGCCCAGTCTGTAGCAGACTCTGAACAGTGACCCAGGGGGCTGCCCAGTCTGTAGCAGACTCTGAACAGTGACCCAGAGGGTAGGGCTGCCCAGTCTGTAGCAGACTCTGAACAGTGACCCAGGGGGTAGGGCTGCCCAGTCTGTAGCAGACTCTGAACAGTGACCCAGGGGGCTGCCCAGTCTGTAGCAGACTCTGAACAGTGACCCAGAGGGTAGGGCTGCCCAGTCTGTAGCAGACTCTGAACAGTGACCCAGGGGGCTGCCCAGTCTGTAGCAGACTCTGAACAGTGACCCAGGGGGTAGGGCTGCCCAGTCTGTAGCAGACTCTGAACAGTGACCCAGGGGGTAGGGCTGCCCAGTCTGTAGCAGACTCTGAACAGTGACCCAGGGGGTAGGGCTGCCCAGTCTGTAGCAGACTCTGAACAGTGACCCAGGGGGCTGCCCAGTCTGTAGCACCTAAGCTGAGCCAGAAGGCCTCGCACTGCAGCTATCGGCTCAGGGATCATCAACAATATCTTGGGCCAGCGAGGGTCTCTGCATGGAGAGAAAACCAACTATACTCACAGACAAAAGCTGAGCGAGCAAGAGGAGGGACTCCCCCTTCACCCCTCCTTCACACTTCACTATACATCTCCCCACCCCCTCTCTCTCTCTCTCTCTCTCTCTCTCTCTCTCTCTCTCTCTCTCTCTCTCTCTCTCTCTCTCTCTCTCTCTCTCTCTCTCTCTCTCTGTCTCTCTCCATCTCTTTCTAACGTTCTCTCTTCCCACTCTCCTCTCTGTATCTGTCAATCTCTCGTCCCTTTTTCTATCTTTATTTCTCTCTCTTCGTCGCTCCCCCCCCTCTCTCTCCATGTATTGTCCACTGGCAAAAGAGAAGAGAGAGCAAATTAAAAGAGAGAGAGAGAGAGAGGGGGGGAAAGAGAGAAGTATCGATATAGAGTGGTAGGTTGAAAAAAGGAGTAAATGAAAAGACAACAGAAAGAGAAATAGGTGTGTCTCTGTATAGAACTTCATTTCTCGCTTTGTCTAATTCTCTTTCTCTCCACTCTCTCTCCTTTCTCTCCCCTACCTATCTCTCTCTGTCTTTCTCTCTCTCTCCCCCCCTCTCTCTCTCCCCCCCCCTCGCTCTCGTCCGCTGGCCAGGGACCAGCTGCAGCACTACAGGGCCCATGCGTAGCTCAGCCAACAGCAGAGCAGGGCATGGCTCCGCTATACTGGGCAGCACACTGGGCCCTATAATCTAATTACATGCTTTATTTGCCCCAATTTGTTTCTCAAACAGTCTGCTTGAGGGAGGATAATGGCCTCCTCCTGGGGCCCTATTCACACCTCCATGTCCCAGGGAGGTTACGCTGCATCTCTGTCCCATTGTTGGCCTCGCTAGCCTGGCCGCTCACACTGGCAAGGAAGCCTGGGCCCGTCTCCGGATCCACAGAACTACTCCATAGAAAAGTCCTTAGTACAACCTGGGGAAATGTAGCTTAAGCTAGTGATGCTCAGCATTTTTGTCCGTTAGAACAGAATCAGTCTAAACATCCACTTCTGTTCAGTTTAAAGTCAGAGTGGAGAACAAAGTCAAGTCGTACTTCTTGTCGCGTCATGTGCGCGCATCCACGCCGCTGCTGCTAGCTTCAGGGGGGGGGGGGGGGGGGGTTGCTTCAGCTAGCAGCAACGCCCCCCCCCCCCCCACGTTAAAGACGTCTTCCAGTGGCAGATACACGAGTGGAAGGGGTGCCGTGTCTTTTCGGTCTCTCAGCGGCACAGCCAGAGAGGTGTCTCCGGAGGAAGTAGTCATTAGCGCTAAGTGGAATCTCAGGATACCGCTCTTATACTCGCTAATGATGTGAATTAAAAGCCCCCCCCCCCCCCCCCTTTCTTCCCCTGTTTTTTGTCCAAAGAGAAAAAAGAGAAGCCTTAACAGGGGAGCCGCACAAAGCGGCCTGGTAACAAACGGCCCTCTGAACACGCAGGCTTACAGTGGGCCCCTATGGGCCCCCCCCCCCCAGCCCCCCCCCAGCCACGGCGACG
>JACYXH010000312.1:2127041-2152041 GCA_026745465.1 Lota lota | reverse complement strand
AAAAACAACGTTCATTTTGTTCCTTTTTTTGCTGTGCGTTTGGAAGGAAACACCTTTTAACGTGTGACATCCTCAATAAACGCGTACTAACATAAGCCTGGATGGGGCCCGTCTCCGCGCCGTGCGATCCGGGCCGCCGAGGCAGGGGACGGCCCTAACGGGGACCCTAACGGGGCCCTAACGGGGGCCCTAACTGGGGCCCTAACGGGGGCCCTAACGGGGCCCTAACGGGGGCCCTAACGGGGGCCCTAACGGGGGCCCTAACGGGGCCCTAACGGGGGCAGTGGGACTCTTTGCCCTGACGGCTTACTTCTGTCATCCCAGCCCAGACACAAAGCATCAAACACACCACACCCCTGGGGAGGGAGAGAGGGAAAGAGAAGAGAGAGAGTGAGACAGATATAGGTGTTAGTGTGAGGCGCGGGTGGGGGTGGGGGGGTCTCTTGATGGACGGCCCAGTGGGTGTTTGAAGACCCCGGCGGATAGAGCGGATTCTGTGTGGTCAGTCAGTGGTCTCTAAGAGGTCCTCATTCAGGCATCACGTCTTATCCCCCGTCGACCCTCTGGTGACCACCACAAACCCCCCCCCCCCCCCCCACCCCAACTCCCACCAGACCTGTCCGATCCCTGCCCACAGCACGCCACTGTGTGGGGGTGGTGGTAGTTTGTAGTTGTTGTGTAGTGTGGTGGTGGTGGTGGTGATGGAGGATGTGGTGATGGTGGTGGTAGGGGTGTTGGAGGTGGAGGAGGTGTTGTTGGTGGTTGGTGGAGGTGGTGGTGGTGTGGTGGTGGTGGTGGTGGTGGTGTGGTGGTGGTGATGGTGGTGGTGTGGTGGTGGTGGTGATGGTGGGGGTAGTAGTGGTGGTGGTGATGGTGTAGGTGGTGGGTGGTGGTGTGGGGGTTAGTACCCCCTCGCATTCCTTCGGCCGACCGTCTTTCCCTCCATTTTAGGTGTGGATGAAACGTGTGACCTGTGCTCCCTCCTCTTTCCATCCTGCCCCCCAATCCCCCCCCCCCCCTTCCTTTCCCAATCCCCTCACATCCTCTGGCTGGAGGAAGGCTGTTAACTTGGTCCACCAAAGGACCTGTGTGTGTGTGTGTGTGTGTGTGTGTGTGTGTGTGTGTGTGTGTGTGTGTGTGTGTGTATTTTCCTCCAAGGGGAAGGCATGGCGATGTTCCATGGTCTCCATTTGTTTGGAAGAGGTGTAGATACATCCTGTCCCAGAGCCAGGCTATGCATCGCCGTGCCAGCATTGTGATGTGCTAGAGTGTATTAGACCCCAGCATTGATAAATACTTGATCCCGATTGGTGAATAACGTTCCAAGGGTTTGCATTATTTTCCAATAACGGGACACCTCTGCCTTTTAACAGCTCCCAATCAATGCGCTACAAATCATTAAAACATTAAAACCACAGTCAAATACAACTATCGACCAGATGTTTCCTTGACAACGCAAAATCAATATGCTCAAAGCAACGACGGTGTTACATTTCAGCTGATTAAGTTATTAATAAAAACAAATCACGTTCTAGATGAAAGTAACCAGTATCAAATCATTGTTGGTATGAGTGGAATAAACCACGACAGGCTGTCCCGTTATTGGACAATAACGTACTTTGGCGATCGTACGCACGCCTCAGCAGCACCCCACCCTGTCGTGTATTGTTTTCCAGTAACGGGACACCCTGTCTTGGCTTATTCCTTACGTAGAGAATAGCATAGTGCTAACTCATGCCTGCACACGCTCAAGTGTGTGTATTTCTAGGTCTATGTTTGCAATTCAACATCTTTTTTAGAATCAACATTCGCAACATTTTAAATCCTATTACTGCCCATAGGCACTTTGGGGATGGGGGGAAGTGGGGGGGGGGGGGGTGGATTAGGCAGCAGAGCTGTTACATATTCGACCCATCGTTGGCATGGTTTCTAGCAGCAAGATGCATCGCTGCAGCCAATGCAAACAAACCGCCAAGCCAACCAAAGCGCGGTGATTTACAACTCAAACACTGCGGTCAACAAGCCGAAAAAACCCAACAAAAGAAAAGTCAACTCAGCAGGTCTCCCCAGCAGGGGGGCTGGACGCCACGCTGCTAAGGGAAGCGCCCTACGAGCAGTTGTGGTGTGTGTTCACTTACACACACACACACACACACACACTTACAGGGAGGTCAAGGGGGTGACTGTGTGTTGAGCAAATGAACATGAATAACCCACCCACACAAACAGCGGCCAACATTCCCCTCCTGGATCTCTCTCAATAGAACAATGGCTGACAGTACGCATGTCATCATCTACAGTCTACTCTCACCGGGGGGGGGGCATTAAGGGGGTGAGTGTATGAGTAGGGTGAGTATGGTGTGGGGGGGGGGTTCCGAGATTGTTGCTCTCCACACGGACTGATTACCTGCATGCAACCAAAGCCAGCTCAAACGTGATTGGTCAATGCAACTCGGACTACAAACGGTAACCAGAGCGCTGCCAATACCAAAATCATGTCCCGTTACCTACAGATTCTGCATTCATATACAGATATTTGTTTATAGAGATTAAGGTGGGGGGGGGGGGGGGGGGGGGGGGGGAGGGGGGTTGTCAAACACACAGAGGAGAGCCTTCCTGTGGTGGCAGGTGATAGTCAGGATGATGGGGGACAGAGTTCACCAGCAGGTCAAACACCTCATATAACCAACCAACAGTAGGGTTTTGGTTGTAAACGAAGCTCTGTTTACATCCATTTCCATGGCAGCATATACCAGGGAAATGGTGGGTTAGTGAATGGAGTGCTGGCAGGTATTTTCACATTCTTCCTGGTTGATCATTGAAAAATCGAACTGGAATCCAATTGGGCAGCATATCTACAAAACAATGAATATTGAAGAAGGCCAAAGACAGAAGAAGAAGGCTTACTCAACATAATGAATAATAATTAATATCTTAGGAATTATTGTGCAGGTCTTAAAGTGCAGGTCTCTTCTCAAATATCTGGCCAAAAGGCATTGCGGTGTAAAACTGTAGTCAGGTTAATTCATAAGAAACGTGTAACTTGTGAAAAGACCAGCAAGCATTATTATATATAATTAGAATAGGTGTTAGGGTTAGGCTTAACTCTAACTCTATTAAATAATGCATAAATGAATACCTTATTTAACTAGAACCCCAGGTAACATGACAACCATTAGTCAATTATTACTAGACCATTAGCTAATGTTAATCAATGTGTTAATTAATGTACCCTTGTTGAAAGGTGTCCCCAATGATACCTCCAAACACAGAGCGTGCCACTCCAGATCCCCGGTATTCATAGATGAGAATCCCCTCAGCTCCCCTCCACCTACACCACCCGCACGCAGCAGAGGAATGTGCAGTGGGAACCGGATGAATCCCATTAATTGGCAGCATCTTTTGGTCAATTGAAAGCATTATACGCTGGAGGTGAAAGTCCTCTGTGAGTGATTACAGAAGGAGTGGCGCGCATGTACAGGAGAGCTTTAAGCGTCTCTCAACTGAGTTACGGTCCATTTAGCACATATCTGCACCGCAAGGGATAGGATTCAACCCCACTTCAAGTCTCTCTCTCTGCCTTTCTGTCCATTTCTCTGGTCCTCCCTCTTCCTGCCGCGCTTCGTGTCAGTCATCATTTGGTGTGTCGTGTGGATGTACTGCTGACCATGTGCTATGGTCAGTTTTATCTCTCTCTCTCTCTCTTCTTTAAATGTTTTCATCTCTTTGTAATCTGACGTCCTTTCCTTTAACTTTACAGATGTCAAGGATCCTTCGGTCGCCTGGTTATTTCAGAACCATCTTGTTTAGTGATATTGCATCACAGTTTTTTTTTCTTTTCTGTCACTGGATTATTGCAGGCAGCCATTCGGTTTGAATCCCCAGAAGGATTTAATGGAAAAACATCAAACGTGACACAGAGGTTATACTGCAGGTCTCTTTATGAATTGCATAACCCACCTTTGACCACAGGAAATTTAAATTCATTATGTAATTATCACGGGGAATTTAGGCATTTTATGGAGAAAAAACCCCCGATGTGGACTCTAACAGCAACATAAAGAGTTTTGTGTAAAGGAGTCTAAAGAGAGTTGGAAATAGTCACTTAAATGCGCACAGGGTCACCATCTGGGACCGAAGGGCGTGAAAGTAGCTTAAAAACGCTGCGCCTAAAAAGCACAGTAGGTGCTAAATAATGCATTGTATCACAGTGGAAACACTTCCATTCATGCTAACCCCCCCGCTCCCTCCCTCTCTCTCTGTCTCTCCCTCTCTCTCTGTCTCTCTCTCTCTGTCTCTCCCTCTCTCTCTCTCTCTGTCTCTCCCTCTCTCTCTGTCTCTCTCTCTCTCTGTCTCTCCCTCTCTCTCTGTCTCCCTCTCTCTGTCTCCCTCTCTCTCTCCCTCTCCCTCTCTCTCTGTCTCTCCCTCTCCCTCTCTCTCTGTCTCTCCCTCTCCCTCTCTGTCTCCCTCTCTCTCTGTCTCTCTCTCTGTCTCCCTCTCTCTCTCTCTCCCTCTCTCTCTCTCTCTCTCCTCTCTCTGTCTCTCCGTGCACCCCCCCCCCCCCCCCCCCCCCAGCCGTCCAGGTGCACATCCTGAAGGCGGACAAAGCGGGTGAGTGGTGGAAGTTCACCGTCAACATCATCTCCGTCTACAAGCAGGGCGAGAGCCGCATCCGCCGCGGCGACCAGATCCTGTGGGTGAGGGCCAAGGACGTGGCCTGCAAGTGTCCTAAAATCAAGCCGGGCAAGAAGTACCTGCTGCTGGGGAACGACGAGGACTCCCCGGGGCAGGGGGGCGTGGTGGCGGACAAGGGCAGCCTGGTCATCCAGTGGAGGGACACGTGGGCGCGCCGGCTCAGGAAGTTCCAGCAGCGCGAGAAGAAAGGCAAATGCAAGAAGCCATAAGGACTGAGGGGGGGGGGGGGGACGACACGACACAATGCAGGGTGGGGGGAGATGGAGCCAGGGGGCGGCTTGTAATTGGTCGCATCGATTTGGTGGGTTGACGAGAAAATGCAAAAAAGAAAAAAGAAAAGAAATACAAATAAAAACAGAGACGCCAGACCAATGGAGGCATACGGACTCAAACAGACTGTATATGTTGCTGCTTTTTCGTGTAGAAGCATGAAGAGAATTATCTGGGATGGTTTGTTTTTACTAGTGAACTTGTTTTTTTTGTTGAAGGATTTCACCTTGCAGATTTCACTTTTTTTTTTTTCTCTATTGTTTATTTTGAGATTTGTCTCTTGTGGATTTGCCGAGTTTGCACCTATTAACAGTATATAGAGTTCATTGTGTTTATTTTCTTTATATCAGTATGAAATCGTTATTTGTTTTATGTTGGAATTGAATGAACGTTTTCTGCTGGTGCAAACAGGACACTGACCGAGCCACATTCAGCCCAACAGTACCACCGCATGGTTTCCCTCTTTCTGAACTAAACAGGTCCCTCCACAGCTCTACATAGTACCATGTTTCTGCTGGTGCAAACAGGACCGAGCCACATTCAGCCCAACAGTACCACTGCATGATTTGCCTCTTTCTGAACTAAACAGGTCCCTCCACAGCTCTATATAGCACCATGTTTCTGCTCTAAGAAATAGGACACAAAAAACGATAAAAAAAAGAAGAAAGAAAGTTATGTGGATTTCTCCATTAAAAAAGTGCCATAAATATAAAAGAAATCTGTATGCCTCGTTAAAAGCACAACTCTCTAGCGTGCGGTGAGGTGCTGACTGTTTGTCTCTGTTGCAGGTAGAACCCCAGGTGTAATAAAACCTGATTTGTTGTTGTCTAGGACAGGTGGGATTCAGGTCTGATTTGGACTGGGCAAAACAAGAGATCAAAGACACAATTTGTGAGGAGAGGACTGCATGAGAACCATTTCAATCAGTTAATATTCTGTACTCAATAAACTATTCATTTGTATGTAAAGGCCTCTAAATTAGGATTTCATTTCCAGTTAACTCACTCGTGCTGTGGTCTTTATTTTATTGCTGGTTCTGTTAATTGTTTTTGGGACACAACCTCTGATTTTAGAACTAGAGTATTTTAGAATAGCTTTGATTGTAGTTAAAAGTCAAGATCTATAAGAATTTTTGTCCATTTGTTTTTGTGAATATTCCCTGGTACAGAAAACCACAAGGTGGGCCTCACAAAAAGAAAGAATAATGTATTCATAATCGATGTATCCATCATGTAATAATATTTTTATTTGTATTTAATTCATAGAAGTGCCATACATGTTGTTTCTTAAATTAAAAAATAAAAAGGCAAAACAACGACACTAAGATGGCTCATAATATACCACAAACATGAAAATGGAGTGGTTATTTTTTCATCAAGTTGCAAAATACATCAAGAGAGATGTAAAAAAACAACAACAATGGTACACAATACTGGTAGTTACATACAAGTAATTTATATATATTTTTTATTTTTCATAATTTGTAATGCCACATACCAATGCAATTCTACAACTGGCAACATTCCATATAATCTGAATAGTTAGTGGGATGAGTTTAGTATTTTAAATGAGAGTGAAATGCTATTGCTAACCTGTGTTTTTTGACTACATCCTGATACAGAGGGCAGTGTGCAAAATAGTGAATATCCCTACCTATAGAGCAAACCGCAGTATGTTTAACTTTTCTTAATCACAAAACAAACTTTGAGGCTTTCAGATTTCCCTTTACATGTTTACTCAAGTTTTATAGCGTCCCTGGCCATAACCCGAGATAGTAATGAGAAAATCCCATCCCATTCATTCGTTTTTTGTGTGAATATGATGCATGAAACTGTAAATGCAGGCATGCAAGGCCACTGAGTCTCCTATTGTGCTGTCAGCTTGATTTTCATTGAAATGCTTATCTAGGTGAGGGAGTACAAAACTCCTCAAATGATACTGCTGCTTAATTCAAGCCACATTACTTGTATATTGCCAAACATTTCAGTCCGAAACTCCCGTCGTCAAAATGACTTGGTTGATTTATTTTTCCAAGTCTAGAGTTTATCTGATAATGAATGATATGAGTGTACCTTTAATTTTACAAAAGTGCTAGCCATTTTTACTTTGGGGTGGGGGTTTTACATTTACGTTTTAAAAGTAAAACTAAAGTATTTGTCGTTTGTTGGCAATTGTAGCTCAAGTATTCTTCAAGCTACAAAGCCATACAATTACAATTGTGCAACAGCCCATGGTTTTAAAGAGGATTTTACCCCATTTTCTTGTAGAAAAAGAAATTTGTAGGGGGTGATAAAATATTGTAGTTAATAAAATGTTAAAAACCCTTTGCTTTCTGGGATTTACTTCAGAATGAAACCAGGTGTGTCTTGTTATATTTTCAAAGTGCACACTTAGAATAAATAGAATAAATCTGAAGTATTTCTTTGTTTTTAATTGACCAATTATAAAAAATTCTGGCCATTCAACATTAATGAATTTGCTGGTATTCTCTGGTAAACTCTATGATATCCATTCTTTGTTACAATTTACCACCATCCAATGTTATATGAAAATATAAAAAATAAATGTTTAGGCACATGGTAATTTGTAATCAAATCTCTTTCTTCGTCTCTGTAGGTGTACATTTTAGATGGATGTCAAGGACAAGCTTGTTTAAAACTCCACTCGTCAAAACATACTTTGAATTAAACCTCTTTAGCTCTCACCATTGCAATTACTGTATATGATGTGTACTAATATATTATGGTTATTATATATGAATATATTTAATGACACAAGACATTGTGGATTTTGTTATGTCTTTTTTAACTTTTCTTTTGTGCTGATAATTTTTTTTACTCATTTGTGGTTGTTTAGATAGTTGCCATACAAGAAGGATATAATCACTACTGAACACACCAACCTGGTAGAACTAAATTCAAACTTTCTGTTGAAATAAACTCTTATGTTGAAATAGTTGTGCCGTCTTCCTTCTGGGATCTGCGACTTGCATACCAACATGGAATGCTGTAATTTATTATGTCATTTATTTGCAACAGAGTAGTTTATAAAAACATTGATTTCAGAGTTCAAATTAAATATATAACATGATGAATGTACACATATAATGAATGCCACACAGTGTTCATTTATTCATTGATAATTGTTTATTTTGATTTGTTTGTTGATACGAAAGATTTGTTTGTAGTACACTGATTCATAATTAATAAATTATCTTAATAATAAAGTCAGAACTACACGTTTAAATAGGATGATTTTATACTAATACAATCCATACAAATATAAGGACTATTTAATAGGAATTTAAAGTAGCTGTTTACAGTGCAAACACAAATTATTATTAACATGCCCTTAGTAACATCACTGTTTGGATACCTGGCAGTCGGACATTTGTTTTCAGAATAAAGAAAACAACAACGTATGTTGTAATTGTTAATTACGGAAGTTAAGATACGTTTTATGGTTAAGTTACACGTCAACCAACCTATATGTCATGTGACCCGCTGTTGCATTGTTCAACTGTCTTTCCCCATCAATCGTTTATGTCGACTTTCTTAGTGACACCCCCTTTACGTAATATTACCACTCACACAATCTTCTCACATAACTGTAACTGACCTGTGTCAGAATTGACCCTGTTCCTCTTCATTATGACCTCCTCGGTAAAATCTTTATCGTAAATGCACTCATAATCCTCAATAATGTCCTGAGCACAAACATAGACACTAGGGAGTCACAGATAGGCTAAGAAAAGCAGCTGAAAATGTTATTGATTATTAATTATACCTATATGCAACACGTCCATTGGGGTTCAAGTGATTTACATGGAAAGCAACCGTGTTAGTGGCACGGCCACAGTTAGTTTTGGCTCAACACTTTTCTATAAACATTACAAAAGCCCCAGCGGCAAAAGACAACATCACAGCAGCCAAAGTGATACCAGGGTAAATACAGAGGCCGGGAGAGGCAGAGAGAGAGATAGAGAGACTATTGTAATGTGTGTAACACGGGTTAGCTAATGTAGTTAAAACGGTGGGAGGTCCTGTCACACCATCCCTGCTGGGAATATAACAAAAACTAACTTCCAAGGTGCATGCGGAAATTACATTACCAAATGTGCTGAATCCCTAGATGCATGTTGGCTTATCATGCTACACTGGGGATATGCATTTAGTACAAACTTCTGTCACATTCCTCTCGTCCGGTAAGTAGACCATTCATTGGTCACCACAGCTCTTTCACCAAAATGCATTAATAAAAAAACATTAAAAAAGAAAGACAAAGCTAAATACAGTTTGTACAGACATGTTCTTTGCTCCCTCACTGCAGAGAACAAAGAGCAGGAGTGGCAAAGACTATGTGTGTGTGTGTGCGTGTGTGTGCGTGCGTGTGCGTCTGTGTGTGTGTGTGCATGTGTGTGTGTTTGCGTCTGTGTGTGTGTGTGTGCGTGCATGTGCGTCTGTGTGTGTGTGTGTGTGTGTCCGTGCGTGTGCGTCTGTGTGTGTGTGTGTTTGCGTGTGTGTGTGCGTCTGTGTGTGTGCGTGTGTGTGTGTGTGTGTGTGTGCGTGCGTGCATGCGTGCATGCGTGCGCGTGTGTGTGTGTGTGTGTGTGTGTGTGTGTGTACGTCTGTGTGTGTGTGTGTGTGTGTGTGTGTGTGTGCGTCTGTGTGTGTGTGTGTGTGTGTGTGTTTGCCTGGGTTTAATAGTCAGGGTTAAATGGTGCCACAGTGTCCTCTCCGTTCCACCATGAAGGAGGCCCAGAGACTAGACCGGCCACACAGCGACCACCACGATGGCTATCAAGAGCAGGACAATCACCACCAGCATGCCTGGATGGAAGAACAGAAACAGGTCAGACCCCAGCAGTCACACAAACACAAGCCGTCTCAGAGAGAGGGAGGGGCACCGCTGAACACAACAAGGCCTTCAACTTTGATATGATTGGTCCGTATTAGAAGGATGAACATTTGTGAGAAAATACATTTGTGGGATAGAATTGATTTAAAAAATGTTTGAATGGCACATGATGTCAGCTCGGACCAAAGTGAGTCTATCAGAAATGGGTAACACTGTAACCTTTGTAACTCTGTGTGCTTCACCAGAGACGGTGTCGGCTCTGCAGTTTGATTGCAGCGTTTGGTTACCGTTTGAGGCAGCGAAAGTATGGAGAGTAAGAAAGTCTGAGAGAATGATGATCTCACAATGTGAGACTATTACTAATTTGCTCTTTTGATCCATGTTTAGTCCTCGTCACTGAAAGAAGCCGCTTCGTGGACAAGTTCAGCCGTTTCATCTCCATTCCTCTTACTTTGCAACCTGCGTGAGTTCAGAGCAGAGGGCATACTGAGGACCCTAGAGAAGCCACTTGGGAAAGGTATGGCGGGGAACCCACACCGCTCTCTGCTGATTTACAAATCCCTTGATCTAACATCCAGCCCCGAGTGCCTGCGCCCTCACATCACATTTCCCTCCCCCACCCCTGATGACTTAATGCGGGCTATATGCGTCTGACAGCCACCAGGGCTTCGTGGACGGAGATCGCACACCGTGATAGACATGTGTTTCTGATTCCGGGCCCCTGAGTATAATCATTGTTTTCCACCGGTGCTATGGAAGCAGACAAAATGTGCGAAGGCTCGCTCGCACTTCATCAAAAGCGCTCTGCCCCCGGGGGCCTGAAATATTACCGTTTTTATTGGGAACCCCCCCCCCCCCCCCCCCCCCAGCCCCCCCCCCACCATCCACCCAACCTCCCTTTCTTCACCCTAATACACACACCACCACAGATGTATCATTCAGCCTTCACAAGAAAGGCCTCGTTTACACTGCAAGCAAAAGTGGTCCAAATTCAAATCCAGACTCTATCAACAGTGTAAACAGCACAAACCACATGGAATCTGATCTTTTCGATTCTAATTTGGGCCGCTTACATACGTTGTCCTAAATCAGACGCAGGTTCACTGTACCTGTATCAGAATTCATGCAACTTTTACGTCAATCCATATCAACATGGCGAGAGTCCCTCACTACTCAACTTCTACATCAAACCGTAACGCTGCCTTCAGGGGCCTCATGTTGTTTCCCTGCGTACCGCGTGTGACGTCTTTGGTATTGTTTTTGAACAGCCAAACCAAAAAACTTGGATCTGAGCAAAAAATCCAAATTGAGCACTTAAGTGTTCACACAGCGATTTGTCGTGAGCGAGAGCAAGAGAGAGAGAGAGAGAGAGAGGGGAGAGAGAGAGAGACAGAGAGAGAGAAGAGAGAGAGAGAGAGCGAGAGAGAGAGAGCGAGAGAGAGAGAGAAGAGAGAGAGAGAGAGAGAGCGAGCGAGAGCGAGAGAGAGCGCGAGAGCGAGAGAGAGAGAGAGCGCGAGAGCGAGAGAGAGAGCGCGAGCGAGAGTGAGAGAGAGCGCGAGCGAGAGTGAGAGAGAGCGCGAGAGAGAGAGAGAGCGCGAGAGCGAGAGAGAGCGCGAGCGAGAGCGAGAGAGAGCGCGAGCGAGAGTGAGAGAGAGCGCGAGAGAGAGAGAGAGAGCGAGAGCGAGAGCGAGAGCGAGAGGTGCCAAGTCATTTCTTGATCCAGGACAAGGATATCTTTTGTTTTTTGGTTTTTACTGGGCAGAATTCAAGGTAACCAGTGTGTGCGTCGCATGCTAACATCATATATCATGGGCCATGCACCATAAGGCTTCGCCACAGCTGTTCCACATTTGAATAGTCCAAGGTGATAATGCCGACGAGGGCGGCGGTGGGAAGGTGAATCGTAAAGATGAACCGAAGCCAAGATGTGGAGGTCTTTCATCTGGCCCAGTGTGTGTGTGAGCTGTACCGCAAACACACCGCACCAGAGTATGTGAGCGTTCCTTATTTTCAGAGCATGCCAGTGCTCATAATTTCACTTTAGCTGATTGAAACGTTCCCGCTCCCGTCACTGGGATTTTCCTCCATGTGTGCTCCAATGCCACCCAGAAAAGCCTGCGGCTCGCACGTTTGATCCGCGCATATATAGGATACTTGTGAGTGAGCGAAGCAGTGGGAACTGTGTGAAGAGGGGGCGTTATGGATCCTGAGCTATTTGGGTGCCTTCTACATGGATCTATGACGGTATACTGGAAAAACCTACTGGTAAAACTACCAGTAAGCCAGCAGAGCACCAGCAGAGCACTTTACACTACATCCACTGAACAATGTCATTATTGTGCCTTAAAAAAAAGAAAGTACATTTACGGAGGTGATAAAGTCCTTGTTTGTTTCTTGTCAATAATATATGACCATTGTTTCCATGATCGTTTTCGCCCCATTCACAAGTCCAGCAGACTAGACCATGCCCAGACTCCTCTTCCCTGCAACTGACTGACCAAGGCTGTGTGGTCAGGGTATTTGATCAGGTGGCGCCACTGGGTTTGTGCACAAACTAGATACTATAAAAGAGGACTTCCTCAAAGTGTAAATTGATGCATTCCCCAAGTATCTCCTCTGCAGTTCGCCCAGTCCCTTTGGTCCTACACCGGAGAGATGATTTCATACAACATGATGTCGTTGGTGCTGTCAACACAAAGTTGTTATTAAGTTGGGGCCCCTCTCGAGGGTTCCCTTGGTGTAGTGGCTGGGTCCACCTCATTTTATAATTATTTTTCATCTTCTTCCCACAGGATTCATTGGTAAGAAGGGGTGCAGAATATTGGTATTTGCTCATTGTTTGTATTCCGTTTATTTAATGCAACACAGATATACAATATGTGGTGTGGTACAACAATGATGAACAACTTCAAACCGATCATTTTATGAGAAAATTCAAACAGGAATTTTCTGGATTCAACCTCTTCTCTTAATCTCTTGCACATGTGAGTCTGATGTAAAGGTCCGAAGTGGAAAGATTTGCTCAAATAGACGATCCTTTAAGATACTCACTCTAAAGCGAATCTACGTACGCAAAACCTTTGTAAATATCTCAAACAGGACATGAACATGGGAACGGGGGTCTATTGAAGATTAAGATATCAAAGTTTCAAGCCTCGCCAACAGTTGTCAACAACTCAATTTGAAGAGCTGTCTAACTTAGAAAGCACACACACACACACACACACACACAGACACACACACACACACACACACACAGACACACACATGTGATGCAGCGACGTGGCTTTCACACCCTCCAATGTCACATAACAACGACTAATGGAACGACATCAGTGGAATCCCAGTGACCCTCGCCCTTCTCTCTCTCCTTTGACTGTCACCGTCTGACCAAGTAACCAAATAAGCTACCCCTGACCCTCGAAAGGCCCCTAAGGAGACTAATGACAACGATGGCGTTTGCTTGCCAAATAGATTAGTGCCTGGTGGTGTCACTGACGCCGCAGAGGGGTGGGGTAGGAGGGCGTCAGCCCCTCAGACTGACCACCCAGGAGCTCTGCAGACCAGAGACCGGGTCCGTCGCATCTCAGCTCATCTCTGACACATTGCTGAAGCCAAATCGTAGCCAGATGGAATAATTGGCCAGAGTAGGGTAGGGTGGCCGAGGTGAGATTTTGGGCCAACCCACCCAAACCGCCCCATTATCGCAGCCAGCACTCACTTGTGCATTGTGCTTATGGGTCACAGACCGTTTTCGGACCACAAAAGACGTACATGACCTCTGACATGGAGGAAGGGGAGAGCAGGGGGGGAGTGTCAAGGTTTTACGTTAATAAGGTTACATTGGCGCCCCCCGTTTTGCTCCATCTAATTTAATAAAAAATTTGAGAAAGTTATTCAAGACTGTGAGCCATGATGATTGTCACAATTCCCCGCCAATGTGTGTATGAAGTTCAGCATGAGAAGTGGGTAGCCATGCAAAGTTACGACACTGAAACTGCATATATTAACGCTATTCTTCATTGAAGGTCAGGACTTTCTGAATAGACCCCAGACGCAAACATGACATGCAATGAATTCATCTTCGAAAATTAAGTTAAGCCCCAAAAACTGTCAAATGCTGACCCTCGTCCACAGTTGCCTTAGACATGGCCTCTTGTCCAAACAGTTCAAGCCTGCTTGAGATGTGTGCCACCTGTGAGATTCAATGCGTTAGAGATGTGGAACCCACAGGATTGAGGATTAGCTCAGAACAACAAGGAGGGATTCCTGAGTCCCTGATCTTTCCTCCTGAAAGGCCTAAGCTCTGGGAAACTCACACCAATCACACCACAGAACGCCCAGCGCTTGGTGCTGTGAACTAAGCCGATGCTTGAATCCAACCAAAACCAATGACTTTGCTCCTCAGTTTCAACTTACATGAGCTAATGGAGTTGGAAGGAACTCCAAAAGAGGCTTAGCTCGCTTAAGTGACAGATTGGAGTATCTAGCTTTGGGATCAAGGGTTAACGAAAAAACTTTGGGATGAATCCCGAGGGGTTAATCTAGAATGGACACAAACAGCGCTAAACATCTGCACAGACGATCAAATCAACTAAACTCTTGGGACTTTTTCTACTCGTAAAGCTGAATAAACGTGTATATAGACAGTGAACGGGTAGTTTACTCAAACATTTTCCAAGAAGGTCTTAGTGCATGCAAAGTGATGTTATATTTTCATTCCAATACCCTGAGTGTGGAACAGCCTCATTAGAGCTTAATCTGATCCAAAAGCAGCGTGGACAGATGGCTTTACTTAGGTTTTTTTGGTTTCCACGTGACAGTCTGTGTTCTCTTCTGACATTGGTCAAGATCAGAATGTCACAGGGACTATATTGATGTGTTTTATGAGGACCTCGAGAGGAGTAGGAGTCCATCATCCATATTTTGGCTTCTTTCCACATGCAAATACCTTAAGCAGGATTTTTTGTATTAAGACTTGCGTTATTTGATTTCCAATTGGGGTTGCTGCAACTATTGTTGTTAGTCGCTTAATATGACCATTATTGATTAATAGTCATATTTCCAAATGTCACTCTGTGCACAAAAACGTTCTATCTACACACATCACGTTTCCCTATGCCCATACGCGACGGCCCGATTTGAATCTTTTCCCTACGCTCCACATGTAGGCACTTGACAACCGGGATGCACGTCTGTTCAGCAGAATGCTACCCAGAAGCTATTCAAAGTATGTCCAGTCCTGTCAGAGCCGGCCGCTCCCATCTGCACCGTCTCTCCGTGGAGACAAAACACCAAACGGCGGCGTTGCATGAACAGAGGTCTGAAAAAGAAATAAAGAGCCTTAAAGCTCAGGCCTTGTAATCACTCTGCCATGAAGAAAGAGAGGAAGCCCTCGAAGAGATTTGTGGCATGTTGTATTTTCAATTCCTCCACACAAAGACAAGTGTCAAACACACACAGCAAAGAGCAGGGGGATGACAGCGAGGAATGGGAAAAAAAGGGGGGAAAAAGAAAGAAAAGAGCAGAGGTCACACTGGGAAAGATTTTAGGAAAAGGAGAAATTCCCTTGAACACAAAAACCCCAGACACAGAAATGCACACATCCACATCCAAAACATACATTCATGCACAAATGCACAGAAATACATACACAAGCACAGAAACATGCACCCAAACACATACATGCACAGTTACACATCCAAGCATACTTACACAAACACCAAACACCAGAGCCATACATACCTAGACACAAATTAATTTACTCCTGCCTGCACACACACCCAAATGTATACCCCACACACATGGCTCTACTGCATACCATGAACATAGTATGCGGGTGAAAAGTGTGAGAGATGGGGAGGGAGGAGAGGAAAGACAAACAACAAGACTTACAAAACAAAAGGGGAGAATCCTGATGGAACCACAATGTGTGCTTAAACACCGAGCTCTGGGATCCTCAAACAAACCCACGCTCGGCACCATGGAGATAAGGCCAACAGAGTGAAGCATTCTGGGGCCTGACCCTCACTCTGTCCCTACCACCCCGCTCCCCGACTGCCTGTTAGCTGGGGGTCGCCAGGCGCAACAATGCAGGCCTTTTCCAGAGCCCCGTGACTGGGCATAAGAAGCAAGATCCAGGCCGCTACAGCATTCCATAATCTGCTCTAGTCAATCAAGCGGCCACTCCCGGCAAACCCCCCCTTTTTCTTTACACCAGAGAGATGCCTGTTGAGATGAGAGCGAGAGAGGAGACGACCAAACAGCGGTGAAACAATCAAGAGGCACCGCCCGGGCAACGGCGAGGGAGGGCTGCTCTTTCACCAAGTCTTTTTATAGTGGACTCAAAGCAACTCCATCAAGGTCTGGATCTGAGCAGGGAGCTGCGAGGCCATCGACTTAAGGCCCAACTTACAGCTTTCATAGGCTCTTTAAAATGGATGTCTGGTTGGGGGTCTGTGCGGGCTGTTGTGGGTTTTCCAAAGAAACCCTGAGAAATCCCGGTGGGAGTGGGGGGATGATTGGTGTATCTAGCACGAGAGAGCCCATCTTGACGCCAAAAGAGCCATGTTAGCGGGCGTGAGGGAGAGGGGCCGGTCCACACCATTATTCAACCCAGCCCCCTGTGCCAACAGAGCTTGCCCCCATCGATGCTGCCCTGTTGCAACCCCATTAAGCAGGAAGTCACTGAGAGAGAGTTAGATGCTGTTATAATCTTAATTACTTTATGAAAAGGGCATTGTCATTGGTTATCTTATGTGGTTAATTATCTCAAGTATTATTCAAGGAATCTCCATAAGCATCAGTGCACAATTTGAACCCTTAAGATTGAACAATTGCGACATTTTCTCTCATTCGAAAATGTTAGGCAGGCAAAGTGAAATACTGGGAGGGTGTCTTAGTTTAGCTCAGTTTAGCTCACGGTTGCAGCAAAAATCGGCAGTTACATCTGGTTTGTTATATCACAAGAACAAGCATAACATGTTTTTCACCATGAATGCTAAAGGTCATTAATTGAGGTAGTATCCATTTGATCGCTAGCCGCGATGGCAACGCTAAATATGGTAAAAACAAATATTTTGCCTAAAGTCTTTTCCTTTCATTAATTTATTTGAACAATCTGGACTGCCTCAAATCTTGTGTTTTAGGGGAGGAACTTGCAATGCATTTTTGCATTGGGGTTTTCCTCAAAGGTACAAATGTAGTAGATAACCTGTGCTCATGTGGATTTTGATGTCAGGGACCTTTAATGATAAGGAATGGGAATGAGTAGTCAAATATTTGTATCTAATTGTTTCTATTTTCTATCCATTTCTTTCATTATCATGTAGTGTGTGTGTGTGTGTCTCACATTTAAGTCATATTTAGATATTTGTTTTCCAACGTTGCCAATGGGTCTATAAAGTACTCTCTTTAGAAATGATATTCAAGAGAGCATGGCTATTCCGTTCCTATTTGCAATATTACCTACACTCTAGCTGTATATACTGCAGGTAGCACTAGGTCTCCTCAGAATAGCTGTATATACTGCAGGTAGCACTAGGTCTCCTCAGAATAGCTGTATATACTGCAGGTAGCACTAGGTCTCCTCAGAATAGCTGTATATACTGCAGGTAGCACTAGGTCTCCTCAGAATAGCTGTATATACTGCAGGTAGCACTAGGTCTCCTCAGAATAGCTGTATATACTGCAGGTAGCACTAGGTCTCCTCAGAATAGCTGTATATACTGCAGGTAGCACTAGGTCTCCTCAGAATAGCTGTATATACTGCAGGTAGCACTAGGTCTCCTCAGAATAGCTGTATATACTGCAGGTAGCACTAGGTCTCCTCAGAATAGCTGTATATACTGCAGGTAGCACTAGGTCTCCTCAGAATAGCTGTATATACTGCAGGTAGCACTAGGTCTCCTCAGAATAGCTGTATTTACTGCAGATAGCACTAGGTCTCCTCAGAATAGCTGTATATACTGCAGGTAGCACTAGGTCTCCTCAGAATAGCTGTATATACTGCAGGTAGCACTAGGTCTCCTCAGAATAGCTGTATATACTGCAGGTAGCACTAGGTCTCCTCAGAATAGCTGTATATACTGCAGGTAGCACTAGGTCTCCTCAGAATAGCTGTATATACTGCAGGTAGCACTAGGTCTCCTCAGAATAGCTGTATATACTGCAGGTAGCACTAGGTCTCCTCAGAATAGCTGTATATACTGCAGGTAGCACTAGGTCTCCTCAGAATAGCTGTATTTACTGCAGGTAGCACTAGGTCTCCTCAGAATAGCTGTATTTACTGCAGGTAGCACTAGGTCTCCTCAGAATAGCTGTATTTACTGCAGGTAGCACTAGGTCTCCTCAGAATAGCTGTATTTACTGCAGGTAGCACTAGGTCTCCTCAGAATAGCTGTATTTACTGCAGGTAGCACTAGGTCTCCTCAGAATAGCTCACCACAGGACGCAGACTTGGTCTCCACCAGCTTCACCCTCCTCGTCTCATTGCGAATCCTGTCGTCAGTCTTATCCACCAAATGGGAGAGGTCATCAATGATATCTGAGGGAGAGAGAAAATATCAGTTTCAATATATCAATATCAGTTAGTTGGCACACATCAAGGTTATATTCGATTATACAATGCAATTTTTTGCGATTATCAGCCATTTCCTAAACATCTCACAGATTGTATAAATATACACCCCTTGTCTTTTCATTACATTAAAGACCTCCCAATAAGCGAGTGCATATAAAATCGGAGAAGTTGCTTCCTCTGAAAGGAAATGACATCAGGGAACAACACGATCAAAAAAGCATCGGCCGGCCACACAAGAGATAGGGCCCTGGGCCTCTGGAAACACTCATCTTCCGTTCAGAGGGTTCCTGCTTCCTCAATTGATTCTGGATCTAATCAGGTCCCGATACATTCTTTCATAATGGCCGCCAAGTATCAGGGCCAGAGACTGGGGAGTGGAAGTCCTTCATTGTGACTAGGAGAGAGAGAGAGAGAGAGAGAGAGAGAGAGAGAGAGAGAGAGAGAGAGAGAGAGAGAGAGAGAGAGAGAGAGAGAGAGACAGAGAGACAGAGAGACAGAGAGACAGAGAGACAGAGAGAGAGTAGGAGTGTGGTGTGTGTGTGTGTCTAGTGTGTATGTGTAATGCACGGATCTTCAGTTTGGGGAGTTGTTGGACTTCCATAAGGCCTCCCAGCCTTATGGAATGTCATGTGCAGCCGACGTGTCGACAGGACAACTCCAGAACAGATAACTGCTAAGATCTTTCCAGATTGTGGAGTTCTTGAGTCTTGGCATCCAAACCACATGACTTATTTCAACTCTCATTAGTCAGCCTGTGTTGGACGTTGGTAGATGTAACGTCATAGTGAATCACAGTGGAACCCGAAACAGATTAAAGCATAGATGGGCTTCAATGGGTGATCATCTTTCAAATGTAAAATATGACAAAGAGCCAAAGGAGGCCCATTTCAAAACAGCACACTCACAAAGCAAAGAGTGTGTGTGTTAGAGTGCATGTGGAGAAATGTTTCAAGTTCCCTGCCTGTTGAGGCCAATGAACACCCACCCAATATGACATACACTGCAAGAAATATACACAAGAGTAAAAACTGTCATAACAGCATGGCTCATTACTTTTGTTATATATTAGGGTTGTTGTTATACATTACGAAACCTGACTAAATTGAGCGTTTAGTCTTTGTTATTTGTGTCCGTCGATCTACAAGCTTGGTGGCGCAGTTGTTGACTGGTGCTGTCCAGCAGCCTTCCAGAATAATAAAAACAGGCATGGCGGCCACTCCAAAAAGAAAAAGGAGAGATGGCTGGAGGGTGAGTTAGGCGGTGAGTCAGGCACCACATAAAACCAAAAATGGGGGGGGTTTGGTATAAAACAAATATGTAAATGAATGTTTAACAGGTACAGGAAGCAACAGCCATCATGGACCAAGGGCAGCCTAGCGCCAATTCAAACAAGCCCTTCTGTTCAGGGAAGGAAAGGCCTTCCACGGGCCATGCCGTGACCAGAGGAATCATCAGGGATGTTTTCAAAATCCTTCCATCACGCTTTGACGGGGTTTCTTCTCCCTCCTGCTGAAACAAGCGGACGTCAGATCCCGTGGCTCGTCGTCCCGAGGTCATCCCTGGCCTTTGTCTTGTTCTGTTCCCTCCCAAGAACAGGTTGCTGCCTGGGGAGTCTGAGGGGAAAACCCGTCTCTGAACGCCGTCAGCGGACTGACAGCAGGGCCGGCTCTGCGCTGACATGCGGCTGATTAAGCGGTGTGGATAATTGGAGGCAGGGAGAGGAAGTAGTGTCAGGGGGCTTGGAGGGGAGAGCGGTACGGGGGGGGGGGGGGGGGGGGGGGGGCAGACTGGAGCCGTGAGGGTACTTTCGTACGTTCGCATGTCTCCCGAGACATCCACAACATCATCAGCATCGCCGGCTTCATCAGGGAACTATTTTACGGAGGAAGCGACTCTTCCGTTTACCGGCAGGGCAAAGGGAGGGGGGGGGGGAGGCGGCCGTCTTGGTCACGCACGGCAGGAAGTCTGGGATCCGCCAGGAGTGCCGAATAACTTCCTGGCCCTGAGATAACGCGGCATGCCATCGCAGGAAGCTCCTCAGCGGGCCCAAGCCGACGTGCTAAGACAGCGTGTCCCGACACTTGGGGCGACGGGTCACCACGACACCTCTGCCGCGGGACGCTTACGTGCTAACTGCTTTTCACGCTCAAAACAAGCAGACTCGCTTCGCCCAGCGCCCGCCGCTGCTAGCTAAGCAGGCGCTTAGCTAGCAGCATTATGGCGCTAACGTCATAATTCCCAATTTCCTATTGTAACCCTTTGCTGCCACGTGAGACAGCTGCTGGCCTCGGCTTGAAATCAGTCTGTCATCCACATCACAATGCCGGCCTTGTTTCGGGCTAGCACTGTTTATTTAAAATGCTATTACACTGGATACACCGCTGAAGCAGCGACGTGGGAGAAGGCAGTGGCATAAATGCAGGAATGCACACACAGACACAGACACACACACACACACACACACACACACACACAAACTCAAGAGTCACACACTGATCACATTTGCTCTGCTTGCAATTGGCCTTACGCTGCCCTGCAACTGACAAGCAAGACACTGGTGGAATGATTAATCCATCACAATTTCACAACGGACAGTTTTGAAATCTTGAGCAGGTGTCTTGATAAAAAAAAGGTTTTCTATGTGTGTGTGTGTGTGCGTGTGTGTGTGTATGTGTGTGTGTGTGCGTGTGCATGTGCGTGTGTGTGTGTGTGTGCGCGTGTGCGTGTGCGTGTTTGTGACCGAGGCCAACCAAAGACACAAAGTGAGTATACATCAGCTACTCCATGGTGTTGATGCCTGAAGTGTATGTGAAGCCCAGCCATGACCGCCTGCTTGTGAAGGCCCGGAAGCAAACTACCGGACAACTAACCACCGTTCCTCTGCGGTGGTTGGACGCAGAAAGACATCTATCTCGTTGATGGGAAAAATGTGAATTCATTCTTGTAATACAAAGTCAATGCCTTTTTTCTTCATTAGCTAAGGATCTCAGCGGCAACTTCCTCTCCATATGATGTGTTTTCAGAGGTCCTGTTTGACACTTTTATTTCATTAAGACGTTATCGAGGCTTGAATATTAATGAGTTTTGGCCATATACTACTGAGAGGTGGCCATTCAATTCCCGCCCTAAATGTGGCCAATATGGAGTATTGGCCACTGGTCAGTTTGGTCCTTAGGGAATCTTCCTGAATCTCCCGATGGCCAAAGATTTATTTACTTGCCCTGTTTGGGGGCAAATGTACTTATTTGTCCCTGTATGCGGCAAATAAAACACAATTCAAAAGAAGGGAGGGTCAGGGGCAGTTGAGTGGTGGCCCGGGCAGTCTCTGATTGGCAGGCGAGACGGCAGCGCCACAGCGATTAACAAGCACGTGACGAATGACGGAGCAGGTCAGTGGATGGTTGGTCAACAGGTGCTTCCCGGACACGCTCACTACAAATCAACCACCCATAACTGTACTGGACTGAAAAGAAAACACAAACAATAAACCTGGAACCGTGAGTTGGATGTCACCTCGGTGCGCGTTCAATGACGAGATGGCACGTCACAATTTAACATCGATTTCCCACTCGCTTACAGTTACAGAGGCCCTATAGATATCGAGCAGGTTCAATATCTGGACCTGGTGGAGAGTCAAATCCTGCAGTGTGAAAGGTGTTGCGCCCGGCGATGACAGCTTCGATGCCCTGCAGCCAATGAGAGCGCAAGACGTGGGCGAGAGGAAAGCAAGGGGGAGGAGTCGTAACACCTCCAACAGATCATCAGCAAACATGGCTAGGAGAAAGGCTCTGCGGTGTCTATATATATTTCTGTATTATTTTACTTCGCTGAAAATCAGCGCACAAACAACTGGAATCTTCTTCTTCTTCTTCTTCTTCTGTGTGCTTTGGTGACTAATGGTGGTTTGGAGACCACGTTTTACTGAGAAAGGTTTGGCTTTGTGCAATCGCAGGTCAGGCCGTAGAGCACAGGAACCAATAGGATACAGGTGATGCCTCCTTTGTCACATCCCCTGCCGACTCTCCAGTCTGCAACACAGCTACGCCATTTCACAGCTCCGCCCCGCCGCTGGTCCGTCCCATTAGCCTGTAACCAGCACACTACAGCCGCGTGTGCAACCACCCTACAGCCGAGGATGGTTCATTTACATCCAGCGACTGGCACCGCTAGGAAACTGCTTGGGTTCAAGGCCAGTGCCTCAAGGTGTGTGCTGGGCTGTCGTTGGGAAGAGCAGCAAGCCTGTGGGAACTCAAATGTAACAAGGAGTGTAATGGGTATCCTTGGTCTTGCTTTGGATTGACTTGAATTCCCCCATTTGACTGCAATATAGATTATTCCAGAAAACTTGACCTAAAGAAATTCAGCATGTATGGGTTCCTAAAACATTTTGGTTTATTTAGCTGCAGCAAGCATGTGGTAATGCTGTGCCTGGTATGGTGATGCATTTGTAGCACTTATATTTTGCTACAAAGAGGACTCTGCTTGTTGTTAGTAGCATACCAACCACTTAACTTTACTTAACACATCTGTTGCAGCCATATCTAGTTACCTGACAATTACCTGAAAATTAGGGAAGCAACCCACTTAAACGCTAAAGAACTGCATTTACTCAAAGAAAAGCTATCAGAATGGTCGACCTCCAGAAACAGCCAAATCCGCTGGGCCCAGGAAGACACTCACGGACAGTGGACAACATGCACATGTCATAGAGAACATGTTGCTCATTAAGGCTTCAATTCCAGGATTAATCCAATACGGTGAGTGGGTTTGTGTGTACGTGTGTGTACTATCGGTATCCTTTCTTCTACATATCACATGACAGACCACACGGCATAGAGCGGCAGTATAGGGAGCCAGACACGATATCACGCAGCCTTAGAGCAGAGCAGTACAGCTAATACGTGGCTCAGATGCAAAGGACTGGAAGGCAGAGGCGTTCGGTCGCATGGTTTAGATTCTAATTCCTAAATTGCTCCGCCCTGCATTTGCATCCGCTCCAAGCGGCCAGAGAAGCTGCTGACTCATGCAAACACAAGGCCGATGGCGGCGCTGGCGGTTTGGGGTTTGTTTGTGTGGATACTCGGGAGTGTTTGTGTGACTTTCCGTATTGCTTTCATGCAGCAGTGGGTGTGCGTCTAACTCTGACATTTAGGCATGCGTGCGTTCGTGTGTGTTTGCGCGGGTGGTTGTATGTGTGTGTCTGGGCGTGTGCGTGTGAATTTGTGTGTGTGTGTTTGTGCGTGCATTAGAATGTTTGTGTGTATGCGTGTGTATGTACGTATGTATGTATGTATGCAAGTGTTTGCCTGTGTGCGTGTGTATGTGTAGCAGTATACACAGTGAAATCACAGCGCTGCAGCAGGATGTGCTGTGTGATATTCTGCTATAGCATGAACTCTGTTATTCTGCTGTAGTATGAACTCTGTTATTCTGCTGTTGTATGAACTCTGTTATTCTGCTGTAGCATTAACTCTGTTATTCTGCTGTAGTATGAACTCTGTTATTCTGCTGTAGTATTAACTCTGTTATTCTGCTGTAGTATGAACTCTGTTATTCTGCTGTAGTATGAACTCTGTTATTCTGCTGTAGTATGAACTCTGTTATTCTGCTGTAGTATGAACTCTGTTATTCTGCTGTAGTATGAACTCTGTTATTCTGCTGTAGCATGAACTCTGTTATTCTGCTGTAGTATTAACTCTGTTATTCTGCTGTAGCATTAACTCTGTTATTCTGCTGTAGTATGAACTCTGTTATTCTGCTGTAGTATTAACTCTGTTATTCTGCTGTAGTATTAACTCTGTTATTCTGCTGTAGTATGAACTCTGTTATTCTGCTGTAGTATGAACTCTGTTATTCTGCTGTAGTATTAACTCTGTTATTCTGCTGTAGTATGAACTCTGTTATTCTGCTGTTGTATGAACTCTGTTATTCTGCTGTAGCATTAACTCTGTTATTCTGCTGTAGTATGAACTCTGTTATTCTGCTGTAGCATTAACTCTGTTATTCTGCTGTAGTATGAACTCTGTTATTCTGCTGTTGTATGAACTCTGTTATTCTGCTGTAGCATTAACTCTGTTATTCTGCTGTAGTATGAACTCTGTTATTCTGCTGTAGTATGAACTCTGTTATTCTGCTGTAGTATTAACTCTGTTATTCTGCTGTAGTATGAACTCTGTTATTCTGCTGTAGTATGAACTCTGTTATTCTGCTGTAGTATGAACTCTGTTATTCTGCTGTAGCATGAACTATGTTATTCTGCTGTAGTATTAACTCTGTTATTCTGCTGTAGTCATTAACTCTGTTATTCTGCTGTAGTATGAACTCTGTTATTCTGCTGTAGTATGAACTCTGTTATTCTGCTGTCGTATGAAACTCTGTTAATTCTGCTGTAGTATGAACTCTGTATACTCTTGCTGTAGTATTAACTCTGTAATTCTGCTGTAGTATGAACTCTGTTATATTCTGCTGTAGCATAAACACTGTTATTCCGCTGTAAGTAAAGAACTCTGTTATACTGCTGTAGTATTAACTCTGTTATTCGCTGTAGTATGAACTCTGTTATTCTGCTGTATAAGAACTCTGTTATTCTGCTGTAGT
>JACYXH010000312.1:2072041-2122041 GCA_026745465.1 Lota lota | reverse complement strand
CAGCTCTTCCCTCTCCAAAAGCCTCCTAAAGCACTGAGCCTGAACCCATCAGCACCAAGCAGCTCTTCCCTCTCCAAAAGCCTCCTAAAGCACTGAGCCTGAACCCATCAGCACCAAGCAGCTCTTCCCTCTCCAAAAGCCTCCTAAAGCACTGAGCCTGAACCCATCAGCACCAAGCAGCTCTTCCCGCTCCAAAAGCCTCCTAAAGCACTGAGCCTGAACCCATCAGCACCAAGCAGCTCTTCCCTCTCCAAAAGCCTCCTAAAGCACTGAGCCTGAACCCATCAGCACCAAGCAGCTCTTCCCTCTCCAAAAGCCTCCTAAAGCACTGAGCCTGAACCCATCAGCACCAAGCAGCTCTTCCCTCTCCAAAAGCCTCCTAAAGCACTGAGCCTGAACCCATCAGCACCAAGCAGCTCTTCCCTCTCCAAAAGCCTCCTAAAGCACTGAGCCTGAACCCATCAGCACCAAGCAGCTCTTCCCTCTCCAAAAGCCTCCTAAAGCACTGAGCCTGAACCCATCAGCACCAAGCAGCTCTTCCCTCTCCAAAAGCCTCCTAAAGCACTGAGCCTGAACCCATCAGCACCAAGCAGCTCTTCCCGCTCCAAAAGCCTCCTAAAGCACTGAGCCTGAACCCATCAGCACCAAGCAGCTCTTCCCTCTCCAAAAGCCTCCTAAAGCACTGAGCCTGAACCCATCAGCACCAAGCAGCTCTTCCCTCTCCAAAAGCCTCCTAAAGCACTGAGCCTGAACCCATCAGCACCAAGCAGCTCTTCCCTCTCCAAAAGCCTCCTAAAGCACTGAGCCTGAACGGGCACCAGCAAAGTGAATCCCTGCGGATAACAACGGCATGAGGTTATGTACACTATTTAAAAGGATGAAACCGTAAGCACACTTTTCAGCCGTCTATTACCGCTCACGTCAATCCTGGGAGGAGATGCGTCCCACCGTGTCCCAAACCTGGCTGCGGGAGTAAATCCCGACTTATCGACGCCTGCAAGCAGGTGAAGAAATGTTGAAGTGATGTCTCAGCGTACCAGAGAGCTGTATACCCCGCCAAGTCACGGCCCCTCCTTCTAAAGACCACTAATTCACCCCCCCCCCCCCCCCCGCCTGCCTGATCCTCCACAACACACACACACCCCAACCCTAACCCCACTAGGAGTTTGCGGCGTCTCACAATCCAGTGGAGAAGGCGGGAACAGTTTTTTTTTCCCATTCCCAGTCTGTTTCGATTGTTCGTTAAAATGGAGAACGGCGATCATGAATTATTGACAAATTTGTTCTTCTCTGGCAGTTCAAAGAGTGGCCGGTCCCCCTTGTGTTTCAACGAGGGGGAGGGCAGAACAATTGATAGCCTAGCATATGCATGTGTGTACGCATGCCAAGATATCATCCGTGCATCAGTCACGACCTGACGTGAGTTATAACGCAACCTCAGTTAGTGGAGAGAATCCTCATGAAGTTTGTCTTCTCGGCATCTGGGCTCTGTGTGTGTGTGCATAACAATGTGTATATGTGTGTGTGTGTGTGTGTGTGTGTGTGTGTGTGTGTGTGTAACAATGTGTGTGCGCGCGCGTCTGTGTGTATGTGTGTTTGCCCGTGTGTATGCGCTTGTGTGACAATACGCACACGTTTGTGTGTGTGTGTGTGTGTGTGTAACATTGTGTATATGCACGTGTGTGTGTGTGTGTGTGTGTACCCATCCCAGCATCTGGGATCTCTCTCTCTCTCTGATGTGCCGGCCACATGTGTACAGATTAGTTTCACTGCTGGACGCCAAAGCCCCTGGCCCCAATGAATCCACCCTTCTGTCCAGTTTGACGGACAAGGGCTCTCCACACTCTCTCCTCCAGGCCCAACAAACGCGAGGGGGGAGGCGGCTGGCGGCGGTGCGTGAGAGCAAGGCCGACTGTGACTGGCTGGTGGTTCATCACCGCCAGCAGAGGGCAGGTCCTCACTGACCCAGGGTTTACCCTGACCCAGGTAACCTCTTCTTCACAGATATCCCCAATGAATTGATATCTCTATTATCTCTTAGGGAAGGATGGATGAGAGTAAAGGGCCCCGTGCTCTCCCTGCTCCTAGGTCCACCCACGTGATCTATCATCAGACACTCTGGACACTGGAGAAGGATGAAGAACGGCCCTGTCTCTGGACGGGGTTCATTTGAAAGAGTGCACATCAAAGCAGGGCTCATAAATTCATGTACAAAAAATTGATATATATACATAGTACTCAGTGGCCCCCAAGTTGTTTTCTTTTTCGCAAACACAGACTTTCCTTATGTACCAGCTGTGGTCCACAGGGGCACCAGACGGACGGCTTGCGATGGGAAAATTCTATAAGCACAACAAATGCACAGAACGGACTCTGAAAGGTCTTTACATTGGAATGACCTGTGAGTTCAGCACTGGAAGAGAGAGGGTTAAAGGGAGCGTTTCATTCCTGATTACAACCCTTTGTAGACCAAGAACACTGCAGAACAACTAGAGCTGTGTGGGGGGGGGGGGGGGGGGGGGATACAGTAGCCATGTGGAGCTAAGGTCAGGACTAGATAATAAACCACAGTGATTTGAGGAAGTGTGAGCCGCTCAGGGGGCACTGCATGACTACAGCACCATTGACACGTGCTGCGATGGGACAGGTGGTAACCAAAACAGGAAACGAGCACCGCCTTGCACGCGCATACACACACACACACACACACACACACACACACACAGAAAGTGAGTCACATCGACACTGAGGGGAGCCTAACACAAACCAAACACCACATCAGCCGTGCGGAGGTCTTTGTCCATGTGTTCCCTGCTTGTCAACAGGCTTTTAAAGCGGCGGTGGCCTTGGGTCGGTCCTGTTCGCCTGCGAGGCGTGCCTAGGCGTCGACTGCCAGCGATTCATAAATGACCAATTCCGCTGTTGAATGACAAGCGAAGCATGAGCTGTTTTGGGAAAGAAATATGATTTCCACCCGATCCGCTTACAGGCTTGTGTCGCGTTGAGTCTGCATGCCACCGACTGCTTTTGTCGAAGTCAGATCCACCTGCCCTGATGACTACCACCGTCTGGATGGGGTAACTGCATGCACTAACTAAACAACAGTTTCACAGTGGCACGATGAATGATTAACACCCCCGCCCCCACCCTAATAATCCATCAACCTCCGTGACTCTCTCTCGCTCTCCATTACGTTATTAGACTTCCTCGCACCACCACACCCCTTCCTCCACCCAACGACCTAAATACACACTCACACACACACACACACACACTCACACACACACTCACACACTCACACACAACACACACACTCACACACACTCACACACACACACACACACACACACTCACACACACACTCACACACACACACACACACACTCACACACACACACACACACACACACACACACACACACACACACACACACACACACACACACACCCAACACCCTCCGTTCGCCCGCCCCCCAACTCCTTCTCTTTATGGCCAGGTGGTGCTGAACAATACGGCCGTGATGAGCATCAGGGTGCCTGCAGCAGGTGGTGGTGGTGGTGGTGGTGGTGGTGGTGGTGGTGGAGGCAGGGAGGCCACACTGTCGCTGGCACGCCAGGCCATGCACCTCTCCACCACCACCACCACCACCACCACCACCACCACCACCACCACCACCACCACCACCACCACCACCACCACCACCACCACCACCACCACCACCACCCTGCTCTCATACACAGGGACACCCAGGAGAGAGGCATAGACACACTGATTATATTAAAAGTATATCAAATGAAAATGGCGTTGTTACAATCTATGACTCGTTTTGGCTGGTGGCCGATGTTTCTTTCTGCTTATTTGCTCAATACACCACTTGGAAGCCTCAACTCCTTGAATTGTATGACGGCACATAATTATTTTCTATACTTACGAATATATACGAATGACGCACAGTGGAAAAGGTGTCAAACATCGCTCAACAGGTGATAGCAGGTACTGGGTTTAGGTTTAAACCTAAATTCTTTGAAACGCAAGCCAAACCAATCTATCACTTATTCACCTAGCAGGATGGTTGTGATCCCAACAGCTTTCAGAAAACATGTTCAAGCTGTGCGGATTTTATGAATGAATAAAAAAACATTAAAAACACAGCTGATTTCTGTCCACCTGAGCAACACTGTTGTAATTTAACTAATCTGAGCCCAAGAACCACACATTCCAATAGGGGAGACTGATGCTTCCTGGCAATACACAGGCTGGCTACAAGCAGAGTGACTTTGATCTCCATGCCAGAATGCACATTACACTCATGTGCGTGCAGACACACACTCTCACATACACCAACGCAAAAATACACGAACTCACTTTCTCATAAACACACACACACACACACACACACACACACACACACACACACACACACACACACACACACACACACACACACACACAAACAACACACGCTTCCCGGATCTGACATGCTTTCCGGCAGATGCTGGACGGAGTGCTAGACTGAAGAGGAGTCATCGCTACGGCAACCGCTTTGACTACAGCGGTGCTCAGCGCAAAGGGGGGAGCCGCCTCGTCCGAGACGGACGCCTCCTCCACGCCGAACGACGAGGGAAAACCCCTGACACGCCGCAGCCAGCTGCTATCGATCAGCCGAGGCGGACCCCGCCCCGCAGCAGGATGGAAAGGTGTTAAGATAAGCCTGGTAAGGCTGGTAAGGGGGGGCTGACTTTACGATGCATCACGAGACCGGGTCGTGGCGTATCCCGTGCTCCCGAAGCGCACGCAGGCGTGCACACGCAGAGAGAGCGTTTTCAGATGGCGCGGCAAGGAGTTCAAAGTCTTGACGACTGCGGTGACACCTCCGACAGGCTGGGAGCCTGTCGGCAGGTTTAATAGTAGGAATAACAACGATAAGAGGCGGTCGATTGGATGTCGGGCGAGCCCGGCTGGCGTCCTCTTTGAACCCTGCGGGAGAGTGTGGTTCTTCCATACAGGTTTATGGGGACCTTAAAACAGCTGCGTGGACACCTAGATGATTGCAACACTGGCAGCCCACTAGCTACGTAAATAGCTGAAATATAAAGACTAAAGAAGTGTCATCTAACTTGCTGATGGCATACAGGAAAGCATAACGAAAACTAGAGGTTATCGTATTGTATACACTCAGCTATTGTTCAGGCGTTTTTGCCATAAACAAAAAAGTGTATGCAAAGAACGATGTGGAACTGGGTTAATGTGCTTTTCATAAGGAAATGGTGGATAATGTGTTTCTGCAAAGGAGGCCAGAACATTCTTTTGGGCTGGTAATAAGACTAAAAAAAGAAAACATCCAGCCAATGAGAAAGCAGTAAGCCAAGGCTAAGCTATAGGAGCTCTGGGAGTTCTGCAGGGCGTTAAACAAACAAACAGCACAAGTCCTGACGTAAACATACCACAGAGCACAGTGTGAGTGTCATTCAGGCAAATGGGTGTACAAGTAAGGAATACACCACAACGCAGTATCCCGTTATTGGAAAATAAAAGACAGCGGGGGGTGGTGATGTGGCCGAGGTGAAGCAGAGTACATCATTTTCCAATAACAGGACCCCGGTTGTGGTTTGTTTCCGTTTATACATCAGTTACCGTCAATGATTAGATAAAAGTTACATCGTACGTCAGTTTCATCGATAACGTGATTAGGTTTTTATTGACTTGATCAGCTGATATTTCTAATATTTGTCAGCGACGCTTTAAGCATATTGCTGTTGCGTCGTCAAGGAAACATGTGGTCGACAGTTGTGTGTTTGATTTATGTTTTAAACGTTTGATATGTAGCGCAATGATTCGGGAATGGTAAAAGGCAGAGGTGTCCCGAATGCATGCCTTGGAACATTATTGACTATCCAGGATAAATTAATTAACAACATTTAACAGTGGTAAACACAAATATGTAATTCATTAATCAATTACAGGATAGTTGAGGGGTTTGGACTCACAGCAGGAAGATTTGGGGCGCATGTCTCAATTTCCACAGCAAAGTGTCTACTAAATAATACACCGAAGAGTAGAATATTCCCTGGGAAACAAGTTTCATTTTTATAACCATTATATATTCAACGTGACATGTTCGGACACCGCCAAGGCTGTTTAATTCATACCTACTGCAGAAGAAAAAGATGGAGAAGAGGAAAATGGAAAAAAGACTTCACAGAGGTTTAACAAATTGAGCTTCATGAAGTCATATGATGCTCCCACGCAGGGTCAGAAGCATGGCTATCCCACAGGAGGGAGGAGAGAGAGACAGAGACAGAGACAGAGACAGAGAGAGAGAGAGAGAGAGAGAGAGAGAGAGAGAGAGAGAGAGAGAGAGAGAGAGAGAGAGAGAGAATGAATCCCTAATTGGTAGGTGTGAAGGCCAGCGTTTCACTTGAGGATATTGTGAGCTCATGTTTCCTCTACCGCCCACTAGTGGCCACACAGCGGACCTACAGGGAGGAGAGGGGCTAGGCACAAGGCATAGTCTCTTTAGTCTGGATCTTTGAACTCTCTGCAGAGATGCGTGGTTGGGGTAGTAAAACTGTCTTATAAACGCTATAAATAATTGTTTGGTTTTCTGTAATCTTTCTCTAATTTGAGTATCATGTTTGACTGCTATTCCTATAATTAAAAACAGTGTTAAGACATATGTTTTAGGGACTGGGGAAGAACGGGTTTGAGTTTGATTTACCATTTTTCTGACTGGCAATTTCCAATATATATTTATTTGAATAGCTTTGCCATCAAAGCCAAATCAATTATACGTAAAGAAATCATAACACAAATCACATCCTATTGTCAAAACCCAAACTCTATCATGCTACCGTGTCATTTATGAAACATGCCACCACTCTGTGAAGCAGAGAAAAATGTGATATACCGGAAGTGGAAATATAACAGTACTGGCGGACCGAAACATGGAACAATAGAGTTCTGAAAACGCAAGCAGGAGGCTCACAGCATGTGTTCTATTAAGCGCTGTAACAGATGGAAAAGATTTGATAACAGATCAAAACCCTTCTCGCCTTCTCTTCATATTCACCCGGTTTTATGTGTTTGTGTTTGTGTGTGTGTGTGTGTGTGTGTGTGTGTGTGTGTGTGTGTGTGTTCAAAAGGGTAAAATCGGAGCCGTACTTGAAACGCATAAAACAGGCCGTCAACATTTAACATGAAAAATACAGAAAGAGCTCTTGTTTCATTTGTGTAAGAAAGCGGTGTGAAGGAGAGAGTGGGTGGGTGGGTGGGGAGGGGGGGTCATGAAATAGGAAGTGCAGCTTTGATTGGTGGGTGCAGAATGGTGTGATGTTTCCACCTTCGGAGCACGCGGCGCTTTTATCACATGAACCGGTCACAAAGACCCAAACCATCTCTCCCCACGCCTTTGCTCTTATAGCATGTCCCATCCCAAACACCGTTTTTATTGTGTGTTTTTCATAAACAGGATTAAAAGTGTGTTTACAGGACAAGAGTCTGCCCGGGTCTGTCTGGGAGTCTAGGGTTACCCTCGGCAACGGTACGGTGTCGTCACCTGTTGGGACAAAACCCGACAGGGATTTTGTCCTCTTCTTCTTCTTCTTCTTCTTTTTGTTTTTACGAGATCTGTAACTAGACGCGTGAGTCACCAGGAACAATAACACAAAACACGGGGAAACGAACGGGGAGATCGCAGCTCGCTGTGCGCTGAAGACAGACACCTCACCCCCACTTCACCGTTGATTACGTCCAAACCACACCTCGAATCACACCTCACATCACAGGCTGTTCGCAGCTGTGCTCGCTCATCCGACTACATCAGTGTCATCATTATCGCACACAATGTTTTACATTGGTCACTATAACACTATTACACAATATTAAACACGCACATCGATTTCACCGGTCCCTCTTTATTTCCACAAACTGTCTGAATCCTTCTTCTGCATCGGCTGTGATCAACAGCTGCGCATGAGTCACTAGTGTCAATTCATTTAGACCATTTCCACATTGGAACCTGGATTAGCAAATTCCAAATCGTTTGCCACTCACTGAATAACCTTTTCACACTGGTTATTTAAATATTTTTTCTAACCGCACATTCTTCCATTTTGAGTCCCTGTAAAGTTGAAAGCCATTCCTCTCTGTCCGCTCAGTTCCTCTTGTCCTCCCATGTTAAATCCTAGAGACAAACACGCCTCACATGCTTCACTTACTCCGTCACATGATGCACCTGAACGGGCAAGGTACCATGCTCCAGCATCATTCATCGCATGCGTGTGTGAATAGGCATGCGATTGTGAAGCCAAACTTGAACCCTCTCTGCCCGTTGGCCACCATGCTGCGATGAACTGGTTGTAGGAGCCAATCACAACCTCCTGAGAACATCTGCCGCACATGTGGGATGGCACGCACACACACACACACACACACACACACACACACACACACAGGCACACAAATAGCAGGCATCTAAAGCAGCATAAGCATTGAAGTGCACCGACACCAACATGCACCAAACATTACACACTTCTAAAAATGCCGGTCAGAAGAAGGTGCCGGCCTCCAATAGGAACCACGTTCTGGCCCGGGGCTGAAGAGGAGGAGGAGGAGGAGGAGGGGGAGGAGGTGCAGGAGGAGGAGGAGGAGGAGGAGGAGGAGGAGGAGGAGGAGGAGGAGGAGGTGCAGGAGGAGGAGGAGGAGGAGGAGGAGCAACACTAAGTCCTTCCACTCATTATGCAGGATGACCCGCGCTCACCCTGGGCAGGGAGGACCGCCAGTGCAAGCTAAGGTGCTGCGGCGGCGGCAGCGTTTGAACGCAGCATCCAAACCTGGAGCGGTTAGCAATTAAATAAACAGCGCTGGACATTTGTTCCCGCTGTCACGTGCCTTTGCCAAAAAATAGAAAAGGGAACCTGCTGGGGCAAGGTGGGAACACTGAGCCCAACAGGACAGGGACAAGCCAGGAGAAAGCCTTACTCCTGGCCTCTCCGTCCAGCCACACGTGTGGCCCGACTCTTCCTCACTGAGAAAGTGTCAAAAGCACTCTGGGGGGAAATGACTGTAGTGCAGCAAAAGCAGTTTACTAATGAACTGCAGAAGAAACCCCACACAGGTTGGGCTGCTCTCCTTGAAAAGACCATGGATTGACATGGGAACACAATCCTAGAAATCACACACACACACAACACACAACACACACACACACACACACACACACACACACACAACACACACACACCATTGTTCATTGTATGTTAGAAAGATTCTGTGGAAGAGACTCCTATCCTATTCCCAATTAGCAAAACTTTCTTTTGTCCTGTCAAGGCTGTCAGATTGCTTTAAGCGATGAGAATTGCTCAAAGGAGACTTCAAAAGTAATGTTTAGACTGAGAGCAGCATAATAACGCAGCCACAGCAACAATCATTTCATATTATGTGCTGACTGCTGAATGAAGACTCATCATTTAGTCTGGCTGGCATCATGATTCAATGATGTGGGTAGGTTTAAATAGACAGACTGACGTTCTGCTGAATTTGTGGCGAGCGTGGAGCTTTACAACCATTAATGCCAGCTCAGCCCCTTTAATGTCAAATGAGCCAATTTCAAGAGATTAGTGTTAACATGGTCAAAGAGATAGCACAAAGAGACCCCAAAACATGCATTTCCCAGAATCGGTGTCCCTAAGAAAC
This sequence comes from Lota lota, assembly GCA_026745465.1. Classification (NCBI taxonomy): domain Eukaryota; kingdom Metazoa; phylum Chordata; class Actinopteri; order Gadiformes; family Lotidae; genus Lota; species Lota lota. Next base: position 2,112,347 of record JACYXH010000312.1, on the reverse strand, counting down.
CCATGCATGCACTGCCCTGTAATTCATCCGTTGTATTAAAAGACATTAATGTAAGTAATGTGTGGAAGTTCTAGTCTAGTTCTTCGTAAATGTGTTGAGTGCTCATGTGTGTGTCACGTACAGGAGAAAATGACAATATCTGACAACAAAATGAATAAAAAACAAAGAAACAGAGGAGGCAATAAAAGGCAAAGATTGAGGGAGACAACAAAAAGACGGAAAGAGGGAGAGGGAGAGGGAGAGGAGGAGGAAGAGGAAGAGAAGATCAGCAATGATAAATAGTTACAGACAAGGATGGAGTTTGTACTGATTCACTCGTAAGATGCTGGTGGTTGGCGGACCGAGGGGCTGATTATCTTAAACTGAAGTTGAGAATGATGAAGGACATTCAGCATATCGCCACATGTTCTCTGCACTACCTTAATAGATTAGATTTAAATGGGAGTTGATGGTTTTTTTTTCGTATCTTTTTGTTTAAATTGCCCCAGGACAGCTTGGTCCCTTCATAAAAGCTGCTGACTCAGGGCCATTTAAGCTGAGGTGTCGGGGGAATATTACACAACAAGATTAGAAATGTGATTCTGGAAACCAATGTTTCCAACATTCACATTGTACTCGAGCAATTTCATGTTGGCGTGAACCAACAGTAACGGAGCCAGCCCGATGTGGTCTATTCTCGTTAAAAACCTAATTATGAAACCCATTCCATTTGTATGTTGTCAAAACAGCCTGTGGTTAGTCTGTCATCTCGGTAAAAATCACCAACAAATTACCACACTAACATCATCAATTTAGTTATTAATGTGCCAGCACTCATAGTCTTTAAAACTGATTATATCACTGGCGGCATGAAAAGTACGAATAAATCCATTGCAAAATGTGGCATGTGACCTACATGTGTTTTCAACATTGCCAATGTCTCTGCTTCTGTTTTCTTTGCTGAACAGGTAGCCACAGTTGACATAATAACCACACCGCTTTTCTCACAGACTTGTTTGGCTTCTTCATGTCAGGGTTTTTCCTACGAATACGTATCAACATGTATGAAAGCTGTGATACACATTGTGATCAGCTTGAAACCACAAAGAATATGCTGTACTCCCTAACACGTGTCACTGAATCTATTATGACTAAATTAAACAGATATGTTAATGTGGAAAGAACTTTCACTTCTATTTTCACGAGACTAAAACATTCAAAAACGTTAACGCTCAATTTTGAAAAATATGCTTTGCGTGAAAAGTATTATTATTCAACAAAAGCTTAATCTAATAAAAAAAAAGCAATTATAATCGTCTTGTATATTACACATCACTGTATATTATATTATTTACAAAATTAATTCACGTCCACATTTATACTCTATGGGAACAAGTTCTTCTCACTAAATGCACAAAAAGAAATGACGATATTCCTGGAATTGTATTTCCCAGCCCGCAAAAACGATTGAATGGAGAAGCTATGAAAAACGTTGTACAACTTGTGATGTCTCTCAGTGAGGCCAAAATGCCTTAATGCAATGTGTTCGGCAGTCCAGAAATGTGCTACACCGGCAATGACTGCATCCCAGAGCAGACCTGATGTTCCTACCATATGGGGACCCCTTAATCACTGCCAGGTATGACCACTTTCTCTCCATTGTCACTAAATAACATTTCTGAAAGTGTGACGGGAGAATGACCCGCTGGCCTCCAGCCACCCAGCCAGCGAGGCAGCATAAGGAAACATTTAGACGTTGTTGTGCATGGCCGTCTTCATAGGAACCCACGACAGGCGAGTTGAGTCCATGGAGACCCACATGTTCAGCGTCTTCAGGCTTTAACATCCAACACCCCTTGCCGAGTTAAGGGACACCCTTCGCAAAAAAAAAACAAGAAAAGGCAACTTCATAATCTACAGTCGGTCCTGGAAACCACGGCAACATGTGCCCTCTGTTTGGCACAGTGACCCAGATCGCAACGCTCACGGCACTACGAGAGTTCTCCCCCAAAACGATCTGATACATTCATGCTCTTTTATATTAGACGTATACAAAATAAAGAAAAGTCAAAGTAACATTTGAGACAACAAAGCGATCCAGACGTTGGGCCGAGCCGTCCATGCGAGGAGGCTGGTGAGGGAACCTTGGTAGGAAGTGATTGATGAAACCACCTTCACATGGTTTTGTTTAAAGCCTGAACATGCTAATTTCTTGGCGGTGCCGACACAGGACCATTCATCACAGGCCAGTCACCGGCGGTGACCCGAGTCGCTCGTGTCATTGTTGCACACCCCCGCCCCCCCCCCCCCCCCCCCCCCACCCCCCCACCCCCCGTCTTCTTCACGACTTGGGACTGCGTGACAACTATCCAGGCCGCAGACAAAGATGGATGCCGGGATAGATGGATGGGGAGTGTGTGGGGGTGAGAATGAGAGCTCATGATTGATGGCTCCGCTCTGGAGGGTTGCGGGGCCAAAGAGAGTAGGCACCGCGCGACGAGAGCAATCCCCTGCCTTTCACTCACATTATTGTCATTCCAGCGCGGAGCTACTTACTGCTACCTAACGCTTGCTGCGGCTCCACAGAGCTGTACCCCGTAGAGCCAGAACATCGACTCAGTGTCGGGTGGCTCCCAAGGCCCCATTCCTGTTAAGGTGTGGAGCTAGCAAAGAAAAGGATATTTTATAGGATCCCGTTTCTTAGACAATTTCGATGTTTTTAATACAGTCCGCGGGTTAGACTTAACACGAAAGGGCTGGTGCTGGTTTACGCAAGCCTGTCTCAAATCAGTTCATCGGCCACCATTCTTGCCTGGCTGACCCAAGGAGCACTTCGTCTCGGCCGTCGGGTATCCATCTGAATCGTAACTCAAAGCCACTAAATCGTACCTGCAGGTCTGTTAACATTAACGTTAACGTTAAACATTATCACCATCGCTTAACTGTGAACACCTGATTGCCTCACAGGAAGTAACCAAATATGGGCACAGTGAGTAATAATGTATGCTAATTAAACACTTGTACATACAAAACGTAGGCTGGTATAGGAGGTATAAATAATTAATAGGCCGGCAAGTATAGCACGCGTCTAAGCTAAACGTTCCATTACTTATAGTTGTCAATAAATCACAAAGTCACACAAGACGATGCCCTCTTGTTCATGGCTGACGTTCCTCTGATGACAACACTCTCATTGGACATCACATCTCAGGGCACGCCCACGCCTTCTGGAAAACACCTGCGTACTACCGCCCGCCCTCGCTTCCAAGCTGAGCGAATCAAACAAACAATAAATCAATCTGCAGCCGGCCGCCCCATCCCCCCCCCCCCCACCCCCCCTCCCGAGTGCCATCATTACAGGGGTTTATTTGCCTACCGAGACGTCTGCAGAACCAAGCCGCGTGTTCAGGGCAGCTGCTGATGTCACTGTCCTCCAGCAGCGGGACCCCCCTTCTCTCCTCACACATCTGTTTATTTGGATGTATTTGTGGTGTGTGTGTGTGTGTGTGTGTGAGGGGGGGGGGGGGGGGGGGGGGGGGCACACAAGCTCTCTACAAGAGCGGAATCAAGGACCTAATTATTAGCTGGAAATGAAAGAGCCCATTACACTGTTGGCGCCTGTCTTTATTTCCCTGGCCTGGTGGGTGATCTAGCAAGACAAACGACCCTTGGTTTACCTGGTGATTAACCAAGAAGAGTGAGGCAGAGTTACTGATTGGCTAAAGGGCCTGCCTCACCGACAGAACAATCGAGAGGACTAGATGATGTCACATCATGTGTGTCCAAATCAGAAGTGTTTTCAATTAAAACAACTCGAACGATTGAGAATGGAGCTCATCTCCCTTAAGGGTATAAAAGCAACAAACCTGAAACTGAACACATCTTACTAGCATGTCAGATAATTTGAGACTACATGATAAAAAAAAAAAAAAGAGTTTGATTTCCAGTTAATTTAAATTAAATAAAAAGGTATCCATTAAAATCTCAAAGTCCAAAAAGTTATTATGCAGAGAAAACAAAGGACTGGCCATGGAAAAAAACAGACACGTATGAACATCAGCTAGTGGTGCCAAAGGTCTTGGGTCTGTCCATGAACTATCTCTGAAGGCTGGGAGAGGAGATACAAAAGACACGGAAGGTTTGTGTGTGGTGAACTCTGAAGGCCAAGGTTAGCTAAGCTGGAAACTCATGTTGCCGAAATAACATCAAGCAGCACGAGAGTGGATGGAAAATAGATGAACTCATCATCCATGCATTTGATTGGCCTAACTCTATTACGCCCAGTCTTAAGAATCTAACTAGACGCTGGAGATAGGCAGACACAGAGACATTCAAAAATGGATTTCTAGAGGGTGCGTGTCTGTACATACACATTGCTTTTAAACTCGCTCTTAGCCAATGCTTAAAGCGCAAGTAATTTTTTACGATTGTCACTCATAACCAAAAGCCACTGACATACTGTAGGCTGATGTCATCTTTCAAGGCCCCAATCTGAGAAACATCACCACTAATGAAGTCAAACAATGTGGAGCTTAGAGGGGGAAAACTCCTGTGAAGTTTTCAGTTTTAGTTAGTGGGCACTGGGAGATTTTCTGCTACACTGAATTTGGAGATGGAAATAAGACCACTCTTTGGTCACATAATCCTAAAAATATGACTATAAGTAATGATAGCCCAGCTCATAAAAAATAGAACAGCTCGACCATGGTGGGTGACGTTTTGCTGTTTATTTTACATTAACCAGTAAGATGTAAGTGAGAATATCTGCCCCGGGGGAATTCTACATCTTATACGGCAGACTTTAAAAGGTGCAGTGTGAACTGTACAACTGAATACCCCCCTCTCACTCCTCCCTTTCAAACAATGTATAAGAAGCTACGGTGGCCTGTACTGCTCTTTGAGCTGACAGTAGATATTCCAAAAATATGTAATGTTTTCGTTTAATTATTTATTAATTATTATTATTATTTAGTCTGTAAAGCTAAAGGACCTTACAAGTAAACCAGCGATTATGATCGTTAATAGAAAATGCGTCCTCTTTAGAGCAGTTTGTCCTTTCAGGGCTCCTGTAGAAACATGGCGGTGCTACATGGTGGGCTCCATAGAAGAGGACCCGCTCTCTATGTAGATATAAAGGGCTCATTTCAAGGTAACAAAAACACAACAATTCTTATTTTCATGAGATTATACACTAGATAAAAATTATGAATATAAAATTGTATTTCTGCAAAGTCCGTTCCGCTAGATCCCAAACGTTTTACACACTGCACCTTTAAAGTCTCTGAATCAAAAGAATATCACAAGTTGTACGTTATTTTCCTTCGAACAGACTTTTTTTTGCATCAGTCCAGGCCTGGATGGGGGCTTTGGGTTCAACTCTAACCCTAAACGGAGGGTCACTGGTCTCGCTTGACCTGGCCGTGGATTGTTACCTGAAAAGGACATGAATGCAACCTCCCTTTGCGCGGGTCAGGAGCTGTGTCTGAGAAGACAAACTAAGAGCTTAATCTATTTATAGGGAAACACACGGCTACAGCACAGTAATCATGAGAGGAAGAAAATACAAGCCCTAAATGTCGTCGCCATGGTGATTTCGTCGCAAGGTGATTTTTCAGAAGCAATGAGGAGAGCCTGGCTTTTTGCCCCAGCTTCAAAACTTGAATCTATTTCCCGTTGCCCCTTCGAAAGCATTAAACTATCCTGTTACTTTTTACCTTGTCGATTTTGTCATTTAATACAAGCAAGAAATGCAGCACCTACAACATTTTCCAAAGCAATGACACAGGTAATATAAGTACAAGTACACATCTGATGGAAAAACATCAAAATGGCATGTTATCGTTTTTCTCCATTGCAAACAAGGTAGAATGCTTAGTGTTTTCAGTACAATAATGACAGAACATTTACTTTCTGAACAAGGAATTGTTCACCTATACACTTCAAGATAAACAAATTTATATTTGATGATTCTCAGAAAATCCTCAGTGATATTGATGTCTGTGATTTCTTTAGGTAAAAATTATAAATATAAAGAAAATCCATAATAACAAGTATCACATTTTTGGCAATGCCAGTTACTGGCAATCAATGTTGATCAACTGATTTAGCAAAATATGTTAATTTGGTGAGTTTAAATCTGGGAGTAGAAAAGTTCAAATGAATTGAACAAGCTTTTATAATGTATTTTAAGCATTTTGTATATTTTTACACATATTTACTCCCACTCTTTCCTTCACTTGGTGGATATATAATGAGCCTTAAACTCAAACCTCTGAGATGCACTGAAACTGTGACTTTGAATTGAAGGCCCTGACACTCCATACGAAGCCCTAGGAGAATCCAGGGATCCGCTGCAACTCAACTCATAAAATCAGCTCCATCAGACACTCAGGTGAGCTCTCAGAGCCATGGACGATGGAGAAGAAAGAGAAGGAGTAGAAGACTTGCAAAGGAGAAGTTCAACTGAAGGGAGGAGAAAGGGAAAGAATCAGAGTTAAAGAAGCACAGCCGAGGGACGGAGCGGGCCCGGTGATTCATTGCCAGGTGTCAACGGGCCTCATGCACCTTGAGCCCGGCTCTACATTTGGAAAGAGATCCGGCAGATGCTGTGACATTCGGGGATAGTTCCACAGTGAAATTCCCATGACACTTGCTCCACCACCTTTGCTCTTCAGCCCCAGGGACTAACTTCTCAGAGTATAGCAAAAGTATTCGGGGAGACGTGTAAAACAGAGCATATTATGCATTACGATGTGGTAATTTACTGTGATTGTTTTTTTTTAGAATGCGAGTGGAATGGTGTAATGGCTCTTAAACGATTTTGCACGGTTTCAGTTTCAACACATGGAGCTTGTACACTCAATACACACTCTGGCCAAAGGAGACGTACAGAAACCCAGGTTTCCCATCAATGTCAGGTGCACTGTAAGGGGACATGGTGCTTATCTGTTAGCGGCTGATACATTTGCCTTGTGGTTTCAGCAAAGCAGATCCGATTCTCAGTTACAGTTCGGCGATCGACTGTTCACTTCCATGTTATTGGAAACACTGACGCAGAGTGTTAGAGCACTGAGACGATAAAGCAGTTGTAGTTCAATAGGGAAATAGGAGAGCAGGCTAAAACAACACTCAGTCTCTCTTTATTTCTAACCCTGTCTTGACACACAGTCACTCTCAGAGAGATAAATCGGTGTTAAGAAAAATCAACAAAACATCTGCCATTCCTTCCCAGCAAAAGGAAGTTCTTTGTTTCCACTCCAAGGTCAATGGATCATACAACTTCTTCTCCTTCTGCATTTGTTTGGGCACATCTGCACGGAAAGGATATTACAGGATACTGCAACGCCTTTCGCACCCAGGTCAAGACTGGGGGAAATACAGTGTGAGTCACAGCTGTCTGTGCTGTAGGTGTCTGACAAACCTCCAGATGGATGATTGATTTTCCGATTGACCTTTTGAATGCATCCCACTTCAATGGACATTTCACAGGTCCTTATACAGTCAACATAATAATAATACAACTAAACGAAAGGACCCACCAGTAATGACTCCGTTGGGAGTGACAATAGACCTACATCTGAGACCTCTGGCCTCCCCTCTCCAGATGGAGGACTGCAGCTGTACAGGGTTTGGCATTCCTTAGCTTTTCTTCACAGGAAGCACCACTGGTTTCACTTGAGGCCTAGAGAAGAAAAGCAGCCTTCGGCCTGATAGCCAATCACTATCCAGGCCATCCCAGAATGGCCAAGAACAGCAAGCCGGAACTAGGGGACTCGCTGACCCTTAGGGCTGTCAAGTTCTGGTCGGTAGGTCGATTGGTGGGTCAAATATGCACTCGTTCGACCAAATTCTCATTGGTCAGACAATCGCTGGTGTTACTTTCATAAGGAAGATAACATTAATTATGAATAAAAATTATATTCAAGGCTTCGTAGTTTGTTTTAATAATCACATGGTTTAATAGACTTATAAGATAAGTCAAAACATCCTGAACTCGCCTAACTTAAGGAAGACTGCTAGTCGTAACTTACTGAAAATTTACTGGGCTCCAAACGAATTGCCACCATGTCAAAGAAGTCGTCAGTGTTGCAGCATTTTGTTAAAAATGATGACAAAAAGTACGTAGGAATATCATCTAAAAACGTTTATCATAATTACTTATTTCTTTCATGAGGTCTGCGATGCTCCGTCAACTTTCGTGTTAAACGCTCAACACTTTAAAAAAGTACTCATGCGGAAGAATATGGTCGTAGCAAGGGTGTTCAACGCCACACTGAAAAGCCCTGGGTTCAGTCCCCACTGTCCACAGCCATCCTGTACGGATCACTGAGACGGCTAAGCTATCCCATTTTACCAACTGCCTTGTATCTCCTGAATAATATATGCACAGGTACACCTGTCATGATAGTCCAATGACAATCCCAACGCAACAATGCAAACAGATATCAGCATGAGTGAACTCGTATTGGGTCAGCGTGTGTGCAAGCGCACCATGCTTTCCGACACTGCAGCAAAAAATTCCACTAGTTCCAGAAATGTCTCTGACAACATGTGTATTCTTCTTATCGACCCACGCAGCTGCTCTCTGTTTTACACACCGCATCAAATGGGCTCATGTGTATGGAACTTAGGAACTCTTTACTCACCAATGCTACGTGTGTGTGTGAGAGAGAGCCGCGGTAATCCTATCGGTGTGTAGACAACGACTTAGCACATAAACCACTCTCCCTATGCCGCCACCAAGCTAGGATAATGGCTGCTATAAATTATGTGAAAGGGGAGTGTGGAGCGAGTGACAGCTGAAACTCTCAAATGCGCAGTCTCGACATGTCACCAGCAAACGTCAGCCGCGCTGCAACACCCCCCCATCAGCTATCTGTGTGTGACCCAGACTGTGGACTATTGATCGTTTATAGCGTCCTGGTAGTGACCCATTAAAGTATCTGATTGTTGTGTGGCTGACAGATGATCCCCCCCAGAACCTCGAGTGTCTCAGGTACCACCTGTCTAAGGGGAGGACAAATAAATAGAAAATGCACACCAAAAGAAACATAAATGTGGAGTGATACCTTGAGCCCGGCCCGGCCTGTAGCGAGGGCGCTGGCGTTATTTATGGGCTGATGAGAAGCATTTAGCCAGAAATAACTCCAATGTACCATTAGCTTAGCCCGGATCTGGTTCCAGAGCAGCGGACCCTGGGGCTTTCTGCGCCAGGCATTAAAGCAGCAGGGGGGCTCTCAGAGAGTTATGGCGTGAACCCCGATGCGCTTTCTCTAGACCAGCGAGCGACACGCGCACACACAGCCTATACATGATGTCATCCTTTTCTACCATGGGGATGGGAGACTATGCGTGTGTGCGCGTGTGTATGTGCGCGTGTGTGTGTGTGTGCGTGTGCGTGTGATAAGGGAATGCTGGGCTCTCCCCCAGAGTTGGAGAATGCATTGGTCGTTCCGCTGCAGAACAATGTAATGTGCAGCGTATCTGGAATTCTACACACTCATAGTTCTAAGGACGCACATGCGCGCACACACACACTCACCACACACACACACACACACACAGTTGCGTACCATTCTGCTCCTCCAGCTCGTTGCCTATCTCTCTGCCCATCATCTTCTGCCGGCTGATGACCGCCGCCAGGGCGTCCAGACCAGCGTCCTGGGCTGGACAGAGATAAGACCAGAAGACAGATGAGTGACCATCGGTAAGGAAACCCCGAGAATCCGCACTACAGCCCATCATCAAGACAGACAGACAGACAGACAGACAGAGACAAAGGAAGAAAGAAAGACACAGAAAAGAGAAAACCACCAAAAATCCACAATCAATGTAGCTAGTAATACACGTATGTGCACAGGAATGCACTTGGTACACAGCCATGGGGGTCAGAAAAACGGCTGAGAGACAGACAGATTCGCCGTTCCTTTTTAATGAGCCAATTGCAGGACGGGGATAATTAAGAGTGCAGGGCATTCCACAGGAGGCAGCATCTGGATTGACAAGGCTTCAGTAGGCCAGCTGAGTGGACAGTGGACCACATGGAAGTCATTCAAGCTCTGTTATTACAACTGATCCAGGGCCAGGTGGAGAAAGAACCACTGGCAACACGATGTAGGAAAGTACAATACAAAGTACAATATAAAGATCAGGTGAATCGAATGAGACACCAGCTCAAATGTAAACTAAAATAGCATACTGTTCTAGTCAGAATCTACACATACAAGACGATGTGAAAAAAGAGAGAAGAAAGAAAATAAACAAAGAACATAGAACCAACATTTGGCCCTTCTAAGTCTCCATTTATATGTCACAGACAACCACAGGAATTCAGTGTAACCACAGGTTCAGGCACTCGCCATTACCCAACGCCAGCCCCAGAAACCCCACTAGGAACGGGGAGAGAGACTCTGTGCGGTCTTAACAGGAATCTCCCAAAGCAGACTGACAATAGCCAGAGCTGTAATGGAGAGATAGCAAGTGTCACAAAGGTGAGGTGAAGCTAGCCCCAACTGACCTTCCATGATGCTGTACTGCTGCTGCTTGATCTCTCCGAAACTCAGGCCCATGGTCTCCTCTGATTCGTTGACGAGCCACGGGTTGGCCACTCCCCTTCCGCTGCCGCCGTCCCCTGCTCCGGACATGAGCGTTGTCCTGCGAGAGACGTTCGTCATTATTACCGTGTTTAGTTGTAAACGCTCCTCTGCACTTCCTGTCTCCTGCTTCAATAAACCACTTGTCACAAACACACAAACGAGGGACAACACAGTGCACGCCATATTAGTCATTTACGTTAGGAGATGCTTCTATTCAAAGCAACAAACGGTGAATTTAGATTTGACATGTCATAAGGGGGTAAGGCATTTACTGTGGGAGCCCCCTCACTGTCCTGACATCTATACACACAACTGCTACAACTGAGATGATTGAGTTGAATTCAAATGAACCCTGCACCCTCTTTGGGGCTAGACTTCCCTTGGTGTGCCCCCCCCCCCCATTTGTGGGTATGTGTGTGCGGTTTACCAATGTGAATCACGTAGAGGCAGAATAGGAAAGGGAATATTTATTTCTGACCTGAACAGGCCCCATGTAACGGATGCCTAGTTCCTAGGCCCTGATTTCAGTTCTTCCACAGTAAAAGTACATACATTTCTGGTGGTGCCAAGATCCAATCAAGTAGAAAAAGTAGCCCCAATAATAAAAATATCTGAGAGATATATATAGCTACATTGTCTGTCCCAATCAGTTTGCCGTCGGGCAACCTAAACTAAGCTCAAAGAGTCCAGTGTTTCAATATCGCCGTAAAAATCGATTAATTTCTACAAAATTTAAAAGAAATTAAGCCTTTTAGACCAAAACCTTTTTGCTTACTCAGCGAGTTAGCTGTAAACGTTAGCGTAGCGCACATGCTGTGGGCTCTTGCTGCTACACAGCGACACACCAGAGGGCTCAGTTGTGTTTCACTTAACACTGCTGCTTGGCTTTTACAGCCCTTTCTTTGATAATGGCTTAAAGCTGTGTCTCGGGGTCCCGAGGCTGATTTGTGGTAAGTACTCCAGGGGTCTCAGTGTAAGAAAGGATTGGAAAGTATCTGTCGAGAGCGACTGATTTTCTGGTCAAATCCAGGAGACATGACCAGAGCCACAAGCAGACCTCTGTGTGACTCAGGAAGTGATTCAACTGAGACAAGCGAGAATCCATGTTGTGGTTTTCCTGTCAAAATGAAATCCTTTAAGTGCCGATATGCTACATTGTCTCTTGTAGATACATTTGACCCGTTCCCATTTCAACGAAGACCCAACGAATGCAACTGCTGAATGTGACAAAAGCGCACAAACTCTCAACTTCAAAAGCTAAACTTTCCCCTTATGCCCGAGCGCCAGAGCATGGATCGCATTTCTGAGCAATCCCTTTAACTTGGGCATTTGTATCAACAATCATCTTTAAGTGGTACGATAAGGGTCTGGAAAACAGAGGCTTTGCGGTGCTGCTGTTTGGATGATGCGGGCCAGAGCCAATACCATCAGTAGGTCTGCTCTGCAGCGGCACCGGGCCTAATCCTGCTGACATGTTTGATAACTAACCCAGCACTTGGAACCCGGCCACTTCCTATGTGACGGCGCCCAGTGTGTGAAGATCCAATTAGCCCATCAGTGGGAAGAGCTAAAAATCAGTCAGGCACACTTGCTTGGCGGCAGTAGAAATGCCGGGGCCACGGCCATTGTGGCCTAAACATCAAGGCCCTGATCTAAGAGGTTTGGACAGGCGAGATTCAACTAATTACAGCTATTTCCCAAAGGGCAATCGAGTAGGAGGGAGAAGGTTTTTGGAGCGCGCTGAAGGCGCGGGACCGCTGGATCTCGGAAGGTTAGCTGAGCCCTTCAGATCGCGGCCCCATGTCCTACTTTGAGATGGAGAAAGTATTGTTTTAGGAATAGATTAAGCTTTACCTCTAAAGCCCCAGCCCCTTTTTTTCTCTCTCTACTCCAGTGCTCTCCAAGCCCGGGCTTAGGTTAACCAAGCATGGCCAAGCCAACCCACCCTCCCCCCGATTCTGTTCTCCAGGACCACACAGAGGGGAGAAGTCTTAGTAACACCAATGTCCTCGCTACACGGCACTAACAGTTAAGGGTCCAAACTTAACTATCTTTCTACCTGCCAGAGTGGAAAAATCCACAGGCCAAGCAATTGTTTTAATATCTAACCCTGATTTACTTTTACATGCCAGTTGGTCAATTCTATCCACCACTGGCAGGTGTCAGGTGTTGATGTTGGACCTATACGCCTATAACACTACACCTTGCCTTTTCTTTACGGTTTGCAGTTTGGTCTGTAAGACGGTGTGTGGATTTACATAGTTCATGAAAATCTAAATACAAACGTGCCTGAACTGGCTTTTTATTTTGGCTTATTTTGATGAACTAATGTCATTTGAACTAAATTATTATACCAAGAATAACTATTATGGCTGTTTATAATTATAAAAATTATACCATGAAGTAAAACCCATCAGGCTTTGCAAAAAAAAGAAAAAAGAGTTTTCATACAAAAACAAGACAATTAATTCAGGAGGAAGTGAGCAGCATAAGCCTATTTCCTCTTCCTGTCCAAATAAACGCTGGCTGATGGGGTCAGTCACTCTACGCTAGGTAACAACCATCTGTTTCCTTGGCAGTCACCTCAATATGAAATCATTGGATGAAGAGGATATCAGCGGTGACACCTGGTGCTTTTGTCAACAATTCCAAGTTATAAAGTAATAGCATGATGAGGAGTTATACACAGAGACCAGCCTACTCCCACTGTGTGTGTGTGTGTGTGTGTGTGTGTGTGTGTGTGTGTGTGTGTGTGTGTGTGTGTGTGTGTGTGTGTGTGTGTGTGTGTGTGTGTGTGTGTGTGTGTGTGTGTGTGTGGGAAGGTGCCAAACATGTGATCAGCAGGGCGAAGCGTCTGCAAAGCCTCCTAATGGAAATGAATTAGCGGAGGGGTCGGCAGAGAGGCAGGCCTCCCTCCACAATTGATGCTACAGGGGAAGAGGTCAAGGTGCACGGCTCATACCGGATGCCCAAAGTTACTGACCGGTGACTTATCCTCAAAGGGGAGCAGCGAGCATGTAACTGGGAATCATCCAATAAAGTGAAGATTCATTATTTTAATTGGACAACGTGGCGCCGGTTATTCTTTTGAATCGCCGATTTAAAAAAAGGGTGGACGAGTTATGGCCTGGGTGGGCTTGAATGAATAGGATGGTGGATTGACTAATAAATGCTGGTGGATCCTGCCAGCACTGACCTATTGTGACGGTTCCCCATTCGTAAATTGACACATTCCTGATGTGATTAAAAGGCTAAATGTTAACACACTTTTAATTCCATAAGTAAAAGGGTAGACCTAAATACACTTTTACATTTCATATATTACCAATGACAAATTAAATCTATCTGAAATAGCATGTTAACAAAAACACGTCCCTTGAGACATAAGACTTTTATTTGAACCCCTGATTGTGAATCAGTCTATTAGCCCCATGCAGGGCCTTCATCATGGATGGAAGGGTGGATGAAAAGCCATGCGTTTGAACATACAACTACATGTATGTTGAACCCAAGTTCAACATACATGCATTCTCAAGCTTCTGAAGTCCTGGCTTACATGTTACAAACATGAAGAGCTCAGGCAACGACCCTCTGAGAGAAACGAAACATGTTATTGCCATGTTTTAGCAATGTGCCATGCTGTTGTTCTGTTTTTTTTATATTGGTTAATTTGACACGTTATTAATAAAAGGACATGTAGTTCAGTCACCGATAAAAATATCAATGCGCCACTTTTATTTAGAAAAAAAGTAATCTGATCATCTACGAAAAAAGAAGGAAGGATAAGCTGTAGTGGGTGTAAACAAATGACGGATCATTAATATTACTATATTTGACTTTAATACTGCATGACATGGCTTACCTGGATGGTTCTTCTCTGACTTCTCCTCTGAAGGTGGCGTTGAGATGTTTCTCTCTTGTGACCAGGTCATCCACTAGGTTCTGTCTCCTGTCAGCCTCGGACTGCATTCTAGCATGCTTTTGTTAGGGGAAACAGTTATTAATAGAATAATATGTTGTTAATAGCCAGCATTTCTTCTTGTAGTTAAAAAAAAGGACATTTGGGTGTTAATGATGGTAGATTTCAAAGGAGTAATATAACAATTATAATGGTATTTTTGCTGCTGCTGTGACACATGCTCTTTATCAAGGTATTACACACGTTACTGACTATGGGAAAGGTTTGACATTTATAAGATACCATGTTGCCCTCTATTGGACAATTGTTGTTACTGCAAGTAGATGACAACTATACAGAAAGGGATATGAACACTCGTTGTAATCCACATATTCATCGTTTGGATATAATTTTATACAGCCTGTTGTTCATACCGATGTTTCTAATGTTTTTAAGCTTTGTGACTATTGTTTGACCAATGGAGATGATGTGAAACACCAATGTTAACTACAGCTTCGAGAAGGATACATTCGACGGGACGATGAAGCTCGTAGCAGACTCTCTCTCAGCTGGGAGATGTTCTGCTTGAGCTTCTGTAATGACGCTCTTAGTGTCATGTTGATCTGAAATAATCACATGCATTGAAATAAATTATTCTGTAACACTTTACAATAAGGGGACATTTATGAACTATTAAATAACATTAGTTAATGCAATAATAAGCATTATTATATAGCATTAGCATAGGGAAGGGTAAGGGGTAGTGTGTTAGTATGAACCCTAACACTATTAAATAATGTTTACATTAATACCTTAGTTAACATTAACACTATTACCTTAGTAAACATGAACACCGTTAGTATAGGGTTAGTTAACCAGTTAACTGATACTTGGCTTTTAATCAATGCTTATCACCACATTAACTAATGTTCATTAAGTGTTCATTAATGTGCCCTTATTGTAAAGGGTGTTATTCTAGGCTTATAGATCAGATCCATTGGTCCATTGGGTGCATAGTACACCCCACTCCCTCACCTTGGCCGGGTTGCCCCCGGTGCTCTGTTGTCTGGTCCTTTCATGTATATTCTCTGCTATGTCTTGCGCCAGCCGACACGTCGCGTCGTAGTTCTGTAACCTTCGTAACATGACGTCACATGAAATGACATCACATGGTATAACATGGCATACCATTGCACAGAAGAGGAGTGTTGACCAGAGGGTACTGTGTCATCCCTGCACTGCTATGGTTTAAGATGAGCCGTTTTAACACGGAACAAGACTTATTGCTTTAATACCAGGGCGAATCTAAGCTCAGCGTTGTTGATGCTGAGCTTAGACTCACTTAGCAATGCCAGCACTAACTCACACTCAATTGTGCACTTTACAGTCTATGGAACAACGGTAGTAACTGCAATTATTCAACACAAACACAATATATATATATTATACTAAGACTATAAGACTTATACATGTACATACTATTAATATACATTTGTAATGACATGTTGAACTGTTGCACCGACAAGCTGAGGTTAGCTCGCAACAGTTAGCCTCCATAACAAGATCCGTAAATGCATAGTTAATGTAACAACGACACGAACTAAGTGGCCACTATGTATTATGATCATTATGACACTTACCACGGATCTTGAGACATATTTAGATGATGTCGTGTTAGCAAGTATCCAGGTAAGCGTTAGCAGCTTCTTGTTTTGGTGTGACGTCAGAACGGAACTCTGCGAGGTACAAAAGATACTTGGCGTATTCGTTAAATGGACAGTAGTAAAAGCAAATCCCCCCTCGGTCGCTCTCTCTCTCTTTTCTCTCTCTCTCTCTCTCTCTCTCTCTCTCTCTCTCTCTCTCTCTCTCTCTCTCTCTCTCTCTCTCTCTCTCTGTCTGTCTGTCTGTCTGTCTGTCTGTCTGTCTGTCTGTCTGTCTGTCTGTCTGTCTGTCTGTCTGTGCACAATGTGTTGGATGGTGTGTCTGTTAATATATCCAAACATATATTTATGTCTTAATGTATTTGTAATGTGGTTTGTGGTAAATTTACATAAATATATCTGTATCTATCATATTTCAACATTTGGTAACTGTCCCGGTTCTGAACTGGATTTCAGACTATCATATTGCAAACCATAGAATGCTGAATCTCTCTCTAAGCACACCAGGCATTTTCTATTTGTACATCTTCTATCCAGAAAGTTTTGACTTGACAAAGCAGACATTTTAAACCAAGCCTATTTCAGCAGTCAACATCTCAAAGCACGCGTGACATTCAATAGACCTTATTCACAGAGGTGCCATTGTAGGACACACAGGTGTCGACCTTAATAATAGTCTGCTACAGGGTACTAGTTCATGGTCAGTGTGTGATAACTTCCCTAGTCTAGTCTGCTACCGTGCCCTGGTACAAAGTACCAGCAGATCCATAACTGGTGTTATGAGCACCCCATGTGTTGGTCCTGCAATGACGCCTCTGTGAAACGGGTCTATTGCAAGTTATCCCCTTTTGAAATTCTACCGAATCACATTCAAATACAAAAAGCCTTCATCACAAAGGTGGCAAACGGATGTAGCTCATTAAGTTAATTAAATGTGTCTGAATGCACACCAGTGCTATTACACTTCTGTGATGGAGGCCTATGTAATGTTCTTATTTAACTATAATAAAGTATATATTTCCCATAGGGGACAGTAGAGTTTGTTTTGCATCTTCCCTCTGTGTTTAGATCATAACATGTAACTGTTGTGTGGAACAATAACATTGGTTAGACTTCTCAGAACTCATCTTGCGTTCTGAATGCAACAACTCGAGAGATTTTGAATGACCCGCATAGTGGTTTTCTCAGAGATGGTCACCACTATTTACAGTATGTTGTTTTGTGTGTATTATCTGTGGTCCCTCAGTCAACGCATATTGACCCATTTAAATTGACCATATCAATTTAAATGGGTTTTATAAACTATGTGTGACGGATCAACATTGCAAAAGCTTTTAGTTAAAGTAATATATGTTGATATTTAATATGTTTAGAATGTATTCGTTTTTGTTGTAACATTCAATAATAATTCAATCTATATTGGCGATATTACAAATTTGAGACAAACTTTCCAAATATAACCATATATAAGTGTGGATAGCGTGTTTTTGTGTTAAGTATTAAAATAAAACTGGGGAAGTATTCAAACTTGTGTGTGTGTGTGTGTGTGTGTGTGTGTGTGTGTGTGTGCTGATAGATTAAACATATCAATGTACTCTTTTTGTAAATAATTTAATAAGTAGATCCATTGGTTTGCATATAAGACCTGCTGCGTTTGTGTTCTAAATATAATAGCACCTAAAACAATGTATTTAAAAAGGGAATTAATTAAGAACAAAACACCACCATTTTGGAGAAAGAAGAGCAGAGGTCTATAAATGGAAGTTTCCATTTGCAACACACACAAACAAACTCAAAAGCAGCCTGCGGGACACACATGATCACAGCCTGTATATAAACCTTCCTTCCCAGAGTGTTTGAGCAGTGAGCCCTTTGACAGAACGCCCTCTACACGCTCATAGACACACCCACACACACACAAACACATGCCACCATTCCTGAACTCTGGATGATTATGATCCATATTCCGATGACTTTGGAGTTCCCCCACTGCGGGACTATGGATTTAGATTCAATAAACGTCACAGCAAACCAAGACTTAACTTCTGTTGTGAATGGCAGAGGCAGGCAGAGGTCTCACTCCTATTACAGCGCAGAGGACGCCAAGAACTACGGTCTGCACACGGAGACAGAGAAAGATGTGGTCAGGCCACGTTCCAGGTACCCTCACAGTTGCAGTGCTTCCAAGTGCAATTGGTTATGTTGTCTGTTTCCCCCCCCTGGGGGGGCATCACTTCTTATTTTCTGTGTCATATGTGCACTGGTAGGTTTTTATTTTTTATCATTTACTTAGTTTCAGTTCAACTAATTGATCACAGCCAGCAGGTATTGGTAAAAGGCAGATGTTCTCTGGTCTGCCGTAACAAGGTAAACACGTGTGATGATATGAACTCCAAACAACAACAAAGCAAAACGCATCGATTTTCTTTAGGTCCTTTTACAGTTACGAGACCGCCGAGACCTTACCTGATGAATGCGATGAGAACAAAGGCCGCTCCGATTTCCTGTGGCCAAAAGCTGCCTCAATGCTGGAGTTCAAAGGGACCAAAAAGGAGAAGAAAAGTGAGAACAACGTCACCATGCTGCTCACCTCCAAGAAATCCAAGTCCAAATCCAGCAAGCATGTCTCAACCAAAGAACATAATGGTATCCTCATCTCTCAGACATTATAATGTGAAGAATATGTTGTTACAGGACCCATTGCAGCACAACATGTTTTTCTTAATCATTGCACATATGGTTAATGATCCACTTTTCTTTTTGTCTTATAATTAGCCGGCATACGAGGAAGCCTCAAGGCGGTTTCGATGTTGACGATCTCTGAGTCCGATAACTGGGAGATCAGCTCTAGTGCAGGAATGAAGTACGGCCAGTTTGTGGACTGGGAGAAGATCGACCCGGAGGCAGCACAACGCTACCAGCTGCTCCTGAAGAGCGACCACAGTGAGATGAAGACCATGGGTCGCAAGGGATTCTGGGCCGCTCCCCACACCCTGCGGGCCAAAGCATACTACCATATCATCCATGGCATATACTCTAGGTTTGAAGCAATTTAAGCACATTTCTTTTACCAAAACAAATACATTTGTAATGTGTTAATTTACATATACATATATGTGTGTGTTCACACCTATCCTAGTTAGCCCAGACCTATTGGAGAGAATGGAAATCTCCAGTTAGATTATAGGTTATTATTAGAACATCATTGGTTACCAGCATATGAGAGATGTTCTGTTGTGAAGATCCTGACCATACCGCACAAATAACGCGACTGCAACTGTACTCCCAACGTTTCCATCAGGTCGCCGACGCCAGACAAAGACGTCTACCAGGATTTGGCCAGAGAGCTTTTTGGGGAACAGAAGATCAGTACCCACCCATTTCCTGAGTACATGGAGGGGGGGGAAATACCGAGGTACCTGCTCTGGAAGTGCACTGACCAAAACAATCGCTCTTGACTCTATTGGTAGCATGCATGTTCAGCAAAAAAGATAATGTCAGCAACCAATACAACTCACCACCCTCAGCGCACGTGGGCTGATATTTCCATAAAAACTTCCACTGCTTGGTCTAGTTTGATGAGCACCTTTCATGGTCATATGCTCTTGATGGTTGAATACAAACCCGGTTATGATTTGTTTTGTGTGGTCTACTTCATTTTGTATATGTGTATATATATATATATATATATATATATATATATACATATACATGTATGTTGTACTTTATTTGTATCTTATGCCGAGTTTAATTTCCTGTTTTCCTTATCCAGGCATTGCCTCAACAAGGCGGGCCTCAACTCGGTGAAAAAGATCCTGCTTTGCATCAGCAAGTACTTCCCCGAGATGAACTTCTGCCCCATCCTGCCGGCCCTGGTGTCTCTCATCCTCCACTTCAGCGAGGACGAGGCCGAGTGCTTCCACAGTGTCTGCAGGCTCATCGCCTACAACGACCCCAACAAGCGCTACGTCGACCAGACCTTCCTTACTTACCGGGCCTCCTGCATGACCTTCGGAGACCTGGCCAACAAGTACTGCCGGGGCATTCGTAAGCTGATCGCCAGCTCCCACCATAACCTCTTTGAGTTCTACTCCGACTGGATCATGTGGATCTTCGCCGACCTGCCGTTCACCTACGCCATCCGTGTGCTGGACGTCTACCTCCTGGAGGGCTACAAAGTGCTCTACAGGTGAGCTGCTGCATGAAGGGGTGGGTGACTGTGTGAGTGGCTTTGTGTGTGTGTGTGTGTGTGTGTGTGTGTGTGTGTGTGTGTGTGTGTGTGTGTGTGTGTGTGTGTGTGTGTGTGTGTGTGTGTGTGTGTTTCTGTCTGTCTCTGTCGGACTGTTTGTGTGTATGTCTATTTCCAAGTGTAAACGCAAAATTACAAAATGTTTTTGTACAATTCTAAATTTTGCCATGCTGATTAGAGACGCATTCAATCAAAAGTGACGTAGGAAAACATGCATTGTTAAAAATCATATACAACGCTATGTAATCGATGACGTATAAATATCAGAAGCCGATGTACGCAGGGTTGCCTTGGCGTTGCTGAGCCTCTACAAAGTATCTGTGGCGTCGCGGGTGGCCGGCGTGGAGGACTTCAGAAGGGACATGAAGAGCTTCGTGGAGAACGTGGCGCGCCACTGCACGGTCGAGAAGCTCCTGAAGATGGCCTTCGCGATCCAGATGGCCACACGGCGAGAGCTCAACCTGCTCTTCAACGCCAACAAGGACTCACTCAAGCAAAAAGGCGTCAGCATCCACCAAAAGCGGTGGGTAAAAAGGGCATGGGGGTTTGTAGTGCAGTTGGTCTAGGACACGGTGTTACCCGACCTAGACACACTTCATACAAATGTAGTAGTACTTTGCTGAACAAAACTAGCCACTGGAGAATGCATGTGCATGCATCGATTTACTTCAGGATGTAAAGATGACAGATACAAAAGCATGTTATAATGTAATATCCATTGGCACATTTCCATGTTATCCATATAAATCATTGGTTTGAAGGTATAGACCATTTTAATGTTCTTCCGTATTGCGGCGGTTTCCTTTCCTTCTTTCAGACAGTCGGTTCAGATGGTGGACTTCAGCCCCTTTAGCTCCAGTGTTGTGACAGGCACCGAGATGAGAGTGGTCTGGGCCTGGATACCAGAACGCTTTGCCCTCTTCAGCCCAGTTCAGCTCTTCAGTACGGCCGAACATGGAAGAAGTTTGGCTACGTGAGTCAATAGGCTTCCCTTGATTTAGCCTCTACTGAAGAGCCATGTTGCTTTGATATAGCCTCTACTGAAGAGCCATGTTGCTTTGATATAGCCTCTACTGAAGAGCCATGTTGCTTTGATATAGCCTCTACTGAAGAGCCATGTTGCTTTGATATAGCCTCTACTGAAGAGCCATGTTGCTTTGATATAAATGCTGGAGCAAAAACAGATTTCCTGCAGTCATGAATCAAATCATTTCATTATCATTTGTTTTAATATAAATAACAACAGTTGTTTGTCATTAATAACTACTAAAGACAAAATCAGCATCTACAATGTGAAACATACCCTAAGGGTAAGTTGCATAACAAAGGAGACTACGTGTGTTTTCACTATAAACATGTTTGTCTTCACAGTCTTAAACATGAAATGACTCCTTGGTTCAGTGGTGGGAGGTGTTTTGGATACAACAATGTCATCAAGTATACTAATAAATTGCTGTTGTATATTAGAATTGTAATACTAAAACCATCTACTGTAGAAATGCATATAATTTCCATATGTTGTTGTTGTTCATAAAGATTCTACTCTCTTGTCGAGGGGCACGAACCAGCTGTCTTGATTCTCAAAACGGCTGACGAAGAGGTGAGACTCTAATCGAGTGAAACATTTTGAAATTTGAACTTAGTTATTTATTGAACATCGACATTGTCTTTGTGATAATAACACCACGTCTTCCTCCACATTACAGGTCTGTGGTAGCTTCTTGTCAACAGATCTGACAGAAAGAATAAAGCATGAATCCAACGATTATTTTGGCACGGGCGAGTGCTTTGTTTTCATGGTGAGTCAATATTGACCATTGTTTCTTTTGACTTAACCTATTCAGTTCTTGAACACTGAACTTGAATGCTTTCTACTTCCAGCTCCGGCCTAGCATGGAGCGCTACCAGCGGGCCATGGTCAACATTATGACGCGCACAGACTCAAGCAGCAGTGTCTCCTCCCAGTCATCTGACAGTGAAAGTTGCCCAAACACAGGGCCCACCAGCCCCACGCAAACACTGACGTGTCCTGCAGGCACCCTCCAGGATCCCAGCTACCTCACCATCCCCTTCACAGCCGCGTCGGATGAGCCCATCACTGCCAAAGAACCCAAGAGACCAAAAGAGCAAATGGCGTCAATGTTTATAGCAGCCGGCGACGACAAGCTTGTCATTGGTAAGCCTTATGATGTTTGGATGATGATAAAACATGTTTCAATGTTTGATGTATATAGTGGTTTTACAACTTTTTTAATACAGATCATATTTATAGATACAGAATAAGACACACAGACAGAGATTACCTGTATTACTATTCAAAACCCTTTGCGTTGTTTTGTCAACAAAACTTGGACAGGTAGGCAGGCAGACAGACAGACAGACAGACAGACAGACAGACAGACACACACACAAAACCTTTTTTCTGTTGTGTTGTCAACAACACTTGGAAGAGGATAGCTTGTAAGTGATGTAAACCGGCTTTACATTGATATGCTGACTCCTTCATTATGATGTGTCTCAGGTGGTGATGGGGGTCATGCACTCTGCATACACAGAGATCTTGAGAGTGGATTCACGGAGAGATGTGACACATTTCAGAGCACGCCGCTCTGTAGGGGAAATTTCAAGATCCAGTCACTGGAGGTCTGGGGAATCCAGAACTCAATCTCGTTCGCTCCCAGTGAAAGACAGCACATTTAAGTTGCGCTTAAAGTCATGCTTAAGACACATTTAGCCAAGCCTAAGTAATTTCTTGGAATTGTATTTGTAAATTTGTATAAGTCTATTTATCATTATGCATATATCAAACACTTGAATGAGATGGCATTTGACTATAAACAGGATTTTATATGATTTTTAGCAACTTTTCAGCTTTTGAGAAAGACACATCATATAGCCTAATGTTATTTTAGATCTTGTATGTCTATTTTTATTTTAGATATTTTCTCTTTCAATTCATTCAAATATTTTAATGTTTTACTTTACTGTAATTGTACATTTATATATTTTTTTATATACAGAAAGCTAAATGGATGTCTTGAAATCGTGATTAAAGCCCTGTGTGTGTCCATGTTAGCAATTATAATCTGGTGTTGTAGGAACTAGGAAGCATGGAAACTTTCGACCCAATTCCGGTAAACCCTGGATATCAAGAGACTTTCAGATGGTTTTGGTGGCTTCCAACTTTATGAAACTACTCCATATTCCATTTGAATATATTAACTTCTTGGACGCGCAATCGAACTACAAAGAAAGCCCAACATTGCAGGTGTGGATAATGCATGGTGGATGTTAGATCCATAGATTGGATGGGTCCTCGTGTCGTCATGCGG
Organism: Lota lota; assembly: GCA_026745465.1. Taxonomy (NCBI): domain Eukaryota; kingdom Metazoa; phylum Chordata; class Actinopteri; order Gadiformes; family Lotidae; genus Lota; species Lota lota. The sequence goes on along the minus strand of JACYXH010000312.1, from coordinate 2,088,633 downwards.
CATCATGATGCGTGGAGGTGTTTGCTGTCACTGGTTCTCCCCGCCACACGGTGGCGCTGATGAGTCCTAGTGCGACTGAATGACGAACAAGACATTAAAACCAAAACAAAGTCGGCCAACGTTCTACTCGACTTGGGAAGTAACGAATGTAAGTTATGATAATCGCGTAGAAGTGTTTCATTGTCCTATACGTGAAGTAGTACCACCTGTTTAACAACACAGAGAGACCATAATAGCATCGCCATTATTAAGCCTAAATTGCCTAACGTTAGTGCCTTTTACACTCTATGTTCGCACTGCAGCGCCCATAGTGAGGTTTATGTTGTATGGACTATATTCGGATGCGGCGTTCTTCATGCGCCGGTTAAATGTCTATATGCGCCAATCTCAACAACTAACGACACCATTCTCAGTGGAAAAGGGACAGCCAGTCGATACCTAGCTTTGTATATAACTGACCTTATTTTGCATCGCACTCTCAATGCAACCATGGCTGTAAGACCGTGCACATGTGTATTGATTTAGATTCCTGGAGCTTGGCACGTACAGTAATCATCCCTGTAATGTTAGGCTTTTTAACCATGAAGGGCTTTTATATTCAATTAAGATTAAATTCAATACTTAACGGTGCTCAATTAGTGTTAAATTCGTGTTTGTTATTGTCTAATCAGGCTGTAGATTAGAGTATAAGGCTTACCCCTAGCTAGCCACAAGTCATTACAATGCTAACACTATGTGTTGGATAATCTTTTTATATACATAACATTTGTAGACCTAGTCCAAACCATACTTTATACAGTGTGTGTGTGTGTGTGTGTGTGTGTGTGTGTGTGTGTGTGTGTGTGTGTGTGTGTTTTATTACAGCATGACAGCCATGGGACCAGACACTGAAACGGTCATTAAAACAGAATCCTCAGATGAAAGTAAGAATGATGGCAGAGTGTTATATGAAAAAAAAAGAAGAGGAATAAACACCCTTCTCACCTTGAAATGTTCCTTGACACCCAGATACCCACTGCATTTTCAACAAAAACATTGTGACACTTTTATTTGCGGTAACCATATGCATCCGTTTCATTGTTATGGTTGGTGCCAAGTGTTCCACTACCACTTGAACACTTGTATTGATGTTGCTACTTATTACTTACTTTGTTATTGTGATCGTGTATTGATGCTGCTATGTGACTGTCTAAGAATTTTACTCTTGTGTACTTGTGCGTTAAGATGAGACGTTAAGCAACTCTGATTCGGATTCTGAAGTGGAGGTTGAGTCCGACTCGGACTACACGCCAACTCCTGCAACGGTGAGCCGCACGACCAAGAGGTCTTACTCCTGCTCTGTCTGCGGCAAGCTGTTCGACAGACCTTCGAAGCTGGAGCGCCACGCAAGCGTGCACACGCGCGCTCGCGTCCCCAAGTTACAGTGCCTCGAGGAGAGTTCCGTGCAGTTGGAAAATCTCACCAAGGACCAGAGTCGCCGAAACAGGCCCAAGTATTACCCCTGCCCCGACTGCGGAAAGGTTTTCAGCAGTCCGTCCAAGCGAGAGAGGCATGCGTCCGTGCACCTGAGGAAGCCCAGGGGGCATAATGCGTGTTCGTACTGCGCCAAAGTTTTCAAGAAACCCACCGGGCTCATACGCCACGAGCGGATGCACACGGGCGAAAAACCTTTCATCTGCTCCATTTGTGGGAGGGTCTTCTCCGACCCAGGACACTGCAAAGTGCACGAGAAGGGGCACGCGGAGCGGCCGCAGAAGCCTCACCGCTGTGCAGACTGCGGCAGGTGCTACCAGAAGCCCTCCCAGCTCAGGCGCCACTTCCGCACGCACACGGGGGAGAAGCCGTTTGCCTGCGCCCTGTGCAACAGACGCTTCTTTCGGGCCGAGGGGCTCAAGAGACATGAAAACTTCCACAGTGGAAACAGGCCGCACAAGTGCGTCGTTTGCGCAAAGGGCTTTTACACCCGCCACGAGCTCAACACCCACACCCTGGTCCACTCGGGGATGAAGCCACATGTCTGCCCCGTGTGCGGCAAGGGCTTCTCGCAGCTGGGCAACATGAGGGAGCACGAGCGGAGCATCCACCGGAAGACGGAGCTTCACACCTGCGGCGAGTGCGGGGCGTCGTTCCCGCAGAGCCAGACGCTGAAGAAGCATCAACGCGTCCACACGGGCGAGAAGCCCTACCTGTGTGTCACGTGCGGCCAGCGGTTTGCGTGGAGCCATTGCCTGAGTAGACACCGGAGGTCACATAGGCACATTCAGAAGGACCAGGAGGCCAAAGGCTCGCTGCTGGCCTCGGGGACCTTGGAGACATCTTCCGCCAGCGATCACAGCAGCCAAACTCTCAGTGAAATAAACTGATGGCATGAATTGAGAAAATTGGTAGCAGGTGCGTGTCCTCCAGAGTAGACTTTCGCTGCGTGCTCTTTTGTATGAAAAACTTGAATAAAAAATGGCAATGGCAGCACATCAGACTTAAATAAATGGTTTCAAAAAGACATCACCTGTATTTCCTTATTGTGTGGCCGGCTGACACGTTTCAGCTATCAAGTCTTTGTCAAAGCCGGACATTGTTTTGATAAATGTTTTATGCCTTTTGTAAAGGTTAACAGTGTTGTCCTATCACACTACCATACGTTTCTGGTATCTGGTTTGTAAAATTTAAATAGTTGTGTTAGTGAATACAAATATCTGATTGTAGGTCTACTCTAATCGTCAATGATTGATGGCATAGGCCTAAGTTGCAGCCTATCTGTCAACTAAATATTTTGTATTATATTATTTGCATACCGATATGCAATAGATAATACAGGCCTATAAAAATACATGTGTTTTGTATTTCTTATTTGATCAATCTATGTTTTAACCACAGGGTCTTCTAATAAAGATGTGCTTTCCTTGTACTCTAATGATGTCAATGACGCTAATAATGACAAAGAAATCGATATTGTTGCTGTCAGAAGTTGCTTTATTCATTCAGTCATAACAAAGATTCGTTTCCAAAACTATTGTCAGATAACAATGTTGAATGGAAAATACTAAGTCACTTTTAAACCCTGTGGCTGGTAATGAGGGCCAATCTGCATAGTCGCGTGCCTGTTCACGGTCTGCCCTCTGCGCGCGGGCCCGTCCCGGAAAAAGAAGTCAGCGACAGACCTTTGTTGCTAGGCAACGGGTGTTTGTGTATAAAGCGAATAGAACAAAGAAGAAAAGCATCGACCAGCGAAAGCTGAACTCGGCATTTTTCCAGGATTAAAAACGTTTACGATTTATCAAACACACTTTTAACAATGGCGGGAGATGCTCAGGACATCCCCCGACTTGAGCTAGAATCTGTCATCGGGTTCAATGGTGAGACTCTAAGCTTTAAACTCTGAATACGAAGGAGCGTCAAACTACCGGGGCTTTAAATGACACATTGTTACACTATAACGCACATTGTGTTGTTGTGGTTGATTTTGGAAGTCTGTGCTGTCTGCTGCCCTATTCAACACTGTTAACTGAATTGCTGTTAATAATTAACACAAGTAACACTTTACAATAAGGCTAACTAACATCAGTTAATGCAGTAATAAACATTATAATATAGCATAGCATAGGGAGGGGTTAGGGTCAGGGGTAGTGGGTTAACCATATTAAATGACGTCTAAATGAATACCATAGTTAACATGAACACCATCACCTTTCTTAACCATTAGTTAACATGAACACCATAAGTAACCCATAACCATTAGTTAATTGTGAATTAGCTGTTAGGTAATGCTTATTACTGCATTAACTAATGTTAATTGATGGTTAATAATGTACCCTTATTATATAGTGTTACAAATATGTCATGGTTCCAAACCATCAATTCCTCTCATTCCAGTTTAACACGTTAGAAAACAAACAAACACACTTGATGGTGATTTTATTTTTTAACAGGACACGTTACCTCAGGTCTGAGAGTCCATCCGGACAGAGACCACCTGATCTATCCTCTGGGATGCACTGTTATCCTGAAGAGACTCAAGGATGGCAAACAGGAGTTCCTGCATGGTCACACCAACAACGTGTCCTGTGTTGCAGTTTCCAAAAGTGGCTGCTATGTTAGCTCAGGACAGGTCACCTTCATGGGCTTTAAGGTGACTGTGCTATGTTGTGACACAATAGACCCTTTTCACAGAGGCGTCATCATAGGACCTTATCTTCACTAGTGTAGTCTTACTACCCGTGCCCCCCTGATTCATAAAATTACTAGATCCATTAGTAGTTTTATGGACGACACATGTGCTTGTCCTACTATGACACCTCTGTGAAAAGTATATTCTACACCATCAATTTAGACTTCAATATGACATGCATACTGTGGGGAATATAATTAGGAGGTGAAAGCAATAAGGAACATACACATTGTTGTTTAGTGGGACTTTTCTGACCAGTCCAATAGATCATGTTTGTGAATTTGAGGATGAATTGTTACATGTTCTACAGGATTAATACAAATAATGTCATGTTCTTTAAAAATAATTTCATGTTCTATGTCAGCTCATCTAGTGTTACCACTATCCTGCAGGACATTAATCCCATTGTAAGTTTGTCACCGTTACATTAGTCGCATATCGAGTATTTAGTACTGACTTTGAATCATATAATCATAATTTCAAACTGACCATAGGGAGCCCAAATGTGCATAGACTAGCACCGCTTAACCTGACTCTATGTTTTAATCAATGATTTTCAAGAGAGCTGGATAAGTGAACACTACAAGCTGTCTGTGTTAGTACAACGTTGACAGTGTGATATTTTAGGCGGACATCATAATATGGGACTTTGCAAAGCGAGCCATCTACGCCCGCCTCCCGCTCCACCAGGCAAAGGTGGAGGCGCTGTCGTTCTCTCCCAACGACAAGTACCTGGTGTCCCTCGGAGGCCAAGATGACGGCAGGTAAAACATAAGTCGGTTCTCTTTAAAAGCGCCTAAAGGTGCAGTGTGCAGGGTTTAGTAGCACCTAGTGGGGAGGTTGCAGATTGCAACCAACTGAATATGCCTCCCCCTTCACCTCCCCTCACCAAACAATGTAGGAGAAGCTACGTTGGCCTGTACTGGCCTGTTAGGTAGATCCAAAATGATGTCAGTGTCTTCGACAGCATCGCGACGCCAAGTGTCAAGTGAGGAGGTTCTTGTGAACTTCAAAGTTTACCCTTGGCGGTCTTGAAGTGACGAACGTTACCAAATTGTCTAGTGTGCCAATATTAGGGGCTATATGTGTCCTCTAATTTCTATATCAGCATTCACAGTCTTTACAGGTATTGTCTCGCTGAGTGTGTGTGTGTGTGTGTGTGTGTGTGTGTGTGTGTGTGTGTTTGTTCCTCCCCCAGTATTGCGGTTTGGAACATAGAGAAGAAGCAGGCTATATGTGGGAGTCCAGCCTCTGCTCACAGTGCTGGGAACTGCCTCAGCATCCAGTACTCCAACACTGATGACAACACCTTCATCACCGCTGGAAAGTGAGCGCTTGACTCAGTTGTCCCTGAATAACACTTCTTTGTCCTGAATTCTCACAATTATTGTTCAGATTGTGGAGATGTGTTCTATTGTGTGGTTGGTGTAACCATTTGATGGACAAACTGCAATATTGAAGTTTTTGGGGGGACAGTCACAGTTGTTCTCGGGGACATTGGGGTATAAAAGAGACAGAGAGAGACAGTGCCCACTCACTGTATTGTATTTACTCTGTGCACTGCGTTTTAGTGGCACATTACGGGTGTGGGAATTGGACCTCCTGAACCGGAAGGTTAGACCCTCTGAATGCCAGACAGGCCAGCTGAAGAGGATTATCAAATGCATTGAGGTAAATAAAAATATTATTTTTACTCGCCGCACCTGCAGACCAAACACAAACTCATGGCCAGACCACCACACTGCGTCCTTAGTAGAAGCAATAGCCAGGGTAACTGATACTGTAGGTGTTAGTCTGGTCTGCATGGCAGAATTACACACACACACACACACACACACACACACACACACACACACACACACACACACACACACACACACACACCACTGTCCAACCCCTTTGTGTTGCTATGCAGATAGCAGAGGACGATCAGTACTTCTTCTGTGGTACGACCAGCGGAGACATATTGAAGGTCAACATGAAGACGAGGCTGTTGAACAGCTGCGGACCAGTCAAGCAGAAGTTCAGCCGGGTGGGTTCAGTAACTGGCCTCCTTCTCCTGTCCCTATTATCTGGAAGGAATGTCTCTGCCTAAAGGTGCAACGTGTATGATTTGGCCAACAGTCAAATTAGTCCTCCACAAAATAGGTTGCAGCATATTACCAGATTGTTGTTGTGTCCACCACTATTGTAAGAAACAAGGAAATGCACAGTCGCTCCCAAAGCACTTTGATCTCAGCGTCAATTCATTTTGACTTCTACAGCCCTTAACAAAGGACTCCACATGCCTACATTATTTAAGAATCTCGGATTGTAATGCAGGTTATCTAAGAAATATGTGCACCTCTGTAATTTAGTCAACTCAGTGAGTCAGGCTCATTCTCCTGCTACTTTTCTTCTGCAACATCAGTGTATGAACCACTGTCTTGGCTTAGCTGATCTTGGAGGTCTAACTAATGCCAGTGTAATGTGACTGATGGTCTTCACTCTCTCTCTTTAACCTCTCTCTTTGCAGGGCGTGAACGTTTTAAAGATAGTTCAATCGGATGAGATCCTTGTGGGTTCTGGAGATGGCTGTCTCACCCTCTGCTCTGGAGCCAACTTTAAAATCCTCAAGTTAGAGTCTCTCCACCTCTGTCTCATTCTTTCTCTCTGTCTCTGTCTCTCTCACTCTATCACTCTCTCTGTCTCGCTGTCTCTCTCCCCTCAGTCTCTCTCCCTCTCGTTCTCGCTCTTTCTCTCTCTTACCGTCGCTCTGTCTCTTTCTCTCTTTCTCTGCACACACATGCAAACACACACACACACACACAGACACACACAGACACACACACACACACACACACACACACACACACACACACACACACAGACACACACAGACACACACACACAGGTTACCTGAACAGACGCTTCAACCCCCAAACATCCAGATTCTTAAATATAGTTAGCACAAACTAATATTTTTTGTAAATATTTATAAAACCATTCCATGGTCCTTTCCTTAATGGCATAAGCAATCAAACCCATCTCTGTCTCTTCTTGCACCTGCTCATCCTCTACACACCCACACACACGGTGCTCCAGACGTGTGCAGCTGGAGGGTGCGGTGACCTCCATCGCTATGCGGGGCGAGGGCCAGCAGCTGCTGGTTGGAACGGATGCGGCCCAGATGTACCGCTTCAGCTACACCCACCTGGAGGACCCGGAGCTCATCTCCTCCAGCCACAGCAGCGCCGTCACAGCCGTGGCCATCCCCTTGTGAGTGGCAGACACACACAGACACACACACAACGCACACATGCACGCACAAACACACACACACACACACACATACTCACCTGCACGCACTCACAAACACACTGAAACACAGTGCTGATAAAACCGTAGTCAGTGAACAAAAATTATAACATACGTATTTCTCTCTCTCTCTCTCTCTCTCTCTCTGTCTCTCTCTATCTCTCTCTCTATCTCTTGCTCTCCATCTCTCTCTCTCTCTCTCACTCTCTCTCTCTCTCTCTCTCTCCTCTCTCTCTCTCTCTCTCTCTCTCTCTCTCTCTCTCTCTCTCTCTCTCTCTCTCTCTCTCTCTCTCTCTCTCTCTCTCTCTCTCTCTCTCTCTCTCTCTCTCCCTCTCTCTGTCTCTGTGCCTCGCTCGGCCAGCGGTTCGTCAGAGTTGTTTGCCACCTGCTCCAAGGATGACATCAGGGTGTGGCACGTGGAGCGCTCCAAGGAGCTGCTGCGCATCAGCGTCCCCAACATGACCTGCAACGCCCTGGACATCATGGTGGATGGCCGGACCATAATCAGTGGTAGGACCCCCTGCTGGCCATGGCTGCACACAACGGGAGTGTCTGTACTACTGTCCTATTGTCTGTTGTCCCATTTATCCCATGTCTTGTTTCCTGTATCCTGAAATCTGAGGATTGATGGCACGCAAAGTGAGACCGTTGAGCCAAAGGGAGGGGAAGTAAAACAGCTCTCCTTGCTGTTTGCCTTCAAACTCCCAGGAGAAGGAGAAACGCATTGATTTTTCCAATACAGATGTTTTAAGATAATTACATTATAGGCTGTATTGCAAAACGAAAGCCGGCATTCCTGTTGATGAGGGTATATCTAGTGATGATTCTGATTAGGTGTCTGAACACACGTTGTACCTTTACCACAAACCATATATTTATTTAGATCAGATCTCCAAACGGTTGTTTTGTGTAATCCACTAAATTCAATTTCTTTCCACTTTAAGCAACGACCAATGCGATAAAGAAGCTTTGTGTTAAATAACAATACACAGATGAAATGTAGGGAAGCAGAAATTGGTGCTCAGGTTTTTGCCAACTCCTTTTGGCATCAGTAAGCATGGGGCCAGAGGCAGGGAGGAAAATAGAGTCAAAGCCACTTCATACTTATATCCCCATACTGATGGAAAATAGAGTCAGAGCCACTTCATACTTATATCCCCATACTGATGGAACCAGGGGCATGAGGATGATCCAGCGGTGTGTGTTTCCTAGCTTGGAACGACGGCAAGATACGCGTGTTCGCCCCCGAGAGCGGCAGGACCCTGCTGGTCATCGACAACGCACACAGCATGGGTGTGACGGCCATCGCCGGCACCAGGGACTGCAAGAAGATCCTGAGTGGAGGAGGAGAGGGACAGGTCAGTTCCTGGGATGATGATGGCATGGAAGGATGCTCTGTATGAGAGTATGGAAGGAGACTGTAGGTCGATCTGCGTTGAAATATGAATGCTATTAACAGTAAATCGCAACAATACATCTGTTTGACTTGAATGAAGGGATTTGAGCAGTACAGTAGTCTTCGTCTTTGTTCCCATGTGTCCATTGATTGCACAAGTCAAAACAATGTGCATACTGACAGTAAAGACGTCTTATCTAACTATAATTAGAGGAGTCTCTACATACAGACAGACAGACAGACAGACAGACAGACAGACAGACAGACAGACAGACAGACAGACAGACAGACAGACAGACAGACATACATACATACATACATACATACAAACATACATACATACACACACACACACACACACACACACACACACACAAACACACATACATACATACTCTGTATGTATGTATGGTAGGTTCTCAAGAAGGCTGCAAGCAGCAATACGGGAGGCCAAGCCATCGGCCCGTTCCATAAGGGCATTTTGAACGGGCACTGCACTAGCAGTGTTAAATACAGGAGAGACACATGGGCATTCTTGTTTCACGTTTACAAAATACTTCCATCTAGGAAAGAGTAGCCTTTCAAGGATTTCTTGAATGACAGGGCCCGTCTGGCTGGCCTCTCGCCTGCAGGTGCGTGTGTGGGAGCTGCAACAGGGTGGCTGCCACCGGCTGCTGGAGACCATGAAGGAGCACAAGGCCACCGTCACCGACATCCAGATCAAGAGCAACGACAAGGAGTGTGTGACCGCCAGCATCGACGGAGCCTGCATCATCTGGGACCTGGTGTGAGTGCTGAGACCAGACACGCACACACGTACACACTGGGCACACACTAAGACAGATCTTCTTCTGTGATTACAGCCGCTACGTCAGGAACCAGATGGTGCTGGCCAACACCCTGTTCCGGTGTGTGTGCTACCACCCGGAGGAGTACCAGATCATCACCAGTGGCACAGACAGAAAGGTGAGTTGTCACACCTCACGTTGTGGGTTAGTTGCAGCTCGATCGGGATTCACTCGTATTATCCAGAGAAGAGGCTCTTCATGCTCGGCCACCCTGTGACCCCACCGGCACAGCTCTGCACCAAGCTGCACCCATTAGCGTAGCGACGTGGGTGCATGTATGAATGCAGGCTACTCGTTCTCTCACTCCCGCTCTCTCTCCCTCTCTCTTGTTCCCGCTCTCTCTCGCTCCCTTTATTTCCCTCTCTTTCTCTTTCCCTCTCTCTTTCTCTTTCCCTCTCTCTCTCTCTTTCCCTCTCTCTTTCCACCTCTCTCTCGCTCTCTTTCCCCCTCTTTTTCTCTTCCATACTTTCTCTATCTCTCTCTCTCCCCTTCAGATCGGCTACTGGGAGGTGTACGACGGCGCGGCAATCAGAGAGCTGGAGGGCTCCCAATCAGGGGCCATCAATGGCATGCACATCTCCCAAGATGGCCGCTACTTCATCACGGGTATGACCCTCACTGTACCAGCTGACGTTGTAAAGCTTAGAAAGATCTGATCTCATGACCCACATGGTAACATCATGTGCTAATGTTTCTGAGAATAAAACTCTTGCCCCCCACCACCCCCCCACCGTGAGAACATCTCAGACGACCGTAACTGAAAATGAATGGCTTTAACTGTAGCTTCAACTCAAGCCACCAGTTTGCTAATAGGAAAACGTACATAGCGCCGGTTTAAATCACTTCCTTTTCTCTTTGTCTTTGCTACACCTTCTTTATTTTGTCTCGACAAAGAGGCAGTGTTATAATTACATCAACAAATCATAACCATGAAAGCATCACCACACCACCCACCCCTCCCCCAACACCCATGTTTCCCCCGGGCAGGCGGAGACGACAAGCTGGTGAAGGTGTGGAGCTACTCGGAGGGCGAGGTGACCCACGTGGGCGCGGGCCACAGCGGCAGCATCACCTGCGTGAGGCTCTGCGGCAGCAGCCGCACCCTGGTGACCACCAGCTCAGACGGGGCCATCCTGCGTTGGCGCTTCCCTCACCCGCTCTCCCCCAGCTAGGGGCCGGCTGGGGCCGCTGCTACGGCCCGGAGGAGGAACCCTGGAGCCTCGGGGCCGCCTTGGAGCTGTACCGCCGTCCTCTGAACTACAGCAGCAAAGGAGCAAGTTTTAAGTGCTGTTATGTTTATAAAATTAAACATAAAACTCATTTAAGTTTATTTTTTTCAGTCAGACTTGGACATAAGATAAGATAAGGGGGACTTTATGATATATAGGTATTGAGAGGTATGATATACAGACAAAATAGCACGTGCCTTTGCTTTTAATTGGGAAGCCAATACATCCCAGGATTTATTTCAGCGAAGTAAGAGCCATGTCTTCCAGAACTAGCATGTCAATGGCGGGTTTAAGTCAAATCTGTCTCAGACAATGTCTTGCTATTTATGACTACAGAGTACTCTTCCAAACAGATTCAAATAATCTCTATTTCGCTCTGTCAAACCAGATAGAGGATCTCGCATTAACACTGTGGGAGTGTGTGTGGATGATGGCTGGTTGAAGCAGCCTCACCTGGCCCGAGTCAGACTGATGGGTGAGGCTGCACACCTGTTGTACATTGAGCAATCAATGTGCAACAGGTTAAACCAGCCATCACCACACACACTCAGAGAGCTCTCCTAGAATGGCAGGATGGAGCACCAGCTGCATGTATCATTTTACTCAACCTTGGCATTAAACCGGTTCAACATCACCACCCTGTGTCCAATTGTTTGGAGGAGCCCGAGGAAAGTCACCTAGGTGGAGTGTGAAAAGCCACCTAGGTGGAGTGAGAAAAGCCACCTAGGTGGAGTGTGAAAAGCCACCTAGGTGGAGTGTGAAAAGCCACCTAGGTGGAGTGTGAAAAGCCACCTAGGTGGAGTGTGAAAAGCCACCTAGGTGGAGTGTGAAAAGCCACCTAGGTGGAGTGTGAAAAGCCACCTAGGTGGAGTGTGAAAAGCCACCTAGGTGGAGTGTGAAAAGCCACCTAGGTGGAGTGTGAAAAGCCACCTAGGTGGAGTGTGAAAAGCCACCTAGGTGGAGTGAGAAAAGCCACCTAGGTGGAGTGAGAAAAGCCACCTAGGTGGAGTGAGAAAAGCCACCTAGGTGGAGTGTGAAAAGCCACCTAGGTGTAGTGAGAAAAGCCACCTAGGTGGCGTGTAGCGTGGTCTTTGCTACAAACACCTTTTTTACAAATGGATACATTATACCCACACACACAAGTAAATGCACACGTCTGAGGTCACATCCTACATACACACACACATGAATAAACGCACACATCTGAGGTCACTACCTGCTAGTCTGTTTCTGAGGTGTTGGGTGATACTCGTGTCCCCTACATCTAGACGTTAAGAGAAACCTCCATCTTCATTCCTGCCCATCCAGTTTCACGGCCTCTACATGCCTGCCCCTAGTGACTACATCTCAATAAACTTTGCACATGAATACTATTGTCTATGTTATTGACTTATTTGCAACCACAGCAGTCTTCTTCAGATGTTTCCTTTGCCACTTACTCACATGAATGGCAGTAAACGTCACAGCTGCTGAAGCGAACATGGGGACAATCCAGTAATGCAGAACAGTCCAACTCTCCGAAGTGCTGTTCCTGTACATATCCGCTCATAGTGTTTAGCCACACGTCTCTTCTTCTCCTTGCAATTCTAAGTCCTTCGGGAACAGTTGAGAGAGGACACAGCTAATATGAATGAAGAAGATGGATTTGCTCTAAGATAACTATGCAGCCTACTAGACTCAATTGCCTCTCATTTCTCCGTACACTTTCTCTGATCTTCAATCATAGTACATTATTAATGATATATATGTGATATGTTAGGTTCATCAGTGAACAAACGCACTGTGCTTCTCAGGCGAACCGTCGTGGGGGTGAATGATGCAGGTTGGTTGGAACACACTCTCACACACACTCACTCACTCACCAATCACTATCCTGGCCCTTCATCGCTAAAGCTGGGTCTTTCCACAGTACCATTTTACCCCCAGGCCATTTTGTGAGTGAGGGTTTGAGAGTACTTGCTATCGAAAGCCAATCCTTCTCAATCCAATGGACGGTATTAAGGCCTGCCAACGCAACGTCAGTGCCACTTCTCTGGGAAAATACATATAGAATGATTATATACAGCATTTAGGAAACGATGCATCCATTCTTTTTGCCATTAAAGCAAAAAATGTGATATGAGTTTCAAAAAAGCATTTCCAGCTCATCCACCATTATACTCATTCAAAATGATGTTATGAAACGTAAAACATAATCACTCATTTCAAATGTGTCTTGCTTTCTTTTGGCAAATTCAAACACACAATGTGGCTTACGCTGTTGGCTGTCAATATGAAAGCCACTGCCTGCTATCGAGGAATATGGCTGTCAATATGAAAGTCACTTCCTGCTATCGAGGAATATGGCTGTCAATATGAAAGTCACTTCCTGCTATCGAGGAATATGGCTGTCAATATGAAAGTCACTTCCTGCTATCGAGGAATATGGCTGTCAATATGAAAGCCACTGCCTGCTATCGAGGAATATGGCTGTCAATATGAAAGTCACTTCCTGCTATCGAGGAATGTGGCTGTCAATATGAAAGCCACTGCCTGCTATCAAGGAATATGGCTGTCAATATGAAAGTCACTTCCTGCTATCGAGGAATATGGCTGTCAATATGAAAGCCACTGCCTGCTATCAAGGAATATGGCTGTCAATATGAAAGTCACTTCCTGCTATCGAGGAATATGGCTGTCAATATGAAAGCCACTGCCTGCTATCGAGGAATATGGCTGTCAATATGAAAGCCACTGCCTGCTATCGAGGAATATGGCTGTCAATATGAAAGCCACTGCCAGCTATCGAGGAATATGGCTGTCAATAAGCTGTTAAGCCCGCTGACGACCCAAAGTCATACAGACCAATCTCGCTCCTCTGCGTACCATTCAAGATCATGGAAAGGCTCATCCATAGCAGGATCAATCCAGTGGTGGATCCACAGCTGCCCAAGGAGCAAGCAGGCTTCCACCAAGGAAAATCAACGGTAGACCAGGTTGCACCACTCGCCCAAGACATCGAGGACAGCTTCCAAGCCAACGAGAAAGCTGGAGTGGTGCTCCCGGACCTAACTGCCGCCTACGACACAGTGTGGCCATCGTGGTCTCCGCCTGAAGCTGCTGCAGATGATCCCTGACAAAGCACATGGTGTGTTTCATCATGGAGCTTCACCCTGAAGACCAGTGACGGTCAGCAGAGCAGGTTGCGAAGACTAAAGAACGGTGTGCCGCAGGGGTCAGTCCTTGCACCGATGCTATTTAACATCCACGACCTTCCAGTCAAGGAAGTACGGCTATGCGGACGACCCGGCTATCTTGCTCCGAACACCGTCTTGGACTACGACTGAGGACAGGCTCAACCGGGACATGGGCACCCTGACCACATACCTGAGGAAGTGGCGACTTCAGCTTAGTATAGGCAAGACAGTATCGGCCGCCTTCCACCTCAACAACAAGGAGACAAAAAGAGAACCGGACGTGTTTGTGGACAACAAGCGACTAACATTCCAGCAAGCTCCCAAGTACCTAGGTGTGAAGATGGACCGTTCGCTGGAGCTTCAAACAACACCTAGAAGAAGTCTCGGCCAAGGTAACGTCACGAGCAGCGCTCGTCCGTCGACCCGCTGGCACAACACGGGGAGCCGACGCCAAGACGCTACGGATAGCAACCCAGGCGCTGGTCTTCTCTGCGCACCGGTCTGGGGACGGAGTCCACACGCAAAGAAGGTGGATGTGGCGATAAACAACGCGCTCCGTACTGCGCCAGGCTGCCTAAAGTCCACGCCGGTCAGCCAGCTCCCTGTCCTAGCCGGGATCGCCCCTGCCGCCATCAGAAAGGGAAGCCGCCACCTGCGCCCTGGCAAGAAAGGCCAAGACGCATAAAGAGCACCTGCTGCACCAGACAACAACCACGGTAGCACCCCGCTAGCAGCCTGGTCTCACGTCAGCCCTTCAACCTGGCGGCACAGAGGCCATTGCAAGCGGCTCTGGACAGTCGAGAAGGGCGTGGCTCGCCTCGTCCTGGACGGCAGAGTGGGAGATAGCTGAGCCCACGCGACTCCACCGCCACATCTGGGACCCTGGTGGAGGAGTCAAGGGTGAAGAACTGCCACGCCGACAATGGACTGCACTAAATCGGCTGTGAACAGGCGTGGGACGCTTCAAGTCCTCCATGAGAAAATGGGGTCTCTCTGACAGTGCTGCCTGCGAATGTGGGGAACCTGAGCAAACAGTGGACCACATCATCAATCGATGGGACTACCACAGGCTACCGTCTGAAGCTGGCCTCTTCTAACTGGACCTGGCGACGCTGAGATGGCTTCGTGATAATAAACTGGACACATGATGCCATACGAAAGAAGAGCTGTCAATAGGAAAGCCACTGCCTGCTATCGAGAAAATTTGACCAGCTCCTTTGGCAGCTGGGGCCACGCTGCATTGAGGACTGTGGAAGCGGCCGGAGGAGAAACAGGAGTGAGGGCTTGAGGTGATGATGAGGCCTAGGCTAGACTTAACACTTACACACTTGGGGTGGTAAATCTTTTTTATGTTTGTCTAGAGACGTCCGAGGCTACAGCCCCAAATGTTTTAATGAAAAGCCCCAGGCAACAAAAATAAGAATAATTTTAAGAAATTGCACCGGATCTATTAATATGTCATTATGATCATGCAGTGAACTCCTGATAATATGATATTAAAATACTATATCATACGTTTTGGGTCCTCTGTGGGTCATTCAAGCAGCAGATCTACTTCATATTAGCTACTACATGAGAGAGAGAGAGAGAGAGAGGGAGAGAGAGAGAGAGAGAGAGAGAGAGAGAGAGAGAGAGAGAGAGAGCACACTGGTTGCAGGGCTTGTCGTTGCACTGCACTACATGAACTGAATCTGAAAATTGTGTGTGTGTGTGTGTGTGTGTGTGTGTGTGTGTGTGTGTGTGTGTGTGTGTGTGTGTGTGTGTGTGTGTGTGTGTGAGGTAAAGGACTGTAGCATGTCAATACATTGTTTAATAATAGCAGTTGTGAAGTATTCTACTTCTACTCATACTAATTCCAATTACTACTAATATTCTGAACGTCACAATTCAGTTAATCTGGAATGTAAACAACAGTTTTGGAGGTTTTGGAGGTACACATTTCAGTTTTTCAATGAGAAGTACAATTACTTTGAATGTAAATAAGGTGCCAAAAAACATAAAAACACGTTTTGTTTTGCAGTGGACGATTCCCCAGGCTATCCCGAATGTCCTCAAATATCAGCAACGCCCTTGCAACCTGGAACCTTTTGAATTAATCTGTTAGAATTATGTACTGTATTATTTTGCTGGGTGGGCCTTAAAGGAATAATAAACACAATTGCATTCTTTAAACTAGTGCAGTACCCGTTCAAACCCTGCCTGTTCGGAACGGGACAATTGCTTGGCCTCCCGTATTGCTGCTAGCAGCTTTCTCGAGAGCCGCTCATCCAAACCACTTCACAAAGTGAGGTCGATTGGATGAAATGAATTGTTGTCGAGACAATCGAAGGACATACATCCATACGGAGACTTAGGACAAACATACACACAGAGAGTCCTCTAAATACAGTTAAATGCGAAAATGTTTCAAATCAGTTCTCGTCATCACCACCAGGTGGCGGCAGCTTGCAAGACACCATTGACAACCATAAAGACCCGTCT
>JACYXH010000312.1:1997041-2067041 GCA_026745465.1 Lota lota | reverse complement strand
CCATCTCCATCTCCCGTGCCCAGCCAGGTCCTTTGTTGTTATTAATACACGTCTGATTTTTAAACACGTCTGATTCCAGCCACAGAGACGCAAGGCAAGTGAAGGGACAGACGGTCGACCGTCTGTCCCTTCACTTGCGTCTCTGTGGCTGGAATCAGAGGTGTATAAATAACAACAAAGGACCTGGCTGGCTATCTGAGATGCCTGGGCTATTAATAGCCAGACGCAGTTCTTTCTCATGACTCCCTGAATCTTCGACAGCCGGGAGCCTCAAGGGAGGGTTCGCTTTTTATTGAGCTTAGCGAAAGCCTTTTGAAACAGAGGCTGACTATGCGGAGGCTGAAGGCCTAACCTGCTGACTCCATGCAGAGGAGTTTGGTACGAAGGACCAGGCGAGTGGGACACACTCAGTGGAGTCATGTCGCCGACATGCTGCTACACATTTAGGACTTGAGCAGTAATTAAGACAACCGCAATGAGCCATGTCAAGTCAAACAAAAGGTCTGTGTGAGCGTGGTATACGTTGATCCATCTATCCACTGCATTTTACTCCACTGGTTATAAAACTACACACGCTTCCAAAAACAACAAAAGATATTGAATCTTAAAATGAAGCAGGTTTATTTTGTCATCAACGCTGAACATCACAAGCTGAGCCAATTTGTGCATGGGACATGCGTTTCTGGCAACTGGTGACTGTATGTAATCTCTCTCTCTCTGTCTCTCTCTCTCTCTCTCTCTCTCTGTCTCTCTCTCTCTCTCTCTCTCTCTCTCTCTCTCGCTCTCGCTCTCGCTCTCGCTCTCTGTCTCTGTCTCTGTCTCTCTCTCTCTCTCTCTCTCTCTGTCAGCTAAAATAGGCCGTCCTCTGAATGCATGACCAATACATGTGATATTTAAATGTGAGGTCTGTTGCTATTCTTTCTTCAGACAATACATTTTCTTCAATGTATAATACAGATAAAACAGTTAGGGCTCTTTTTGTGGTTCTCCACAAGTTCACTACGTCAAGCACTAACCATAACCCTGTTTCTTCACAAATATGAAGTTACACTTTGGAGCAGCGGTAGCTGGGATCATTGTTTCTGCAGACGATTTGGGAGCAATAGAAGTGATCATCTCCTGGATTTTGGATTCCTATTTAATCTTAACAGACAATAATAGATTAGATAGGTGCTTTTGTGTACATGTGGTACGCAAAAAAAAAAAGAGATTTATATATTGTGGAGGACCAGGAGAACCTCAGCGCCCCCAAAGGGCCGAGAATGGACACCCCAGATCTGCAGGTAAAAGGCAGTTGGGAAAGCTAATTGATAATCATTATTATCATTCACAGCTGCTGCAGACCTGGCGCTAGCAATCAGCTCCGGGCCTACTTAAGCCAGGGGAAAGACTACTGCTGGGAGGAAGAAGTGGGGGAGCTTGACTGAATGGCCTGCGAATACGCTTCAAGCGGTATCCTCCGGAGTCCCTGACCGAAGACGGATAATAGGAGGAAGTTACCCCGGTCCGGGAAGAATCTTAGTTGCCTTATTGCGTGGTTAAAATAAAGAATACCCGGTGTGGGATTTAACCGCAGCTGTTTCCCTGCTCGTTCATTCCGAACCCCGTCCGGGTTGCTACAGTATATATATATGAATAATAAAAGAAATAAACAAAGCTACACTATAGAATAAATTGAGGCATGCTGTCACTCAGATATGACGCTTTACCTCAGGCACTGCATATTAAGGAGACGGGGACACTTTTGTTCTAGGCCCTCAAAGCCAGCAAACGCTGTCAAGCCATCAGTCAAATGCTATTCCCTGGGGGGAGAGAAAGCACACACACACACACACACACACACACACACACACACACACACACAACCTTGTATGTGTGTGCGTGCGTGTGTTAGTGTGTGTGAAAACTGGAGAAAGTTAAAGCTTGTCCCTGCATCCATCTACACAAGTGAAAGAACAAATGAAAACACTGAAGCTGCAGAATCAACTGACTCAGCAGAATTGTCTATAGCGCCTGACAATGGATCAAACATTTCTGTCCAAAAGAAAACAACGTACCGAGACGTTTCGAGACGTGGTGTGTGTGTGTGTGTGTGTGTGTGTGTGTGTGTGTGTGTGTGTGTGTGTGTGTGTGTGTGTGTGTGTGTGCGTGTGTGTGTGTGTGTAATTACAACTCCATACATTTCAATCGTTGGTGCTGGTGATCCGTGAAATTATACAATCCTTTTGACAATGTGATTACGGGTTGAGGGATACGACAAGACTATCCTTTATTTTATATATAAATTCCATTGTGTTTTTTTTGTTGTTGTTGTTGTTTAATACACTTATTTAGTACAATGTGGTACAATTCAGAGCTTGGGACCAAATGCAGAATCAGATTTTCAAATAGAACAGACTTTAGGCTAACTTGTTAAAAAGGCAGGAAGAAAACAGAAAGCTGCAATAGGCTATGTTAACGAACTATTAAACTCATTGAAACTAACAAATTGACATGGTGGTCAAGTCAAGTCAAATTTATTTATATAGCCATTACTCATTGTTAATATCTCAAAGGACTTTACAGGCCATATATTTAGGACACCCCCAAACCCTAGCCCCCATAAGGGGCAAGAAAAAAACTCCCTTCATTGACGGAGCATTATCCGAAAGGGTAAAAGACAGTAGGAACTAACTCACGGCAAACTAAATGGCTTAAATACAAAAGAGTGAAGAAACATGTGGTAGGAGAATATAGTCGGCCTGAGGCTAGGTAGCTAGCTGTCACACAATGCTGTAAAATCACAGTTTATTACCACCGAGTTGATAACAGAATTTAAGTTTTAGAAATGATATGAAACATCAATGTTTAGCTTCCTGTCTGTAATTTGCTAGTATGCTACGTTAAGTTACAGCAGAAGGCGGGAGTAGTTTCTGTCTGATATCATTTTAGAAACAATTAATTCATTGCATTTAAAAAATAGATTATATATTATATTATATTATACAGATTACATGGAAATATAAAGAGATAGCACAAAATCTTTGCCTTAAACCAGAGTATTATACATTATCAGTAGACAGTAGAGTAGATCAGGCACGTGCACAGGGGGGTGGCTCCACTGCCCCCTTTGCCCTCATGTAGAGGGCTTGAGCCGCTGCCCCACAATGTCTGTGCACGGCCCTGGAGTCGATAGTAAGTAACCTGCCTCCCAGACGGGGAACCGTACTCATCGCTTGGCTCAGGCAATGTGAACACTGGTGTTGCAGCCAGGTTGATAGATTTCAAACATTGCTCATTTATTTAGTTCATTCGTTTTTTTACATTAGGCCTCCGACGACGTAGTAGCTGGGCGATTTAGAGGCACAGCATCTTTTTTAAATCGTTGTTTCAATAGGTAGGTGCAGAAAACATTCATTCGATGCATTTTAAGTTGAGATCAATTCAGCTATGCGTTGCACATGTAAGCTCTTGGAATTTGGATCCTCCCCCCCCCCCCCCCCCCCCCCCCCTCACACACACTTTATTTTCTTTCCTCGCGGGATAGTCCACTCTCCTGTCCCATGTCCCATGTCCCATGTCCCATGCCCCATGCCCATTGCGTTGGTCGTTGGGGAGGGCGGGCATTCGAGAGGATCGGCGAAACAGAAAGTTGAGCGGCGTGGGACTGACGGGGGGGGGGGGGGGGGGGGGGGGAGTGGCAGACCGCGACCAGCCACAACACACTCTCCAGCGCCGCGGCTTTCGACGAGGAAGTGCACGCCGAGTTAATTGGCGAGTCGATTTCAGGGAACTGGCTCGTGTCCGGTATGGTTACAGGTGAACGGGTTTCTCCAGCAGAACGACCCGAGTAACACTTGTGTGGGGAGGAGGGAAGTGTGGAATACCGCCACGGATCGGAATCTCGGGACCACACCGGAATGTCTTAAGATAAGGAGTAGGGTTATAATGGGCCCTTAACGGCAGCGCGGTGACACCTCGATGCTGAGGTTTCGGGGGAGGGAGGAGGGATTTGCTGTCTGACAGACAGACAGACAGGTGCAGAGATCGCCGTTCCCCGATCCGCGTGTCTATTAGTACAAACATGGAGAACAAGACGAGGAAACAGCCGACGAAACCCAAACCGTCGAGGCGGAAAGAGAAGAGACACAAATCGACCAAGCTTTTCCGAAGAAAGTCGCTGAGATCCGTCGGTCATTTCATGAGCAGGATCTTGAAAACTTTGGGAACTTTGGCGCACTTCGGCGACGCGGGGCCACCTGACGCCGAGGATGACGACGGCGGCTTCAGGGAGAGCGCGGCGTGCTCCTCCACGCTGAAGAGCACCGCCTCGGGGGGTCGCGGCGACGAGGTCCACGGCGCACGGGAACACGGCGTCAAGAAGAGCTCCACCGTCTCTTCCCACGGATCCGTCAAAGACCGGTTGTCGTTGTGCTTCGGGGACAAGACGCCGGGCGTCCTGGGCTTAAAGAACCACGGGAACACCTGCTTCATGAACGCGGTGGTCCAGTGCCTGAGCAACACGGACCTGCTGGCGGAGTACCTGGGTCTGGAGCAGTACAAGTCGGATATGTGTCGCAGCAGCAGCAGCAGCAGGGTGGGGGTGAACGGTGTAGTGAGAGGCGAGGATCAGCCAACCGCCCGGGTGGAGGTGACCGATCAGCTGGCGTCGCTGGTGCGAGCGCTGTGGACCCTGGAATACACGCCGCAGATATCGGTGGATTTTAAGGTGAGAGGAGGACGCCCATGCACCGCGACGTAATCTGCAAGCACACGTTCCCCGGTTCAACTAACTGCTATGGTTACACAAAGTATTCAGTTAAACAACAACAAAAAACCCTCCCAGCTTTGGCTCATCTTTTGCGTCCTTTCTCCTATCTATTGGTTCCAGCGCAGCACTCTGCTTTAAGAGGATTTAGGATTTGGCTTGCAATGTAGTACAAGATACACACTTTTGCATACTTATCATATTAGTCCTATATGTGTGTGCAATCGGTACATATCGTGCTTGTGGGGTTGTAGGCCTACGTGCAGTGTTGATCTGTAGGGATATGGTTTGCTTCCATTTCCGTAAATAATTCTCAGGTGGAATTTTAGGGGCGGAGCCGACCAGTGGTCCAACAGGTGCGGTAAGAGGCGTTGGCCTCAGAAATGAACTAGGCTACTGGGCTATGGTGTTCTAGTGGGCTTGTGACTCGGGTAGCCTACTTGTGTGCCAAATAAGATCTAGCAATTTATTTCCGAATAGTATTGACGCCTATAGTGTAATTGTCATTTAATTTATAACATATACACATGCGTGTTAATGCCTTAGTAATAGGCCTATAGGTTGCTGCAAAATGTGAATGATAAACAAACAAGGTGGCCTCTGGTCTCAGAACGTTTATTATATATCTGCAACGGAGAAAAAAAAACAATAGGCTGGATATTTTAAATACGTTACAATACAGTTTCCTTTGTAGCCCAACTGTACAAATCCCACATTTGACCCAGAAAGTCTATAAATAAATGCTGTTGTGTCCCACTCAAAGATCAAATGCCAGAACATATAATCATGTAATGCAAGGGAGCTGGTGTTTGTGTCTTAATAAAGGGTTACAAGCTGACCCTCATCCATCACCCATTTTGGCTGGTCGTTCCCAACTGCCCACATCTTTCTGAGCAAAATCCCACCACTGGGAAGGTTTACCGGACTCGATACACTGACCGGCTCGGCCTTTGATTTACCCCTGTGGTCTAGTGACTTAATCTTCCTTTAGATTCCCAGGGCTGGTAGTCAATTCTCTGTGCTGCAGGAAAATTCACCTGACAAAATACTCTCATTTGGATTGCCTGCCATCAAACATGCAATACTGGGAATATAATGTCATAATAATGATAATACTGCATATATTGACTTCCATTCTCAACATAACATGTTTACTCCATGCCAGTCAGAAATTGAATGATGAGTACGTTGTAGCACCATTCCACAGGAGGCTGAAGTAGAGTTAATAGTGCACCTTTCAAAGAATCCTAGTGGACTATTATTCACCTGCACAAAACGGGCAGACACAGGAAGAATAGGACCGAAAACATTTCGAAGGTGCAAGATTTTCAAGCCAACCTACTTCCTTGGTGAATTTGTAACCTAGCAACCCAGCAAAGGTGCCCCTTGCCAGGGATTTTGATTACACATCAAAGTCCTTGAGATTTTGAAATCAGGCTACTTTATGTATTTTCACCAGTGCTTGGTTGCAGTGCGAACCGCATGATGAAACCAAACACGCAATTGTGTGTGTGTGTGTGTGTGTGTGTGTGTGTGTGTGTGTGTGTGTGTGTGGGTGTGTGGGTGTGTGGGTGTGGGTGGGTGGGTGGGTGGGTGGGTGGGTGGGTGGGTGGGTGGGTGGGTGGTTTGGCTTGCAGTCCTGCAGCTATGAGGTGGCTGTGGAGCTCCCGTTGACCCTGATTCTGCCAAACCCTTTTCCATTTCAACCCCGTCATTTAGGAAGCTGTTAAACCCACAGCATGCCTGACCCCCATATTGCTGAATTTCTGCTGGTAGAGCAGCTTGAATATGTTTTGGAAGAACAGCAAAGTGAGAAGTATATCTTTTACTAAAAATAATAATAACATTTGGTCCTATCTAACAAATAGTATTATATTATTATATATATTATAAAGATGAATAACAGCCCGATGGCGAGTTTAAAGAAAGCCTGCTATTGTAATGCTGTGCCACCTCACTGAATTTGAATAATTACCTTTTTAATATTAGAAATGCTTTACGGTGCTCATCCACAGCCTTCCTTGAGTAACGTCTGCCCACCCTGCATCTTGTACACAAGGCTCGCTGAAAGGGAGATCACAGGAAGGGGGGGTGGCGTCTCTTCCCTGTGAAGCTCTTCATCACCAGTGATGAAGGGCCACGTGTGACCCATTTGAACTTGACTCGAGAGTTTATTGTAGGATCTAACATTTTAAACAAACCGTGAAGTATGGATAACCCAACAATGTGACTAAGGGCTTTTTCGCATAACGGTGGATGAAACCAATGCTTGGATCTCTAATTGAATTGTCCTTAGTCCTTGGACCACAGCAACTGAAATGGACACGCTTGGAGGAAGGGACGCCCCCATGGTGTCTCTTCATCTCCGTTACTGCTGGAGGTAGTGATAACAGAACAATCTCCTACTGCAGAGGTCTAGCAGAGGGGAACGTTCACCTAGTGTTTCGGGGAGAATGGTAAAAACATAGGATTTTACCCCTGTTCCTCCCCAAAGTGGGTGATAAAACGCCATATATTACTATGTTGACGATCATATAAGACCAATTACCACGTTTGAAACCCCCCCAACAAAAAGGTTTTAGTTGGCTATTGCGCTTCTCCATTGACCTGCAGAAACAAGAGTTAGTATCTGACCCGTGTGGCCTGTAGGGCTGGCTAGTGGAACCGCTGTTATGAAACAAGAGTTAGTATCTGACCCGTGTGGCCTGTAGGGCTGGCTAGTGGAACCGCTGTTATGAACAAGGTCAAACAAGTCTGTGTTCTTCTTTCTAAACTTCACTCAGTATTTTGATATCAGGAGTATTAATTATTATATTGAATTTCTCGTTATCAGTGAGATATTATGGCGTTTATATCGTTTACTTAATTTGCTCTTGCTGCCCTAGAAACAATATTTAGTTATATTTCACATATAATTTTTTTTTCTATAGCAAAGCAGGAACACTGCAGTGTAGGAGGACAGGCAGGCCAAAGTGAGGTGCATGGCTGCTCAAAAGAGGAAAAATGCACTGGTACAGGCAAAGGCAAAAAAAAGCACAGAAAAGATAGCCAGGGAGAGGGAGGGAGAGAAATAAAAGGCATGACAAGAGGGAGTGGGGGGGGGGGGGGGGGAGGGAAGAGGGAGAGATATTTCTCTGTTGTTATTTATATTATTATATATTATTATCACTTAAAATGGATGGGAACTTTTCCCTGAGATCAAAGTTTTTCAGCACTTCAACTGTTGATGTTGTTACTGTCTTGGAACCTTATTTTGTAGTTGGATTTTATTATATCAATAAAATATTGCTGATATTGTATTGATTTAACATGGCAAGAGGCCCCTTACCATGCAAGTTTTTATTTTTAAAAAACGTCAGTGAACCCACTGTTTCAACTGGAATTTGAACACAGATTAAAAAAGCAATGACGAACAGATGGACAGCCTGTCTGTGATTAAAGAAACATATTCAGTATTTCTTTGTATTTTCAATATGTTTGTGTTCCTTGGTAGACATAAAGAAGTGTGTCATTAGACATAAATATGTGTATCAATATTAATGTGTGTATGGATCTCTCTCTTGCTTCACTTTATGCTGCTAGGATGGTACGTAAAGGATGGGACTTCAAAAGACATAGAAAATATTTCCTGAATTTCTTAGAGCGTTAGAAAATGCTGAAAGTCTGCATGCCGCTTGAGACATAAAATAAATTAATGAATCCATAAAGTTTCATTTGACGAAAAGGCCGTGGGCAATCTAGGCTCTGATCTCAGCCAGCAGGGAGAAGGAAGGCCTGGTGTTTTTAACTTTGCTTGTTTTGTCGTGGCAGAGTGGGATGTGGGTGACAGCCAGGCAGGGCATCGACAGAGACTGATGGCTGATTGTCTCTCAGTTCTTGTTTCCGTGCTGCCGCCTTAAAGGAGCACTCTGGCTCTCATTCCTCATTGGATAAAGGTGTATTATACATACATTCCCACTGGTGGGTTTTGCACCACCTGTACCTTAGCTTGTGTCCCGATGTCCCTGTGCCACCATGCCATACAGTCTCTGTGCCACCATGCCATACAGTCTCTGTGCCACCCTGTCATACAGTCTCTGTGCCACCATGCCATACAGTCCCTGTGCCACCATGCCATACAGTCTCTGTGCCACCATGCCATACAGTCTCTGTGCCACCATGCCATACAGTCTCTGTGCCACCCTGTCATACAGTCCACCGCTGGGTGGTTTTGCTGGAGCTTTTGCTCTCTCTCTCTCTTTGTAATGCTTGCCCAGTAGAACAAATGGTGGGAAAGTGTCTCTGTAAACAGTACCAGTCTTCAAACTGACAAGAGTTTATGTAAAAAAAAAAACTCTGTTTAAAATAAGGCGTACAGACGCTTAGGTTAAATGACATTGGAATTTCAACCCCTAAAGGTTTGTCAGCAGTACACAATGGCTTAAATGTATGCCTGGTTGTTGAAGCGGCCCATGGTGTCAAGTGGTTTTTTTCTCCAAAGACAGATTAGCCATTTGAATTGTTGAGAAGTGACAAGGGCCAATAAAGGAACATGGAATGTGTGTCTTGGTAACGTCTGAGTAAGCACCACAGTTGGAGCGGGCTATCATTAACCTCTTGTGATTTATGCCCAAGGGATGCCACCCACAAACCCCAATCACCCTCACTTCCCTCTCAGTGAGGGAAAATGCATGGAAATTGCAGATGCACACTCAACACACAAACTTGCAGACAGTCTCACACACACACACACACACACACACACACACACACACACACACACACACACACACACACACACACACACACACACACACACACACACACACTATACATGCCTACACACACACACACACACACACTATACACACACACACACACACACACACACACACACACACACACACACACACACACACACACACACACACACACACACACACACACACACACACACACACACACACACACACACACACACACACACACTATACATGCCTACACACACACACACACACACACACACACACACACACACACACACACACACACACACACACACACACACACACACACACACACACACACACACACACACACACACACACACACACACATCCCCACAATACCCTTGATACCATTACAGACACAACTTCTCCAGGCTTGCTGGGTCTTGGTTTTTTTGTCCCTCGCCCAGGGAGCCCTTCCCTGGACTGAACCGTTCACTGGCTGTCACTCTCACCCATATTTCTGCTGATCGGTAAATCCCATATTAGGTGGTGGTGGGGAGGGCTGAGGTAATGTTGGTGCTATAAGCCCTGTTCGGCTTCTATAAAGGGAAGCAAGCTGCATGTCGGGAACAACCTGTGCTGATGGATACACCGCAGGCGCTCCAAAACCGACTCGCAGGAAAAAGGGAGCGAGCGCCCTGCTGCGCTAGATAAAGAGACGCGAGCCCCCATCCGTGAGAGATAAACAAGACGCCAGACGGCATGCCCAAGAAGGCGTTCGCCCGCGAAGGGGACGGTGGAGCCCAGCTTCGCCAGACAGAAGCGCTTCGCTTGAAGCAAAGGAGAGCAGTCATGATGGCACCAATGTGAGATGTAACTGTGTTATGTCTGTATATAATATATAGCCTACATTATAACAGGAGGCCTATAACAAATATTGAAATGTCTCTTAAATTACAATATAAAATTAACAGTCTGTTGTTGTGTCGGACACACATCGCCATATGCTCAGAGTGGAGTTATCCACTGCTTCTTTCATGTAATTATATAGTTAAAAAGGCTAATTTCATTGTTGCTATAGTGATATAATAATATAAACGAAGTAATGAATGTGTGTTTTTGTGTCGGAAACACATCGTCTCAAGCGCAGGGGGGAGTTCTCCACTTCTTGATTCGATAACCACATTGCGTGACTTAAGGTTGTGATCGTAACTGATTGGCATATGTGACTATAAATACATAAATGTATCTTCCAAATGCAAGATGCAGCTTGTGATTAAACTAATGTCCGTCTGCCTGTCTTTAAGGAGTGCTGAAATAATTGTGGAAATAGAAGCGGAAATAGGCAGAGCTTGGTTGTGGGTGTTCGCGCGCGCGCGGGGGGGGGGGGGGGGGGGGGGGGGGGGTCAGCCCTCGCGCGGGGGGGGGGGGGGGGGGGGGGGGGTCAGCCCTCGCGCGGGTGTAGCATAGGAGCACTGGTAGTCACATGTAGTGGCACTCTCGTACGTTTTAGCCCACGCACGGGTGGGCGCACACAGTACTGATAAGAGGTAAATAGCTGTGAAATGGGGGTATTCATTTGATATTGTGATCCGACTATTGCACACTAATAGTAATTGAAATGGCTATGGAGGCAGATAACCAATGCTGAAACTGTTACTGTATGAAAAAAGCAATCCACTGTTAAATACTGCAGCCAAACTAGGGTCTTGCTGCACGTTCTGCTACATCTTTCTCACTTTTTACGTTTATATTTTGGGAATTGAGGGATCCAAAAGAGAGAATAATTTGTGATCCTCAGGGGTATCCAAATGTCTCCTGAGAGCCCAAATCAGGCGGAGGGGGGTGGTGAGGGTACGCTTGTTGTAATGCAGTTTAGTTGCCAGTAATGTTGTGCTCCAGCGTGGGGCCGGAGGGGGGAGGCTGGAGAGAGGAGGCTGCAGGACTCGCATTATGAGGGGATGGAGGGCAGAAGATTACAGGGCTGTTCTCTGAGTGGTGTTGATGCCATGGAAGGACGTGGTGGCATTGGAGGCTGGGGTGGATTAGTACAGAGAATTGAAACCAACACTGAACAGGTCATGGAGGACGGAGGAGAGAGATGGGGCCTAAGCCACGGGACCTCTGGGGGCAATTTTAGAAGAATTAGAAAAATATGGAACATTTTACACAACATGCAAGTATGTTTATAGGTTTAAAATCCCATACGGTTATCGACCGAGGTTCATTACAGTGAACATCCAATAACAATTACATCCGATAATTGAATGTAAATGTATGAATGCCATGTTGTGCTATGTGCCGCTCTGCACTCCAACTCCCCTGGCCACACACAGGCCAGATAAAACGATCCAGAGTCCTGCCAGCACCACCCTACCGTAGGCTAAGCCAGCCAAGCAACATTCCTGGGATGAGAGAGAGAGAGAGAGAGAGAGAGAGAGAGAGAGAGAGAGAGAGAGAGAGAGAGAGAGAGAGAGAGAGAGAGAGAGAGAGAGAGAGAGAGAGAGAGAGAGAGAGAGAGAGAGAGAGAGAGAGAGAGAGAGAGAGAGAGAGAGAGAGAGAGAGAGAGCTGGGGGGGAGGGATTGAGCTATCTGTTAAGGTTAATCCCTGCCATACTTTGTCAGTGACACTCGCTGCCTCTTAGGAATTCCAGAAGGTCTGTGTGGCCGACTGGACCAGAGGGGGTGAGGGGTGAATGTGGTTAGTGAATGTGGTTAGTGCGGTGAGGGAGAAAGGTCATTTGGCATGCAGATGTGTTACGGGTAAAATCCTGTCTTGCCAGCATTCCTCTGTCATTGTTTACAAACCTACCGAGGGTGGAGGGGGTAATGGCGTGAGGTCAGCCAAGGTCGGGGAGACAGGACGTTAACAAAACAAGCAGACATCTTGTTCTGAAGGAAGGGTTCATCGCAAGAGCGCCTCACCTTTCGCTGCCTCTTTAGCAGGGAGGTCATGCACTTTTTCTTTCTCTCTTTCTTCAAAAGTTGATCCTTACTCTCCCTCCCTCCCTCCATCCTTTCCTCCCTCCCTCCCTCCATCCTTTCCTCCTGTCCTTGGCTCCTGTGTTGGGGCTGATTGTGATGAGGCTCATTAGCGGTCCCCTTCGTGGGGGGGGGGGGGGGGGGGGGGCGGCGTCGGCCTCCTCTACGAGGTTATATTTAGACGCCGACTGTATGACGCTAAGGTTTTTAATGAGGTGTGGGATGAGCCCGGACACGCAGAGAGATAGAGATAGAGAGAGAGAGAGAGAGAGAGAGAGAGAGAGAGAGAGAGAGAGAGAGAGAGAGAGGAGAGAGAGAGAGAGAGAGAGAGAGAGAGAGAGAGAGAGAGAGAGAGAGAGAGAGACAGAGAAAGAGAGAGAGAGAGAGAGACAGAAAAGAGAGAGAGAGAGAGTGGTTGTGTGTCTGGGTGGGTGAGAGAGAGAGAGAGAGAGAGAGAGACTTTATCATGGCACTGGGTATTAGTCTGTCATGTCTCCTGTCAGACTGTACACGTTCTCTCCAAACACCAGCCCTAAAGCGTGTGTGGGCGGGCGGGGGGGGGGGGGGGGGGAGCGACTCATAGATGGATGAACATGGTTGTTCTGTGTGGTTGGGTTTGAGGAAGTGTGGAATTGAGAATCAGCCGAGGTTATGTGTTTTCATGAGATCAGCTTTCGAGGATAATGATGTACGTGTTTGAATAAGGGGATCACCGTAGTTTGTGTCCACTCGGTTCGCTCAGGTTCCAGAGAAAAGTATTTTAAATGTAGTATCTGAGAATTCTGTCTTTCCTTTTGCTCTTCAAAGGAGCTTTCAGTTCTCACATTTATAATCAAACTACCTTTTCTACATTCTGTGTTGTCACTCAGTACCAGATAATAACAGTTAAAATGTGAGTTTTTGTTTCCAGGTGAGGATGATATTCATTTCAGAGTTTTTGAGTAATAATAACAGATGGATGTCTGCTCCCTCCTCAGAGCATAGTGTCCAAGTACGCCTCTCAGTTCCGGGGGAACTCTCAGCATGATGCTCTGGAGTTCCTGCTCTGGCTCTTGGACAGGGTGCATGAAGATGCCAGCGCCAAGATCAACGGATCATCTAAGGTAAGGCCAAAATATTTGGACTGCTGGTGTTTTGGCTGTTCAAATGTGGAAGTTAACATTAAGCTAGCATGTAACGTTGAAGAGCTGTTTAGCAGTCATTAGCCGTCTTGATGCATCTTGATACATTGCTACCATGCTGAATGAAATACCTTTTGCTTCTAAACATGTGAAAGTCGATGAATCAGTGTCATTGATCAGGAGTGGCCTGGTTGATTGTTGCCTCACCTTGGCTGAAATTATTTCATTTCTATTGATTTCTGGACTGGCTTTGTGTTTTGCAATCCTCTTTGCTGTCATTAAGTCTACTTAATGCAGAGTGGAAAAGATAAAAGAAGGAATAATGTAAATATATCATACTAGATACTTGTTTGCCAGGTAATGTACAGGTGGGCGTCCTAGTCGCTGCACAGTGATGTGCATCTGATAGCATCTAAGCTTTTGTATTCCAGTATATAACATGGACTTTAGGGAATCTGCTCGCACTTAGTGCCTAAATCGCCAGATGTTTTCCTCGACCCCTGTTCCAATTGTCATCAGCTAGAATCGTCTTGGGGACCATCATGTAGGATACATCAGTGTATCCTACACAAGAAGCGATTTGACTACGTCGTTAGACATACGTATGAAGCCAGAACCTTTTGTCAATAAGCCCTGTATTTTACCTATTGTATTTTACCTATTGCATGAGCACACCTCTTTATGGATATGCCGGAGCAAGCAACCTTGTGCAGACCAGAATACTACGGTGTGACTAAAATGAGACTGTGTTTTTCTTTACTGTCAACCGTACACTAAACATATTCATGTGACAGCGAGTATCACAAAAATGTGTGGGTTACATTACATTTACTTTGACTTTTTCACCCATTATGGCCTCTCGGCTGTGATACCGAGTCAGAGCAGCGAAGTGCAACCAGTGCTATTTAACAGTTGGATTGCAAGTGCAATACGAATGTAAGCCCGCCTTGCTAACAAAGGTAATTTGCTAATTACTAAGTAGTTAGTAATTAAGTAATTACTAACTAATTACTAAGCTAACTAATTTGGTAACTTGCTAACAAAGGTAATGATTGTTTTTGTAACAAAACGATCATTCTAAGCTGACCTAATTTAAACATCCTGGCATTATGCGCCCATGGTTTGGCCATATATAACCAACATGATTGGCTTTGAAGTCTGTACTTGGCCCCTAGATCATCAACAGTGGAGGTTGCCGTTAATAACACTGAAGTAGTAGTATCCCAATTCCACCCAATTGCCTCTTTCCTGATGCTCGATTACTATCTGTTAGTGCTTGTCCTCTCGAGGCTCTAGTGAACGAGCATCAGTGAACGTTCATTAGGGGGGCACCAAACGAAAGGCATTTGTCCGTAAGGAGGCCACTGCCCTGATACTGTTCTGTTGGGATTCATTTATCTCAACGAGTTCGGTCAGGCCAGCCATCGGTTTAACGAGCAGACCTCATTATCCAAGCGCTCTAGTGACATCAAGGAAAGCGTCCCTCTTTACAATTGCACTTCTGATGCCTGAATAGAATTAAGCTAGTATGTGTTGCTGCAGTCAAGTGTGTCATTTAGCAAACAATCACCCTGACCCTAACAAAGGGAGGGAAAAAAGTTTTGAATGTGTTGTGATTGTGAGTCATTGCTCTCTCCACACTGTAGACTCTGTTATACCACTGCATTTTCTCTCTCTCTCTCTCTCTCTCTCTCTCTCTCTCTCTCTCTCTCTCTCTCTCTCTCTCTCTCTCTCTCTCTCTCTCTCTCTCTCTCTCTCTCTCTCTCTCTGCTGCTATCTCTCTGATATCATCGCTTAGCCTACAGTTGGTTTTGGCGTGGAAATGTGCTTGTGTGTGCATTTGTTTATACAAGGTCATTGTGCGTGACACAGGGCTTTTTAAGTTCTCCAGTGATAAGGTTGCCATTGATTGCAAATGGCTACATCTGAGTCATTCCTCGTCATCTCCCAGTGGGTTAGAATGAGACGGCAATTACTGTCACCTCCCCTCCCTGTTGGATGGGTAGTCCCATTATTAATGAACTGCTAACTGTTGTACCACACACACACACACATGCACACATGGACACAGCCAACACCCTGTCCAGCATTAAGAAGGCCCTTAAAACCCATAACACGTATTCCCTTTCGTATAGTTTTCCCTACGTTGTTTCTTTGTTTTGTTTTCCTTTTGGTGCTAAGAAAGGCTGTACATAAATCCAATGTGTTATAGTTATCATTATGAACACACAGACAACAATAGTCATTGGATCTTCCTTTATTGCCTTTCATTAGTCTGCCAGGGAATCCGGGTGTAACTAAAGGACAATACCAGTCAATTATGTTTATCCTGGCTTCCCTAAGACATATGTTACCACTGTAATTAGTCAGAATCACTTTGTTCTGCCTATGAGCCGATTCTGCCTATGAGCATTTCGCATGAACACGATAAATACATATTGCCATTGCTTACATTCGTGGCATGTGCATGCATGCGTCATACTCTTCATACTCTGCAGAATAGGTACAAGGAAGTCATTTTGAGAAATGACTTGGTAATGGAGGTTTGAGTGAAGGAGAGGAGAGACGGTTACGATGGTTTTATCACCCAGACCGGTATTGTTCCCTATGCTAGTCTTTCTCTGCTGTTAGGAAAGGAAGATAAATGAGGGTCTTCTATTTCAGTGGTAGTGTTTACATATGGCATCTCGGGTGAGCCCATATCCACCCTGAAAGCTAGAAAAAGTGCTGAGTGAAAAAAACCCGCTGCACTCTGAGGTGGCCAGGCAAGGCATTCGATCACATGTTCAATGTAGTGTGAATCCAGATATCTCTGCATCCCAGGATGCATGGATGATTTGTGAGGTATTCGCTTCTTGATCAGGAGAGTAAGAGCCCATCACGTGTGTCCCCGTGAGACGCACAATGTCTGTCTCAGGCACTGTCTCGCTGTTTCTGAAAAAACGAGTATTATTCCAAACAGACTTTAAGACGTTTCTTTATTTGAATCTTTATCTGTTCTCTGCAAATTGAATCCACTCATGCGAGTCAAAGCACTCTAGCAAGTGCACAACAACATCTATTTACATTAGCTCTTACCCACGTCTCGTCTTCAGCTCATTACTATTCTGGTCCTCTGGGAACAGTTGATAAGAGGACACCGAGAAGACATGGATAAGTATTTGCTCTAAGATAAGTATGCAGCCTATTGGACACAATTGCCTTCTTTTTCTGCATACACTTCTCTAATCTTCAATCATATTAAAGTACGTTGTTCATCATCTCTATCTGATGTATATACTACGTCAGTTAGAACGGGAACAAACTGTCACGGCAGGGGCTGTGGTTGGCCTTTCCTCTCGGTAAAACGCAGCGTCCTGCATGTCAACTGTGCTTGATCAAGCGGAGGACAACAGGAGTGCTGCACTGCATCCCTCATCTCCAGAGGCTTATCAATGTTTCAGACCCGTCTCGGTGGGCTGAGGGATTGACAATACTCAACGCTTATCATACGTATAATTGCAACAAAGGATATGAATGATATAAAATAATATTTGCAGTAGTAGTAGCAGCATCAGCAGCAGCAGGATTGTAATTACAACTTTTATTTAATTATACTCATCATATTTACAGATACTATTTGAATGCAGTCTTCAGGCAACGGACCTAATAAAGCCGATAAGGTGCAGTTAAAGTTCCTCTTCATTCACTCCAACCACTACATTAAACCATCGGCAGCACGTCTCACAGCCAATGTTTTCCAACCTTCCCTTCCAGCACAAACAACACGTGTAAGAAACGTTTCTCTGGAGGTGCATTCTACTCTCGCAGCGTAAGAAAGATGAGCTACACTATGCTGACTGTTCAAGTTAAATCCTGCTGTTTCCACGGTGCCGACTGCACCAACGTTCAGCTCTGGGGCGTTTTGTGAGCGATTCAGAGTGCTTGCTGTTAAAAGCCCATCCATCTCAGTTCTCAACCCAACGGGTAGTACTAAGATCTGCCAACGCAACCCCAGTGCCATGACATTGTTTACGCATTATTCAATTTTAAACGTTGATAAAGGTTTTCCTTGCCTACCTTCCCCTGAATTGAGGGGGAACAATGATTAATGAGGTACTATTCAACAGAGACTTGTTTATTTTTTGTTGTGAATATAATATTTAGCAACTGCATCCACAAATTGTATATGCAATTTTAAGCCATCGCCGTGTCAGTGGACCAGAGTGCCAACGCCAGAGTAGTGATAGTCATTTAGAGGATGACTGATTCAGGTCGATTTTTATTGTTTGTTTGGTGTTGAAGGGAGGTTCTTTATTTTTGCTGTCTTATAAACCGCTGATAGGTTATGAGTTAACACGTTTGTTTTAGCTCACTGAACACTGGTCAGCTGATGTGAGGTTGAGTAAATGTTAGTTTAGAGCGCGGCGATGACTCTAGCCACGTGTTACGTTACGACCACGTCATAGCCGCGTGGTTACAAAAGCGAATCAACACCACTCCAGCCAATCAGAATCCAGTATTCCCCCAGGCCGTGGTAAAAAAATAAAGACTTACTATTGGAACACTTCATGTATCACTATTCCTATTAGGGGTGCATGATATATTGACTCAATACCGCCACATTGCGCAGTATCAAACCGAAAAATATGCGATAAAAGTATGCGATATTCCGTTTATTTTGTGGAAGGATGCGTCCGTTGGCTGTGGCTTGGTTGTGTTTGATTTAGAGCCCCCTTGAAACCGCAATATAATGATCAAGTTGCATTGGCTAGTTGCTCTGCCACATGCAAGTGTGAGGGCAGGGGTCCACTAAACAAACATACCCCCGTGAGGCGTGTGCCCGCTCCGAGCGAGTGAGAGAAGAGAAAGAGTCCTCGGTTACGCTGGTTGTTTCAGTGCGACTTTATCATCCGATCAGGCCAGGACGCATTAACTGTCAGGTTTGGATAGTCCCCGATCGCATTGGGATCCGATGAGCTAGTCCACGTCCTGAGGCGGTCGGGCTCGCATTATGATCGCTATTGCATAGGTGTGTGGACGGCAATCTGGGCACAATGTGGGCAGACTACTGGGCACAATGTGGGCAGACTACTGGGCACAATGTGGGCAGACTACTGGGCACAATGTGGGCAGACTACTGGGCACAATGTGGGCAGACTACTGGGCACAATGTGGGCAGACTACTGGGCACAATGTGGGCAGACTACTGGGCACAATGTGGGCAGACTACTGGGCACGTCAGTAAAACCACGCCCCCATGCCTACACCGAGCCCGCCCGGATTCGCCTCTGGTCCCCTCGGCAGGTGTACACCGCCAGACACACTGGAACTCTGGCCTTTAGTTCCCAGCACCACATCGCCAATTCAGAGCGTGAATATCTGTTGAATATCCAATGTCTTTCCAGCATAAAAAAAAAAAGAGTTTGTTGTCGGGACCTTCCTGGGGGGCGGTCATTATTGTAAGGATGGTTTAATGCATGGGGAAATCTGCCTCCCTGTGCCAGTCAATAAATGTTGGTGAAAGGACCTATTTTATACAGCCTCTCAACAACAATGCATGCCTGTGCAATTGTGAAGGCTTTTGACTACTTAATACCATTTTAAACAGCAAGAACAACATAAGGGCTTCTCTTCTCAGCGCCATTCCAGCAGATTTAGCTTACCAGGAAGTAATTACGTGGGAAAGTCAGATCTGGCCACAGAGTTTGCATTCAAGTGTCAAGTGTCAACGTCAGAACCTGTGTTCCGATCTGGTGCATCCAATCACAAACGTTGCATTGAAACGACAAGTGCGCCCGTAATCTGTAACTTCTACCAGTGAGTTGATAGTGAAAGTGCCTCATGCCATACTTGTTTTTTATGTTTCTTTATTGTTTCTATTATGTCCTGTTCTGTAGACATGGTCTTTACTGTTGTTATACTGTACCACAGTACATGTTCTGTAGACATGGTCTTTACTGTTGTTATACTGTACCACAGTACATGTTCTGTAGACATGGTCTTTACTGTTGTTATACTGTACCACAGTACATGTTCTGTAGACATGGTCTTTACTGTTGTTATGCTGTACCACAGTACATGTTCTGTAGACATGGTCTTTACTGTTGTTATACTGTACCACAGTACATGTTCTGTAGACATGGTCTTTACTGTTGTTATACTGTACCACAGTACATGTTCTGTAGACATGGTCTTTACTGTTGTTATACTGTACCACAGTACATGTTCTGTAGACATGGTCTTTACTGTTGTTATACTGTACCACAGTACATGTTCTGTAGACATGGTCTTTACTGTTGTTAGTCATATTGTACCACTCCAATATGACTGTCAGTTGAAAAGAAACTCTTGTGTTGTAAGAACACTTGTTGTTTTCACGTGTTATGAATCTATTTTGATGCGTTTTCCCATAACGTTTGTGTTTTTACATATGATTAAGAATGTCTGAATTAACATAGATACCGCAGTATTCTTGAACATTATTGCAATATCCTATTTTGTCCAAAACGTGCACCCCTTATTCCTATTGGGACCTTTTATGTATCACTATTCATTGTAGTGTAATGTAGGTTTTTCAAATTCTTACAAAATTACAAATTCTACCGTGTGGTAGAATTCTACAGAATGTGTGGTGGCGGTTGTGGAAGTCAACAGGTAAGGAGACGGGTAGTAGTCAGGTCAGCAGGTGTGTGTGTGTGTGTGTGTGTGTTTCATTAGAGAAGCAGACATCTCACATTAGAGAATCAAATTCGTCTCATGCACTCGTAATGTTTTATTGTTTTGTTGTCTATTGAAGGAAAGGGCTTTTTATTTGGACACAGTAAAGGACAAATTGAATAGACTATTTAAAAGCAAACTTATTTTTGACTTCTCAGGATTGGGTACAAATGTAATTTGGTTAAATGTTGGTGGTCAATGATTACATTAAAGCATCAAAAAATGTCTGCCTTCCTTTTACGTTTCGTCCATTTAAGTTGTTGTGTACTGCAGCCGTAAGAAATATCAAGGCTGGAGTTGTCTCAGGGGGAAATGCTTCAGTATTTTATTCCTCTTTGACTGTGTTTCCCGGGTGTTTCACACAAGGCCTAAAACACACATTGGCCCTGTTTACATAAATACCCTTTTTTCTTATTTCTACAACTGTTCATGAACGTAGATCACATCCAGAAGGAAAAACAAAGCTGTTTACACGAAAGGGCACAACCTTTTCACACAATGGTCTCAGCCTTTTTAATGTAGGGGGAGTCTACGAGAAAGATGAGGAGCGCCTGGTTTTCCCCTCTGACCGAGCTCTGCCAGCTATACAGCCACATGCAGGTTGTATAATAAGTTGTTCAAGTAGGCCCAGCGCAACACAGCACAGTTGAGGATGTTGCAGAGGAGTCAGCATATCATGTTTGTCAACCCTCCGGTTGACAAACCCATTGAAAAGAAGGGGGGCGTACAAGCTAAGCAAGTGACTCGACAATGCTTAAATTAGACAAAAACCTTTCTCTACTCAATCCAGATTGAATGTAGCGGACACTATACCTCCGAAGGTGTTTTCTTTTTGCCACGGTTATCTACGTCTCTTGTACAACCACATTTTGATTTGAAGAGGGATTCAAATTGCTGGTTTAAACACGGCTGTTGTGAGTTTAGTGCAGGACTAGTTGTATACCGAGCTGTAGCTATCGTTGTCATGGCCCAGGTAACCTGTATGGTTAGATGGTATTTTCAAGTGACTTCAACAAGTCACTTGTCTAGATAGACCCAATGACTCTTCTCACAGTAAGAGCATAAAGATGCATGAACAAATAGTTGTATGTAAAACCATAGGGGGGATATTTGTTGTCATGGATGACCCATAAAAGACCAAACAGGACTGTAGCTGCTCTGGCGCCGCTCTGCACTCCAACTCCCCTGGCCACACACAGGCCAGATAAAACGATCCAGAGTCCTGCCAGCACCACCCTACCGTAGGCTAAGCCAGCCAAGCAACATTCCTGGGATGCCACACACACACACAGAGAGAGAGAGAGAGAGAGAGAGAGAGAGAGAGAGAGAGAGAGAGAGAGAGAGAGAGAGAGAGAGAGAGAGAGAGAGAGAGAGAGAGAGAGAGAGAGAGAGAGAGAGAGAGAGAGAGAGAGAGAGAGAGAGAGAGAGAGAGAGAGAGAGAGAGAGAGAGAGAGAAATAAAGAGAGAGAGAAATAAAGAGAGAGAGAAATAAAGAGAGAGAGACCACTTCAGAAGATGGCCTGAACCAATTCCAGTACTACCACTACACAAAGTAATACACCAAAACTACTAAGAGGAGGGGAGAGATAAAGCACAGAGAGAAGGGGCAGATAAGTGGAAAACAGAACGAGAGAGAGAGATAATAGTCCACAGTGTGGAGAGAGTAATGACTCATTAAAATGTTTGACATTTAGCAGACGCTTTTATCCAACCTCCCAATCAGAAGACATTCAAAACTCTTTCCCTTTGTTGATTGGTGTTTTTTGTTAATCTTCTGTTGAAACAACGAGGATCACACTTTGGTTATTTTCTTTTCTTTTCAAATGGTGCCAAAACAACCCAGACACATTGATTCATTCAGATATTATTAAATGATGAATTACACATCTGAATTCATTGCTCATTCAGATGTTTCACCCCACCCACAGGCAGGATCACTGTTATTTTAAGTAAGACATCAGTAAAACAACTGAAAATGGATGTTGCTCAGAGGTCAATACACCCCACTGATGCTGTTATCTGTGTAATGCATTATCATTCACACACACACACACACACACACACACACACACACACACACACACACACACACACACACACACACACACACACACACACACACACACACACACACACACACACACACACACACAGGCCTCTAATTGGCTCAACAATGCAAGAAGTGCCATGCACTTCGACATGATAACCTCTGACCCCCCCCCCAAAGAAAAGAACAACACACACACACACACACACACTCCCATTGCATTAGGTGAGGCTTGCATTGAGATGCATGGAGGTGTTTTGGTGTTTTGGTGTTTTGGTGCTGATGGTCTGGTTGGTCCCTGCAGTACGCTCCGTCACTGGTGAACACCACATCCCGTGCATCCTTGTGACTACTGCGTCGCAAAAGGGATCGGGACATTTGGAAGACTTTTTCTTTTCGATTTCAATAAATAAATAAAACCCCTTTCTAAAAATATGTTAATGGAAGACAAAGGCACCCTCTGTCTAAAGTACAGAACGGAAAACATGGCAAATATATAATTATAAAATATATACACAATGCATGTTTACTGTTGTGTGTCTGTCTGTGCGTGAGTGTGTGCATGCTTGTGTGTGTGTGTGTGTGTGTGTGTGTGTGCGCGCACATGTGTCTGTGTGCGTGTGTTCTAGGGTTTGCATCCCAATTTGTCTCCCAATGGGATGCTTTGTGTGCCATCACAGTACTTGCCATTCTCTGCCGAACTAGCTAGCTAGCTAGCTAGCGAGTCTCATGATTTTTTAATCTGCAACACTGGGCCTGATTCAGCGTTGGACACCAGCTGCTGAAAGGGGCTTACCAGCACAGGGGCTAGGCTCAGAATGTCACAACACTCATTTTCTGACCACTCCTAAGTCTATTCCAAAGCCAACAAAGTCACTTGGTAGGGTAAAAAGAATGCAACTTGTTATGAAAACAATGCAGTGGAACAGAAAGGCGCTTGGTTCAATTCTGACAAGCATCTGGCTAGACCTGTTTGCCTCTCCGATGAGAAATCTCACAAACACACGCACGCACACGCACACGCACACGCACACATAAGGGGGAAAGCACTGAGAAAAGGCCTCATCTGTAGCGGCCCCATGTCAACTAAACCCCTAACCTGAGAGAATGAGGGTCCGCAGTCCTCTCCCCCCGGGACCCCCTGCCCAACTGAGGGAGGGGCCTCCCAGGAGAGCCCCAGGTCTGGGGTGCATAGGGCAGGGCCTGGTGACTACGGAGGGGGGGGGGAGGTGCCATGAATAATTGAACGCGTCCTCCCATGGGGTGAATCGATCGTTTGGAGATGAGAGAGAGAAGCTGGAGGGAGACACTGGGAGGAAGGACGCCCCAGTTGTGGCAGCGACGTTAACCCCGAGATTGATTCACACGCAGCCCCCCCTCGGTCCTCTGTGTGTGTGTGTGTGTGTGTGTGTGTGTGTGTCTCGCTCTTCAACGTGCCCGCAGGTCAGTGACGCTGCGCATCGCGCCTTGCGCGGGTTTGTCTTTGTGCTCCGTGCGTTCGTGAATGGGGGGATGTTGGCCAGACGTGGTTGCTATGGAAACCAAGCGCCAAAACCAACCCACCTAGCACCCAGCACCTTAGACCCCTCCCGCCCACAATCTTCCACTTAAATATTAACCTGCATAATTCTCCCCCCGATGTGTCTTTTAAGTTAATGTTTGGTACTGAGACAACCTGTCCCGCACGCGAGTGATGTCAGCGAAGTCCGAATGCCAATGACAATGTTGTGCCTCCCTGGCTGGGAGTCATGTTCCACCCTCACTTCCTGCTGGGAGGGTTTTGTGTGTTTGTTCCCCTGGCGTCTCACTGGGCATGTGAAACCAGACTGGTGACACCTCATAGTGGTCGCACCGGTTGAGCGTGCACGGGATTAGCATTGTCCGCTCTTTGTTATTCGCAGAAGCATGTCACATGTGGTGTGTACACACACGGGAGCGTGCGCGCGCGCGTGTGTGTGCGTGTGCGTGTGCGTGTGCGTGTGCGTGTGCGTGTGCGTGTGTGTGTGTGTGTGTGTGTGTGTGTGTGTGTGTGTGAGAGAGAGAGAGAGAGAGAGAGAGAGAGAGAGAGAGAGAGAGAGAGAGAGAGAGAGAGAGAGAGAGAGAGAGAGAGAGAGAGAGAGAGAGAGAGAGAGAGAGAGAGAGAGAGAGAGAGAGAGAGAGAGAGAGAGAGAGAGAGAGAGAGAGACCAGTAACAGTAGCAGACTAATGTGCGTGAACTAGACATACAGGCTCATTAGTCTATCTGGCGAGGTGTGATGCCTCAAGACAGCCTTGGAAGCAACATGGCAAGTTACAAACAAGCCTAGTAACTAAAAATAAACCAAGAGCATAATATTTAAATCTTTCCAGAAATGTGTCTATGAAAACAAACACACGCAGAGAAGAGGGGGAGGAGAGAGGGAAAAAATGTATAAAGAGAGCGAGAGGGAGAGACAGTGAGAGGTTAACAGAGAGAGACAGACAGAGAGAGAGAAAAATAAAGGAACAAGGGTAAATGTGTGTGTGTGTGTGTGTGTGTGTGTGTGTGTGTGTGTGTGTGTGTGTGTGTGTGATGAATAGCTGTCTGGACAGCAGTAAAGCAGCTGACTAATGGTGATTCGCTGAGCCTTTAGAGTGGCTAGCGTTAGTTCTGCCCATTTAACGGCAGGCTTAACGGGAACAAGGCAGACCGGGAGATAACAGCGGATTCCACTGGCCTTCCACAGTCAACAAGTGACCTGCGTCTTCAAACTCCCCACACATACCAGGAGTGGACCACATGATGAGTCACCCCTTGTTCACCAGAAGTAGTACTGGTAGTAATGCTGGCAGTAGAACTGGTAGTTATACTGGAAGCGGTTTTAGAGGTAGTACTGCTGGCAGTTTGGGTGGTAGAGCTGGTAGCAGGTTGGCAGTAGTAGTACTAGTAGTTTTGGTGTATTACGTTGTGTAGTGGTAGTACTGGAATTGGTTCAGGCCATCTTCTGAAGTGCTGCGTTACTAACTCTCTCTCTCCCTCTCCCTCTCCCCCTCTCTCTCTCTCTCTCTCTCTCTCTCTCTCTCTCTCTCTCTCTCTCTCTCTCTCTCTCTCTCTCTCTCTCTCTCTCTCTCTCTCTCTCTCTCTCTCTCTCTCTCTCTCTCTCTAGGGCACTTCTAATAACACCTAGGACTGCCAAATTCACAACCTTTCACTGTACCCACACACACAGTTCTGCTCTGTAGTTGAGTTTATTTCAAACTGATTATCCTCTTTGAAGCAGAGGGAAGTGTGTGTGTGTGGTATATCTCTGGAAGCAGTCAGCAGCTCTGTCAACACTTGCTCATTTTATTCACATACACTGCAGGAGTCCTCATCTCCTGAACACACACACACACACACACACACGCTTTACATAGAAATCATTGTCTATAGAGTTGAGTTGGACAATATATCGATATCGTGATAGGAGACTAGATATGGGCATAAGTGATGTTATTTTCTGAACTGATTGTTCAAGCTGTTTTGTTATTTGCCTTTACCCCTTAGTCATAATGTCTACATTACTGATGATGGTTTATCAAAAATCCCATTGCGTGAATATTTTGTGAAAGCACCAATAGTCATCCTACATTCTTGTCGCAATATCAATGTCGAGGTATTTTTGACAAACATATCCATATTTAATTTTGTCCGTACTGCCCAGCCCTAGTTGCTGCCATACTTGAAACTGCCAATATTCATTACCTTTAATTTTTCAAGTATTTATTCACACAGGACTTTACAGAAATAGGCTTTACCATGTGATTATTTTATAAAGACAATTTATATATTGAATTTCTGGAAAACATGATAGATATTGTTATCAATATATATCAATTACCTATATCTGGATAATGATTTTTGCCAATACCCAACCTTACTATAGAGCACACGGATGAACCCAGACACATGTTTAAAAGGTAAGTAAACCCAAAATGAGCTGAAATGTCTGTGTTATCTTTGACAAAAATGTATTGTTAAACAGGGGAAAGTCTTTGTATAGTACGAGAGATCTGCTGCTTCCGGCTAAGACCGGTTTTCCAGTGGTCGTTTTCTATTGGCTGCACACCCTAGCTCCGGCGAGCGTGACGGGTTTTTTTGCAACGCCCCTCGCAATCCTTTGAAACCAATTTGTCTGTTTTTTTCAGAATTCGTACGAGTTTGTATTTGTACCAGAGATTGCATTTTCTGATTCTGACTTAACTCTTTAAACCCATACACGTGCACCCAGACACACGATAGTTTGTAGACAAGATGACAAAACATGGCAACCGGCCCAATGACACCTTTTTAAGAGAACATTTGTGAAGGTAAACACATCTGATAAGTGCAGTTTTCAGACTCTCTCCAGCTATGGCCACGGGAACTTTTAATTACCTTCTTTTCACCAAGGAGGAGATTTGATTAAGATGTAGCCGGGTGGCCATCTGACTTGAAGGTGTGTGTGTGTGTGTGTGTGTGTGTGTGTG
Organism: Lota lota; assembly: GCA_026745465.1. NCBI lineage: Eukaryota > Metazoa > Chordata > Actinopteri > Gadiformes > Lotidae > Lota > Lota lota. The sequence continues at coordinate 2,040,269 of JACYXH010000312.1, read as the reverse complement.
TGTGTGTGTGTGTGTGTGTGTGTGTGTGTGTGTGTGCGTGTGCGTGTGTGCGCGCGCGTGCGCGTAAAAGTGTCTGGAAAGAAAAGAGAGAAAAGAAAGTATTTCCCTTTCCACTGCGTAGCGACTGCTCTGCAGACGTGCCGGAATCAGACCAGCAGCCTCTCTCTCTCTCTCCCTTTCCTTTGATTGGACGCCGTCCCGCTAGCGCGCAGAGCTACCTGTCACTAGCGCTTTCAAGCATGGACGGGTTTTTGAAGGGGGTCCAGGCCACTCTTTGAGGGCCCATCTGCAGCAGGCCCCGCAGACAGCTGTTCCCACTGCTCCCTCACTCTCCAAACAAAAACGGATAAATAAACAAATGCACTACGAAAAAGTACGCAGTGCGCCCCCCCCCCCCCCCCCCCCCCCCCCCCCCCCCCCCCCTCCTGGTTTAGCCCCTCAGCTTGCTGTGGAAGGAGAGTGCGTGGGTGGGCAGCTCTCACGTGGATGCTTGCTCGTGGCGTCGGCGAGGACTCAGCCGGAATCGGCGGGAGTTGTGATGATAACAACATATGTTCAAACCTGCGGGGGAGCCCCAGAGACCCCTAGAGGTGAGCCCGAGAACTCCCTGCCGGCTGCTTCTCCTTCAGTCATCTGCAGGGGTCGAATGAGGTGTTGAGAGGCAGGTGCGGTCTGAGGAAACAACACAGTGTATCGCTGGAGGGTGAATCCTGCTAACGCCTCCTCTTAGCAAACACAGTATTCAGTCTTTCTTTCTTTTTTTTTCGGTTTGTGTTTCTCTATTTGTCGTTATTATTTGGTGTGTGGGTGTGTTTCTGGGGGGTGGGGGGGGGGGGTGGGTAATGATAAGCTATCCTTCACAAGTTAAGGGGTCATAAGTGTAGGTTAATGGAATAAAATGGTGCTGGCGGTGCTCATGCACTGGGCTCATGTGACGGCAGTGAGGATGACACACCAGGCGGCCAGATAGACGCTTAAAGGACCCCGTTGATGAAGGGTTTTCCTAACCTCTGTGGCACTCTGTGAGTGCTGCAATACAATGCACAATGAATGGCTCACATTCACCACACGGGCACACACACACACACACACACACAGACACAGACACACACACACACACACACACACACAGACACAGACACAGACACACACACACACACACACACACACACACACACACACACACACGATGTGTGTGATGACGCAACAGCCCTGTTGACCCAGCATCGACCTTGTGACCTCTTCTATCTTGACACTGGAACCCAGGGTCCTGCGGTCCAGATCTAGTCAGGAACTATTTGTCAATACCGTTTGGACAAAGCCTTTGTAGGGGCACACGCATACACAACACATACATGTTTAAAACACGTTTAATACGCAAAGACACAAAACCCATGACTCACACAGGCAACAGCACATTCAACTGCATATGTAAGGACGATAACTGAACATTAAAATGTCTGCCATCTAACAAACTGTGTGTGTGTGTGTGTGTGTGTGTGTGTGTGTGTGTGTGTGTGTGTGTGTGTGTGTTATTCTCCAGAATGATTTCCAGAATGATTATTTCTTTCTTGAACCTCTAGCCTCCCACATGACATTCCTGTCCTGTCTCTTTAGTGTGTGTACAGAGCTCATAGGACTTATGGAATGCCATATTATTATAACGATGTCAGTCTATTGTGCCATATCGGCTCACAAATCCCAATTAAAAATTATTCAACATTTGGAAACATTTGGCAATGACAATCTCTGCAATTCAATAAAAACAGGGATATGTTTTCTGTTTGGTTGAGTACACTTTTCCGTACATCATTCCGACCTTAACAGGAATGTTAAGCCTGTTAAGGTCAGATTTAGACTCCACACAGTCCGATTTTTCTGCACGTCTATTACACTTCCAAAATGCAACCCTCACACAACTTAAAAGTTGAGTGAAATTAAAATAAAAGGTTCTGTAGACAGTTCAACATTCAAGATTAGTAGAACCACTTTACGCCTCTGTCTCATTTGAAAACCATACTCCCAGCTAGCAAACGTATCTAGTCAACTACTAGATACTTTTCACCAAGCTATTAATACATAATTCATCCCCTGATTTACTATGAATTCCATGTACTACTAATTAATTACACTGTCTGGGAGTGTATTTATGGATGTGGATTTATTCAGTGTGGCTACTGGCAACAGCTTTGTGGCTCTTGGATATTAGCATGCACTTGTTATGGCTGTACCTGTCCGCTGTATCTATTATTGGCAGGGTAGACAATGCCAGAGAACATCACTATTCCATTCGTTGGTAGGGTCCCTGATAAAGAGGCGTTGTATAATCAGTAATGTCCAATGTGTTCTCTTTCACCCGCTCTTTTTTCTCTCCCATTATCTCCATTTGTCTGTATTTTATCGTACACCCGCTCCCTACTCTCTGAATCCTCCCCCAATCTTTCTGTTGTACCCCCTGTGCTCCACATCTCTCTCTCGCTTGCTCTTGCTCTCTCTCTCGCTCTCGCTCTCGCTTTCGCTTGCTCTCTCTCTCTCTCTCTCTCTCTCTCTCTCTCTCTCTCTCTCTCTCTCTCTCTCTCTCTCTTATTCTGTTTTCCACTTATCTGCCCCTTCTCTCTGTGCTTTATCTCTCTTCCCCCTGCATAGAGGTACCTGCTCTTTGTTCTAAGGTCCATCTAAGTGGTTGATGACCTACTTATGGTGAGGGGTGCATTTTGAAGAGCCTTTCTTGGCCTGTCTTCGCCTCATTTATTCACCTTTGTTCCACGAAAGAATGCAACATCAATCACATAGTTCTATGGTAATGGCCGTTATTTGCTTAGAAATATGCAAATGAATTTGCTAAACTAATATACATATGTAAAATAATGTTCAGTTTAACTTATATTGTAACCAGATATGTGTTGTACTGATAATCACAATAAATATGTGATAAGAATATCAGTTAAAGTGAACACAAACATTTCGAGTGTGCATATGTTGCATCTCTGCTCAGAATACCTGGAGGAGTAAAAATAAAAAGATAACTTTTAAAAGAATATGTGGGCTGGTTTCCTGTTGCTCCAGCTTAAAGTCCATTTTTACCTGCTGTTATTGCTTCCGATGTTGCCTTGGGAGTTTTGGGTTTATACACTTTATTCACCAGCATCGAACTCCACAGCCTTCCCGGTTTGAATTAAGTCGGTGTTGTGTGGGAGTATTATGTGTCCCTTTGCATTTAAAGCCTCATTTCTTGTTTTAGCTTAAAGCTAATCACCTAGCCTCATTGTGGAATGAAATCACATCGTTCTTTCAATTACACGATAACAACAAAATCAATGAGAATTATGTAAGTATAAAAATAAATAACACAACATTAAAAGCAAGTTGTAAGGATCCCAACAAAACAATGTACGGCATTGCTGTCCTCGCTTTGACTATCGTTCTGCTTTTACTTGAAGCCAGAGTTAAGTAAAAGAAAGAAAAGCCCATTCAGTCCTGATACATAATGCAGCATGTAACAGCTCTGTTGCAACAGAGCTGCTCAATGCAGAAGATGAACAGGCATGTTGTCCTTAATGGTGGCCAGGTTGTTCCCTCTCTGGTTGTAATGGAAGTCTGTGGAGCGCTACAGCCGACGCTCTGTTGGACTCCACCAAAGCCATTCCACTTGTGCATCATTTCTTCTTCGTACTTAACTTCAGCACGCTTGAAAAAAACATGGTTGATTGGTTCTGGTCCATGCCGTGCTGGCTCTCTCTTCTCCCTCGCGGAAAAAGTTCTCCCCTGACTCCCACATGTCTACTGGGCCGGGATCGGGGCCAGCGTTTCCATGGAGACCGGTGTGTAACCTAGTCCGTCTCCAAGGGTCTTGAGATATGTTCGCCATTGTCAGAGGGAGGGAGGGAGAGAGAGGGAGAGAGAGAGAGAGAGAGGGAGGAGAGAGAGAGAGAGAGAGAGAGAGAGAGAGAGAGAGAGAGAGAGAGAGACTTCCCCGTCTCCTTGTTAAAATGTCAGATGCCACGGTATTCCCATGAATATCCGTGCCCTTCATGTTCACACCGCTCAACCTTAATTGTGTTAGTGCAGACGGGAAACAGCTTCAGCGAGGCTTTAAGTGCGAGTTGGCTCATGGCCGTCATTAGGCAGGTTTAGGGCTCTCTGTAGTGCAGAGGACCTGGGAGGACATGGCTGAGGTTGGCTGGACATTATAACGACCCTGACGCCAGACAGACCACCGCACTGCTGCTGGTGACACAATATTCCTCCAGATAGTTAAGACTCAAGGACTCTCCCGGCTGTTGGGTTAACACCAGCCAGGTTTAAAAACTGCTACCTTGCCTATTGCACTACTTTTGTTGTGTCTGTATCGTTGTATCGGTACTGCTTCTAAATGCTGCTGTACTTGGCTTATGACACAGTTAGTGTTTTTTTTTTCATGCATTTTGTTTTGATATGACTTCATACATTCTAGAAATGATGAGGTGTTTATCCCGTTAAGTACCTTTATTTTCTGGGATTATAAGGAAACAGTAACTGTTTTTTTTTATTCAGAATTCCCAATTCAGAAGAGTTACACATGTGGCAACACACACTCATACCTGAGACCTGATCCCTGTTCCATCTTTCTCTTGTTCACACACACACACACACACACACACACACACACACACACACACACACACACACACACACACACACACACACACACACACTAGATAGATTTAGTAATTGTGTTCTGTCTGCTTTCTTGAATTCTTGAATGATGGATGTTGTTAGTTAGTTGTTAGGATCTTGTTTATATCTGAATCATGGTTAAATTAAACTGACTGTTCATATTAGTTTATTAATAGTATTAATTACTCAGGGAAGGGACATACAGTATCTGCCTCTTTTAAATGAAATCTAAGTAAAGGAGCATGTAGTGTAGGAGGGACCAGGAATGCATGTGTATGATAGTGTAGGAGAGACCAGGAATGGATGTGTATTATACATTAGGAGGGACCAGGAATGGATGTGTATTATAGTGTAGGAGGGACCAGGAATGGATGTGTGTCCTAGTGTAGGAGAGACCAGGAATGGATGTGTAATATAGATTAGGAGGGACTAGGAATGGATGTGTCATAGTGTAGGAGAGACCAGGAATGGATGTGTATTATAGATTACGAGGGACCAGGAATAGATTTGTATCATAGTGTAGGAGAGACCAGGAATGGATTTGTATTATAGTCTAGGAGGGACCATGAATGGATGTGTATTATAGTGTAGGAGGGACCATGAATGGATGTGTATTATAGTGCAGGAGAGACCAGGAATGGATTTGTATTATAGTCTAGGAGGGACCATGAATGGATGTGTATTATAGGGTAGGAGAGACCAGGAATAGATGTGTATTATAGAGTAAGCGGAACCAGGAATGGATGTGTGTCATAGTGTTGGAGATGTACCAGGGATGGATGTGTATCATAGTGTAGGATGGACCAGGAATGGATGTGGATTATGGTGTTTGGCAGTGGGATCAGGAATGGATGTATATTATAGTGTAGGAGCAACCAGGAATGGATATGTATTGAACCTTGAGGCTGTGTGTTAGTACTAGTCTTATCAATACAAGCCTATTAGTGGTTTGAATGTCAGGCATGCCTGTTGGGACTCAATCCTACAAATTTGTGGAGTCTTCAAATTGAGCTGGAAATCGAGCTTAGTCTTGCCTCATATTGATTTACTTTGCTACAGTGAATTAAACCCTTTACTTACTCAACAAATGTTATCTATAAATTAGTAATACTTGAACTGTAACAGTCAAGTATTACTAATTCATTTCTTTGAATAACGAAAACCAAGTATGTTTCTGACTTACATAAGTCCCCGTCGGATATGTATTCTTCTGGCAATTTCCTTTTTTATAACATTTCTTTACAGATAGTACAACTGAATTATGCAGAAGAGTTGACAGTGTATTCACACAAAACTAAAGAGCACACCCATTTGGTAATATAATTGGTGTTGAGCTATATCAAGTATTTTTGCATAATGTATGTGTGCTTGTGCTACCACTTTTAAATAATGAGATGTGAGTGTGTGTGTGAAGAACAAACACATGATTTGCTGCTAATCTGCATCCCCCCAGCTGTGCTGTGACACCCCTCTGTGTCCCGTCTGGATACTGCGCTAATTGAAAGCTTTTGCTTCTGCCTTCCCCCCCCAAGACAGCTGTTACCATTTCCTAAACAAAAGTCTGTTCTCTTTGCTTATTACCGCAGTTTGAAATAGTCTGGAACTCTTCTTTTGTCTTTTTCCTGTTTTGGTTGAGTCAGAGAAAATCACAGGAAGTACATTGTACGCGCTTAATGTGGGCTTCTGGGAATGGCGGTGATGCCAGGAATCTCTCGAACATCCCCTGATGATGAGGCTGACGGGCCAGAGCTCCCCGTGGTGGAGTGAGATATGGGTGAGAGACCGGCCTTTTGGACCGGCTCCAGATGCTGAGCCCACAGCTGGGATCTGCCCGGCGTGTTGCTCTCTTTGAATCAACAGACTTGGTGTCTGGTTATTCGCATTTGCTCGTCGACAACTCCGCTTCCGGTTTACCTGCGATAAACGTCCTCCGTATTTGTATGTTTGACTGTCTGAGCGATAAACAATACGCCTTTATTTTGTTAATTTGATTTGATTCATTTCCTGTTTACTCGATTGGCTGAGCTAAGCCGACTAAAATGTTAGTCGGCTAACATGTTAGTGTTAGAAAAATGTGATCACAAGGAGGGAGTTCCTTCTGTTAGCCCTCTACTTCTCCTCATCTCTTCTCTCGCTGTCTCTCTCTTCCTCTCACTTCCCTTAATTAGTCTGTGATGATAAAACTGTTTATGGTTTGATGATGTGATTGGCATCACTGACCTGCAGAACATCCCTGTTATGTCCTAAATGTCATGTATTAGTCTAACTCTCTCACTCTCATCTCTCTCTTTCCATCTCTATGTTTCTCTCCCTCTCTATCCATGTCTCTGTTTCTCTCTTCATCGCTCTCCATCGCTCTCTCTCGCCATCACTCTTTCTCCATCACTCTATCTCTCCCTCCATTGCTCTCTCTCACTCGCTCTCTCCATCACTCCTTCTCCCTCCCTCTGTCTCTCATCTCTCTCTTTCTCTCCCTCTCTCCATCTTTGTTTCTCTCTCTTCATCGCTCTCCATCGCTCTCTCTCGCCATCACTCTTTCTCCCTCTCTCTCTCTCTCTCTCTCTCTCTCTCTCTCTCTCTCTGTCTCTCTCTCTCTCTCTCTCTCTCTCTCTCTCTCTCTCTGTCTCTCTCTCTCTCTCTCTCTGTCTCTCTCTCTCTCTCTGTCTCTCTCTCTCCCTCTCTCTCTCTCTCTCTCTCTCTCTCTCTCTCTCTCTCTCTCTCTCTCTCTCTCTCTCTCTCTCTCTCTCTCTCTCTCTCTCTCTCTCTTGCTCTCTTCCCCCCCCCCCCCCCCCCCCCCCCCCTCCCAGGTTTCCGGTGTGGTGGCGATGGAACCTGCCTGTCCTCCAGCTCTGCCTCAGTCCAACCAGCCGGGCACCAGACACAGCTTTGTGCAGGAACACTTCCAGGCCCAGTACAGGTGAGTGGAGCAGACCACCGGGCACCAGACACAGCTTTGTGCAGGAACACTTCCAGGCCCAGTACAGGTGAGTGGAGCAGACCACCGGGCACCAGACACAGCTTTGTGCAGGAACACTTCCAGGCCCAGTACAGGTGAGGACCACCGGGGAGCAGACCACCCAACAACGAGGGGTGTGAATCATTCGGTGTCTCGTGATCTGACTTCGATTCTTGGGATCACGATTCCATCCAAGTGATTCTCGATTCAGTACATAGTTGCTAATGTCGGGATCCACTCCAGTCCGCTGTGGGCTGAGAATGGCGGTGCGGCAACTGATGGCATGAAAACAGAGTAAAGGGTGTGTACGATTGCGTCGATTTTATATTTAAAAGAAGTTATATTAACCGATAGCAATAATGTAAACACACAAAGGCAAACGATAAGACAAGAGGAAAACTCAAACAAACAAAAAATGTTAGAACAAAATGTATATCATTTTGGAAGTTGTGCATCGATTCATCGTCATAGAAGATTCAAAGGGAGCGATATCCGTTTCAGCAACATGGGTTCAGCGGCGAGAGGCGAGTGAGAGGGAGGGACTCCGATAGAGGGATAACCATAAATTAAATCTTTTGGACATTGCTTTGTCAAATTCTTCCACAGTTCTTCTTCAAAACACCCCACAATCATTCTCCTTGTCTTTGTTGTTTTTCTTGTTGTGTTGTTATTCTTGTCGTGTTGTTATTCTTCTCGCTGTGGAGACTGCCTGTTCATTGACGTGCACAGCTCATAGGAAGTAAGAGAACGGAAAAGGCATTGCAGTAGACCGGGGTAACATTACAATTCATGACCTCTCATCCTAAACCATCTCCACTCTTTCGGAACGTACTAGGGGAGATTCGATTGTCCTCTCTCAATAAATTTTTCGATTGATTCTCGGTAATAAGTCGACCTGAGAATAATGTTTTGTTATTATCTATTCTATTAGTCTATTCAAGCACGTTATTTGTGATGCAGTAGGAACTCTTCTGGGACACTCTATACTGCGGACAGTACTATGCGCTTTCCTTCTATATGGGAAGAGAGAGGCGCTTTTTGAAAGTAGGTCATACAGACCTGTGAAGAACTGAGAGGGGAATTCAAATTTAAAACAAGCTTCTGGCTCTCCGCACATTTCGACATGGATATATGGGTTTCTGTTTCCCCCCTCTCCAAACAGACACACACACACACACACACACACACACACCTCTCTCTTCCTCCATCTCACCTTTCTCTCTCTCGGGTCTGCTATCTCTATTTGGTAGTTGATATCATCTCTTCGTCTTCTTGTGCGTTCACCTCTTGCAACTGTGTTGCTCATGTGGTGTGTGTGTGGCAAGTAAATGTGTGTGGGTGAGATAGAACAATTGTAAAGCAGTTTGTTATGTGGAAAAGATTTTGCATTTGCATATTATATTCAAAGTTTGGCTTTGGTTCGCAATTAATCATCATTTAGCGACATCAATATTCGATCAGCCGGGAGGTTCACTTCTCCCCAACAAGGCATGCAGTTTAACTTTTAGACCCCTTTAAACCATTTGAAAGCAGGCTTCAGAATTAACCAAACACACAGTATCTCTCTCTCTCTCTCACACACACACACACACACACACACACCCTTTCTCTCTCTCTTCATTGCTCTCTCACCATGTCTCTCTCCATCTGTCTTTCTCTCTCTCTCTCTCTCTCTCTCTCTCTCTCTCTCTCTCTCTCTCTCTCTCTCTCTCTCTCTCTCTCTCTCTCTCTCTAACACTCATACACACACACAAACACACACACACACACAAATCCAAGATATGCATACTTTTTTAATATATTGTTTTTGACAAATTATAGACTATTAACTATAAATTGATTAATCATCAAATAGATTGAGGTCAAATAATGACTAGTTGCAACAACTAATTGCTAATTCAGAAACATGACACAGTAAAATGGAATAACTCCTCCTTTTCTTTATTTTGATCCCATAGTAGAGCTTCTATGGGATAAATTGCTACTGGTTCAGCCCTGACCAGAGCATTCTGAGGTCAACCAGGCTCCCAGTCATTGGGTTTTCCTATTCTCCTCGTCAGCGGATCATGGATTAAATGCTTAGCATGAGTCTGTATCCCAGCAGATTGTAGTTTCCCCTGCTGGACTTACTCTGACTAATTCAAACGTGTTTCCATCAAATCCATGTGGACGCTTTTGGGGGAATGTGATCTGAGAGGGGCTTTGGTGCGTGGATGTGTGTGATCTCTCACCCACTCACCCACTCACCCACTCACTCACTCACTCACTCACTCACCCACTCACCCACCCACTCACCCACTCACTCACTCACTCACTCAATAGGTTGTTGGATGAGCAGTGATACGCTGGACTTCAACTGCATCAATTATTAATCAAGAGTCTCCCAAGAGGCACTGATCCTGATTCTGCACTTTGACCTCCAGTAAGAAGTCAAACATGATCTTTCGTGGTAAGAGAGGGTGGGGGTGAATAGATCCCATGATCGCTATGTCAGTTTGCCATTTATGACATTCTGGGTTGTACATGGGCTATAATCACGTTAGCTGGCAATTCATCTGCTGATTAGTGTGAGAATCTCTCAGCCGCCCCCACACACACCAACACACACACACGTGCGCTTAAATATAGAATTACAGTTACTCACTCACCCACACACAGGTAATATAGCAACGTACACACTCACACAGTCTCACATGCACAAATGCACGTACACAAAAGGACAAGAGAAGATTAGCGTGCACATGCACACTGTGCACATATCTTTATCCCACACACGCACACACACATACACGCCGACACACACAGTGGCTCTTTTAATAATCTTTGGGGAAGCGTTGACACCATATTTAGCAGTTCTTCCCTCTGGTCTTTGTTCCTGTGCCAGTAAAGCAGAGGGAGGTATTCAGTGGAAAGCTGCTAAAACGACGTGTCACCTATATAATGTAGAAAGTAAACCTGGGGTTTTCCTGCTACACATTCTCCCATCTTTGTAGCGTGTTGTTGCGTGCCAGCCCGTGGCCTTTTGAGGAGATTTTAAGTAGCACACTTTGGAAAAATGGGCCTTTTCCACCACACGTTTACTTGTTCTGAATGAATTAGCCGGGTCATTTTAACTCCAGGATCCTGGAGACACATTGTCTTGATTGGTTTGTTTCCACGCGCTACGTAACGCCCACGCAGTTGCTCATCTGCGCTGCATCGCCTCTGGTACAACCAGCTTTTTAACAGAATCATTAAGCCGATCGTACTCGTTTCCTGCACAGTTCTGTGGCGTTTTGACCGGTTTGAGGGCTGCGTAGCGAGACAAAGGGGAGACCAGAGGCGGTGCGTGGAGCAGCCTCGGGTGAATATAGCGGACGCGCTGGGCTGCAGGCATTCTGCAGCACACGTGTCGTTAGGGTGCTAATGACATTACCATGATTAGAATGAGGATTCGTAATGGGTTGTGAGTACAGTACGCATCATTATTATTGTGTGTGTGTGTGTGTGTGTGTGTGTGTGTGTGTGCGTGTGTGCACTACAGAGGGCACAAATACTAGATTGCCTCTTTTTTCACACAAGGATAAACAAGCAATCCATTTGACATGCCTGGAGTCATGTAGCTCAAATAGACATGCATTAAAACAATCACTCACACGCAAATGAATCATTTTCAATCCTTTTTCTGTGTAAACACACACACACACACACACACACACACACACACACACTCTCTCTCTCTCACTCTTACCTGCCTGTACTTTTCACGTTGACTCATTTGTGAACAGTATTGACGTGTTCATGGCAGTGGGCCTGTGATCTGTTGCTGGTGGCTGATTCTCTCTCCCCATGGTCATGTGAGTGGATGACAGAACATACCAGAGTGTCTGGTATCTCACACTCAGCGGGCTCTCTGGTTCTGACTGAGATAGGCCCAGTGCAGTATTATACAGATAATGATTGTTTAACCTCTCTGTAACCTGGTGCGTCTTAACTGCGCGTTAGTCTGAAGACACAGCGCGCGCCAATAGCCCTCCTTGAGTCTGAGTCTGGAACAAAAGAGGTTGGCGTGACACCTCTGAGATGCTTCAGCGCTTCATTTCCAGCTGACCTCCTTTCCACACGATGTGACCGGGAATCAGGCCCCACCTCTTCCAGGTGATTCGGCCGTAGGTCAAACATCCAGTGTTTAGGAAGCTCTTTCTGTTGAGAGGAAAGTGTGGGATTTGGTGAATCAAACTCTAGACCTCTGACTCCAGCCATCTGCTGCCACAGCGGCGTAGGGGAAGAGCAGTCGACACACAGCGCCGGACGTTTCTGGATGTTGCTGCTACGCCTTGTTTTAAAAAGTCAACTCTGTCTTTTGAGCAACTCTATCTTCCCTACTTCCTGTACCCCATACTTCCTACCTCCTACCCTCCTTACTTCTTACCCTACCTACCTCCTACCCTCCTTACGTCTTACCCTACCTACAGTACCTCCTACCCTCCTTACGTCTTACCCTACCTACCTCCTACCCTCCTTACGTCTTACCCTACCTACCTCCTACCCTCCTTACGTCTTACCCTACCTACCTCCTACCCTCCTTACGTCTTACCCTACCTACCTCCTACCCTCCTTACTTCTTACCCTACCTACCTCCTACCCTCCTTACTTCTTACCCTACCTACTTCATGGTTAACCTCGTTGCCAGGCGGAACACCTCGAGCTGGGTGCTTTAAATATGCTTTACTGGCAAGAGAGTGGGCGGGCCGTCGGAGGGGTGAGGTTTAGAGGCGAGAGAGAGGGAGGGACTTCGGATGGGTGAGGTTTAGAGGCGAGAGAGTGGGCGGGCCTTCGGAGGGATGAGGTTTAGAGGCGAGAGAGAGGGAGGGACATCGAAGGGGTGAGGTTTAGAGGCGAGAGAGAGGGAGGGACTTCGGATGGGTGAGGTTTAGAGGCGAGAGAGAGGGAGAGGGAGGGACTTCGAAGGGGTGAGGTTTAGAGGCGAGAGAGAGGGAGGGACTTCGGATGGGTGAGGTTTAGAGGCGAGAGAGAGGGAGGGACTTCGAAGGGGTGAGGTTTAGAGGCGAGAGAGAGGGAGGGACTTCGGATGGGTGAGGTTTAGAGGCGAGAGAGAGGGAGGGACTTCGAAGGGGTGAGGTTTAGAGGCGAGAGAGAGGGAGGGACTTCGGATGGGTGAGGTTTAGAGGCGAGAGAGAGGGAGGGACTTCGGATGGGTGAGGTTTAGAGGCGAGAGGGAGGGCGGGCCGTCGGAGGGGTGAGGTTTAGAGGCGAGAGAGAGGGAGGGACTTCGAAGGGGTGAGGTTTAGAGGCGAGAGAGAGGGAGGGACTTCGAAGGGGTGAGGTTTAGAGGCGAGAGAGAGGGAGGGACTTCGGATGGGTGAGGTTTAGAGGCGAGAGAGAGGGAGAGGGAGGGACTTCGAAGGGGTGAGGTTTAGAGGCGAGAGAGAGGGAGGGACTTCGGAGGGGTGAGGTTTAGAGGCGAGAGAGAGGGAGGGACTTCGGATGGGTGAGGTTTAGAGGCGAGAGAGAGGGAGGGACTTCGGATGGGTGAGGTTTAGAGGCTAGAGAGAGGGAGGGACTTCGAAGGTGAGGTTTAGAGGCGAGAGGGAGGGAGGGACTTCGGATGGGTGAGGTTTAGAGGCGAGAGAGAGGGAGGGACTTCGAAGGGGTGAGGTTTAGAGGCGAGAGAGAGGGAGGGACTTCGGATGGGTGAGGTTTAGAGGCGAGAGAGAGGGAGGGACTTCGAAGGGGTGAGGTTTAGAGGCGAGAGAGAGGGAGGGACTTCGGATGGGTGAGGTTTAGAGGCGAGAGAGAGGGAGGGACTTCGGAGGGGTGAGGTTTAGAGGCGAGAGGGAGGGAGAGGGAGGGACTTCGAAGGGGTGAGGTTTAGAGGCGAGAGAGAGGGATGGACTTCGAAGGTGAGGTTTAGAGGCGAGAGAGAGGGAGGGACTTCGGATGGGTGAGGTTTAGAGGCGAGAGAGAGGGAGAGGGAGGGACTTCGAAGGGGTGAGGTTTAGAGGCGAGAGAGAGGGAGGGACTTCGGAGGGGTGAGGTTTAGAGGCGAGAGAGAGGGAGGGACTTCGGAGGGGTGAGGTTTAGAGGCGAGAGAGAGGGAGGGACTTCGGATGGGTGAGGTATAGAGGCGAGAGAGAGGGAGGGACTTCGAAGGTGACGTTTAGAGGCGAGAGAGAGGGAGGGACTTCGAAGGGGTGAGGTTTAGAGGCGAGAGAGAGGGAGGGACTTTGGATGGGTGAGGTTTAGAGGCGAGAGAGAGGGAGGGACTTTGGATGGGGTGAGGTTTAGAGGCGAGAGAGAGGGAGGGACTTCAGAGGTAGCGATATCCATTTCAGTTACATGTTTTAATATTGCTTTGACAAATTCTTCTATCAAAAGCTCCCAATATGTATTCTCCCTGACTTTGTTGTGGTCCTTCTTGTCATGTTCTTATACACCTCGCTCTGGGGGACACAGCTCATAGGAAGTAAGGGAACGTGAATTGCGTTGCGGTAGACCGAGATAACCCTAGAATTCCGGATCCTCTGTCAGCCTGCTTCCTGGTGGTATTTCTGTAGCGATGGAGCGATTCTCCGTGCCGTCGGATCTGATGAAATGTTTGCAGTTAGAGTGTTCACGCTGTCTGGTGGTGAGACGAGTGACGTGGGGACCTGCCGACCTCACACACACACACACACACACACACACACACACACACACACACACACACACACACACACACACACACTCACTCACTCACTCACTCACTCACTCACTCACTCACTCACTCACTCACTCACTCACTCACTCACTCACTCACTCACTCACTCACTCACTCACTCACACACACACACACACAGGGGAATACAAACACACACACACACACACACACACACACACACACACACACAGGGGCATACAAACACACACACACACACACACACACACACACTCCCAGCACCAGCACATCATCTGTCTTCTACCTTGTCTTTTTTGCTCTTCTCTTCCTGGGTCTCTTAATTTTTTCATGGGCTGAGAGATGTGAAAGCCCCCCTTGTCTCACTCCCTCTATGTCTCTGTTTCTGATGGATAGGACACTTTAAAAGTATCCGTTATTTATCATCGGTGGGTCTCTGTTGTTGTGTGTGTGGAACAGACTCTGCACTGCAGTTGGTGTGTCGTTCTGGTTCCTGATGATATGGAAGCAAAGCAAACTGTTGCCGTTGCTAATTCAGACCGACTTCAGGTCTCGTATGACGTGAACGTTTTACCTATGTTTAGTGTTTGTGACAACATGATTTTGTGACAACATGATTTTGTGAGAACAGCTTGTCGATGAGATTCAGCATGAAAGGCGTTTGCAGAGCGTGAATACATGAGGACGACACTTGTTCTCCCCTCTCAAAAGAACCAGATTAAGGGCAAAACCCTGAAGGCCGCCTCTGAAACGGGCGCAGGTCTATTACTTGTTGATTGACAGACTGCAGGGGCGTTCAACATACTCACTTTACACACACACAGCAACACACACAAACAAAGGGTACGTTTGTTTGGGAGGTTAGATTAAGTTGATGATGCAAGATGAATGCAAGAGCCTTAGCAAGTGAGCTATGTAGAATAACACTGGTAACACTTTACAAGGGTACATTAATGAACCATTAGTAGTTAATAATAAGCAGTAATAAGCATTAACTAACGTCAATTAACAGTTAACTAATGGTCTAGTAATCATTTACTAATGGTGTTCATTTTTATTAATGGTGTAAACATTACATTACTAAGGTAATGTTAAGTTATCAATGTATACATTATTTAATACTTTCAGTTCTAAGAAACTGGAACTTTTTACCTGCATTAAAAGGGCAGCATACAATTTTGAGAAAAACCAAACACATGTACAAGGTGAGATGAATGAGCCAATCAGCACAGGTGCATTAATTAACTTGACTATTAAAGTGACTAACAACAAAATACTGAACAGACGCCGCTAATGGCAGAACATAAACGGTGACATGTATTCCTCTCAGGCACCCCCCGCCGAACCAGGTCTGCCTCAGAAGCATCAACAACCCGAGATAAAAATATGGCTCCTGGTTGACCTTTTACTCGTTTGCTATTCCCTTCAGCTCTGTTATTGAGGTACCTTCTCCCAGCCCCACCCCGCCTCCGTCTCACCCAGAATGCATCAGTGCAGTGCTTTGAACCCGGACCGCTGCTTTGATCTCACTTTCCCTTTTGATTTGTTTTGTTTTGCACAACAACAACAACAACAACAACAACAACAACAACAACATACCCAGGATGTACCGCCAGGATGAAATGATCTTCCCTGATGCTGGCCATTACACAAAGCTGATTACTTCATCACACACACACACACACAGTAGATACTGTGTCTGTGTGGGTGTGTGGGTGTGTGTGTGTGTGTAAAACTGACAAGACAAAGTCAAAGTGGTTTTCTTAGATACTTAGATATAGAGATGGTTAAAGAAGACATAAAGCTAATGTCTCTCTCTGCCTTTGATGAGGGGTTTTGTGTGTGTGTGTGTGTGTGTGTGTGTGTGTGTGTGTGTGTGTGTGTGTGTGTGTGTGACTTCAGCCAGTATGATTAAATCACTAAGTTCTTGCCCTCTTCGCTCTTAGCGAATCTGGTTGCAAGTAAAGCAACAACATCTCCTTTGAGAAAAGCCTTCCGCCACTTTACATTTTTTAAAGTAGCTTTCAATGGGCTTGAGGCCAGACTGATCTTCAGAGAAACTGAAGGTGACCTCGAGAGCGCAGGATCACGAGGCTAGGACTTTATCACTGTTTGGTGAATGTGACGGGAAAAGATGTAGACATTTTTATAAAAAAAAGAACACATAAAACCATTGTAACTATTACATTTATATTTTATTTCATGAAGGCTGTTGGATTGTTGTGCTGGTCTTATCTCCACAGTTGTCAGTAACTTGATGAAACAAACAGCAACAACAAGTGTTTAGCCTAGGCAAGATCATATCTTGTTGTTGTCTGTTTTCCATAAAGATACATATTTCTGCTTACGGTACCTGATGTAACAGTATACTCACCAAATGCTACAAGCAAGCATTTACATTTGTGGAATTCAATACGAGGGCAGTGTGATGGCCGTCAGCCTCCAGTCAGAAGCTGTTGCATTCAACATTAACTATTACAACTATGTCATCATTTTAGTAATAAAAGCAACAGACCAAAATAGGTAACATTTTCAAAAGGTTAAAGCAAGTGGAGTTAAGAAGTGTGAGAACAGCACTTCCCCCAACACCGTGCTTCCCACCAAATGTGGTTATTGGGTTACGGCCAAACCGGATTGCCTTTGTTTCTCGTCTTATACTTTGTTTTTGTAATCTGGTTCAGAGGACGCACCACCCCCCTGTTTCACCCTCCCTTCACCTCTTTAGCTCTGCTCCTCATGGTTCCAGACTCAGACGGGCTCTCCTCTCCCCTCTCTCTCTCATTTCTCTTTGGATTTCCCTTTGTTCTGCTCTTCCTCAGCCATGCTCACTGAGGTTGGGCCACGCGTCTTTGAAGAAGAGTCTTCTAGCATTCTAAATATATATATATTATATATATACTTAATTCTATTTTATAGATACTTCTAGTATTCTATATCTATATTATACATGACTGAAAGAGAAGACCCAAGAAGCCACTGCGTTAGACATGTGGTTTACCTACCACCAAGATGAGAGGGTGTAATAAGAAGAAGACTTGAATTGTAAATATTTGGCAAATGTTCCCCAAAAATAATTAAAACAAATTATGAATGATATAGTTTGATTGAAGTTGAGTAACTACCGTCCTTTGAGTTTGAAATTAACAAAAATTCAATCTCAATTTCTATTGTGATAAAAATTGCGTGTGATAATACACAATAAATACATAACATTTAGGTGTGTGTGTGTGTGCACGTGGTTATGTGTGTGGCCGTGGTAATATGTAGCTGTAACCACCAGCCTTGTAAATAATACAAACAATGTTATTTTTTAATATGTTTTATATGAAAACCCATTTTCCAGCCGGGCTCTGTCAAAGATGAATCTGCTGCCAGCTGTGGCTTTGATGGGGAAGGTAACTTAGCGTGCAAGCTCCTTTCTTCTGTCAGTGACATTGGTCAGGTTGGCATGGAAATGGACATCAGCCTGCGTCTGCAGCGTCTGAGAAAGAGAATAGCAAATCAAATATGAAATGTCTTACTTTGCAACCTCGGGGATGTTTATACAACACAATGAAATTTGCGGCGGTCATCATAATTAAAAGACAAAGCATGTTTAATATTCTCTCTCTCTCTCTCTCTCTCTCTCTCTCTCTCTCTCTCTCTCTCTCTCTCTCTCTCAGGTCTTCACTGACATGCCCCCATTGCCTTAAACAGAGCAACACCTTCGACCCGTTCTCATGTATCTCCCTGCCCATCCCCCTACGCCAGACCAGGTAACTATCGCTTGTGTTGTTATAAGTAGTAATACGTTGCTATATGGTTATATCATGGGATATGTTATATGTTGACTTTGTTGTATATGTTTGATCTGTGTTGACCTCTCTCCAGCCCGTTGGTAGGGTAAACTCTTGGGTCATAATACATATCCACTCCAAACAAATGTCTGTGTTTTCCTCTATTGATTTCCGTCTGTCTATTGACACTGCAGCATTTTATAACGTTGTAGTGGCCTTGAACACATGAACTAGGCAGGGAATGTTCTGGACAGAAGATACACCGAGCACACAAACAGGCACAGACTGACGCAGGGTCAGTGAAAGGCAGCTTATAAATCAATAATAGAATAAATAAGTGTTAAGTATGGAGGTGAGGTGGAGAGGTATGGAGACGTTTGTTAACATGCCATTTCCGAGCCGATGCTGCTGTGGCTCGTCACGCTGCCTAGCATCTGATAGCATCTGATGCTAAGACCCCTCCCCCCTATCTTCAGATGGGCAGACATGCTCCTTGCATTCTTTTTTATTCACCCAGAGAAAGAACGAATCTAGAGTCCACAACGTAACATCAACATAACATTTTCACAATAATAATGCAGACCAAGTAACAGCAGAGTAACAACTGGATGAACAATATGGACCGCTCAGAGAGGCTTTCTCTCGCTCCTTCACAGTTGATTTAAAGACATTCATTGACACTAGGCTCACCAGTTCAAGGTCAGACTGTCAGATGTCCTTCAAACACTTGCCCCAGAATGGCATTTCTAAGCAGCATAGTTTCCATGCCCTACTGGCCCTCTTTTTAGCTGAAACATGCAAGGCAAGGCTCACACATGCACACGCACACACACACACACATACACACACACACACACACATACACACATGCACAAAGTCTTTACATATGTCAGTGAATGAGCCCACCAACATTCACACAGACATGCTTTTGCCAAGCAGCAAACACGATGCAAGCCTGCAATAGACCATCCACACACACACACACACACACACACACAAACCTGCCCTCTCTCACTGCCACAGTCTATCAGACTGGCTGATAGACGGGCAACATCAGGGAGTTGAGCAGGCAGTGTGGTAGCCAGGCCTGGCTGTCTGAGATAGTGATGAGAAAAACAACACACCAGATCAGTGAGGCTACATCTCAGAAACAATTTAAAAAGCCCCGGACAGTCTTGCACACCCTTGGAACATTATTGACCAATCGGTACCAAGATTGTAACAATGCTCAGGTGTAAGCAACAACAATGCCTTGTCAGAAGTAAATTAAGAAAAATATACAGTTTGGGAGGACAAATAAAGTAATGTATGGTTAATTAAGCTCACAGAAATGATTTTTCATTTAGGAGCCCGTCTTCTAAATGTATGGTTAAGTAAACTCACAGAAGTGGTTTTCTCGTTAAAGAACCGTCGTCTTAATGTCTGGTTAAGCTCAGAGAAGTGGTTTTCTCGTTAAGGAGCTGTCTGGTTAAGTAAGCTCAGAGAAGTGGTTTTCTCGTTAAGGAGCTGTCTGGTTAAGTAAGCTCACAGAAGTGGTTTTCAAGGTTGAGACTGCAATTGCTGGAGGTGATTGGATTCTTTCATGCGATAAAAGCGTTGAATAGGATTTCTTTTTCTATTGAGTTTTAAAATGGGGAAAAAAACACAAGCTAGCAACCAAACAACTTTAGAAACACACTTAAACAATAACTATCAAGCAACAATTCGAAAATAGCTGGTTAAAATACAAATAATACAAATACTGCATACAAATACAGTTTCTTATTCAGTGTGAGAAGGTCCACCACATTAGATACCAAAGTAAGAATTCTACATTATATTTGGTACCAACATCTGCACCTTGATCCCCAGCAAGGATTCCTAACCCTTCCATGTATTTACCCCCCTGGTGATGTTATCTGTGGATATGAGAACAGCTATAATTTCTTGGTACCTCATGGTACAGGCCTAAATCTGCACACATGTTGACCTTGGTTGTTTGGTAATGATCACACCTCCTCCCAAACACTGAAGCATTGGCACATGCTGCAGTGTTGAAACGTATGCACATACATGCACGCACGCACGCACACACACACACACACACACACACACACACACACACACACACACACACACACACACACACACACACATTTGTTTGGATAGAACACAATCCAAAAATGTAAATGCAAAACCACAATCTTTTTCCCTTTTTATCTTTTGTTCTTCTTGCTCCCTTTCTCTCAATCTCTCTTTGTTTACCTCACGATCCCTCTCTCTGTCCCTTACTGCTTATTTCTCTCTCTCCTCCCCCCTCTCTTTCTCTATCTTTCTTTATTTTCTACTTTCTTTCTTTCTTTCTTTCTTTCTTTCTTTTCTCTCTCTCTCTCTCTCTCTCTCTCTCTCTCTCTCTCTCTCTCTCTCTCTCTCTCTCTCTCTCTCTCTCTCTCTCTCTCTCTCTCTCTCTCTCTCTCTCTCAGGCCGCTGTGTGTGACCCTGGTGTTCAGCGCCAAGGGCCAGCGGTACCTGCGGGTGGGTCTGGCCGTGCCTCTGTTGGGCACCCTAGGGTGCCTGAGAGCCATGGTGGCGGAGGAGGGCAACATCCGCCCGGACCAGGTATAACCCTCCCCAGACACACCAGTCTCACCTATGTGGATGTGTGTGTAGGTAAAGGTTGGCAGGTCTGCTGACGCGATGCAAAGAATAGCATAGCAACAGATGATCACAGAAACATTCAAATTACACCTCAAGATAAAAGTGTCTTTATTACGAGAGAGAGAGAGAGAGAGAGAGAGAGAGAGAGAGAGAGAGAGAGAGAGAGAGAGAGAGAGAGAGAGAGAGAGAGAGAGAGAGAGAGAGAGAGAGAGAGAGAGAGAGAGAGAGTTTGTACGATTGTGTGTGGGTAAGAGACAGAAAAGAGAAAGAGTGGTTGTGTGTCTGGGTGGGTGAGAGAAAGAGAAGAGAGAGGGGTTGTGTGTCTGGGTGGGTGAGAGAAAGAGAAGAGAGAGGGGTTGTGTGTGTGTGTGGTTGAGAGACAGAGAAGAGGGAGAGAGTTAATATCTCCAGCTCTGAGCTTTAAGAAGTGCTCCCCTGCTGAGCGAGGGATGGGGCTGATGTTGTTTGTCCTCCGGCGTCTACCCCATCTCCCTCTTGTCTCCTCCGTCTGTCGGCTAACACCACCCCTGAGTGACTGGCATGAGGAGCTCCACCTGCGCTTATTTATTCCTCCATCTTTGAGCTGTCTTCCGACTTGTCACTGGCTCTGTGTGTTTGTTGTTTTCTTTCTCTGGGTTTGTGACGGTGACAAAGCAAGCTTGTGAGATTAAATGACATGAAACATTATTCAGTGAGTTGCTTGAATATATAAACTAAAGAATAATAATAAAAATAATAATAGAAATAAGAGTGATAGTAAATTTGACTTGTAGAGTGCTTTACATTAAAGAGATAAGTGGAGATATATTTCTAAATTGGCGTTTGCCTATCTTAACTATATTCAGATGACTTTCAAATTCATCATTGTGCGTCCAGAAGGGGAGCTTGCTTGGTTAGCATCTGCTTTCCATTAGACACTTCCATTGAATTGTATGTTACGGTATTCTGTTCATGTGAGGGGAATACGCTTTGAATTACTTTCCAAAGATTTCCAATGTGTTCGGAATAGTCGCGTATTCAAAACGAGTGCCAGTACCAACACAACAAGATTGTTATTTGTCTGTAAACACTATAAACACACACTATTTTTGGCGCTGTGATTATTAGGCTACCTGTGATGCGCCGCTGACAGGTTACTCTCCAAGCAGACAGCATGAAGCAGCTCCTTCTAATTGAAAAGCCTTTCTAGTTGAAGATATCTGAACCTTTCAGGAAGACGCTGGTGTCGTCACTTTTTCAGGCAACCAATAAGTTATTAGATGGACCCGTCTTGGAAACAAGAACATGGAGGAGCATCCTCCGGTTGTTGATCATGGTGAAAAACCAAGTAAAGCAAAAGGATACAAATCTAGATAATAAGAAGCAAGGGGCCACGCTAGTCTATCAAACAACTTAACATAGTGGAAAACTAAGGCTTTAAATAAATGCATGAGTCAAAATAAAACGACCACCTGCGGTTGGTGATAGTGACCTCTTCCTGCTGGCAGGACCTCTTCCTGCTGCCAGGCTACAGCGCTAACCGCTGAGCCACAGTGCTAGCATTGATAAAGGCCGAGGGAGCTGTGATCACGCAGGCAACCCAAAAATAGTCTGTGATGAATCGCTTTGATTTGAGAAGAGAACTTTTGGTCACTGACGAGGAAGTACATTCAACTTCCCCCTGCTTGAGGCGAATTGACTATCTTGTAGTCAAAGTCAACATTCGGGTTGAGACACATTTGTTCAACTTGAGGGGAAAACATGGCTGCTATTTGCAATCAAAGCGACGTGTGTTTTTGGTGAGATAAGCTCGATTCTTATTGTGTCATTCCTGTGACTTTCCAGACAAGCACATTGTTGGGAGTTGTCCTCTTCCTTCCCTCACATTTTATCCTCTCTCTCACTCTACTTATTTTTTTATTATTTAACTTAATGAATTACTCAGTTATTTTAGAATGAAACTTTAGTTTGTGTCTTGTACGTCATCATCCTTATCATCATCCCCATCCTCATCCTCATCACCCTCATCTTCATCATCATCATCATCATCATTACCTCTGTCTCTGTTCCCTCCTCCAGGTCATCCTATCAGAGCTCTACTCCACTGGCTTCCAGCGGAGCTTCTCGGATGAAGACGACCTCACATCCATCGCCGATAGCGACGTCGTGTACGCATTCCAGGCCCCGCCCCTTCACAGCCGGGAAGCCCCTGCACCACTCTCAGGTAACCATGGCGACCATGGACCGCTTTTTCCCCATTCCAATTGTGCAATTGTCTTTCTCACTTCTTCTACCTCTCTGGTCTCTCTTCTACACGTGCACGCACATGTCTGGTGGCCGAGACGTGTCGAACAAAGCGCTTATCCAAAACCCTTCGCGAATTCAAAAAACACCAGCGCATTTTTGAAAACACAAATGCAAACATTACAGTAAGCCTCAACGGATGTTGACAATGAAACTGGCACACTATTATTATCTTCTCATAGAATGTGGATAGCCTAAGCCTTATTTAAAAAATAAGTAATATTTGAAACATTACCTTCCCTTGTGCCAGGTTATCAGCATCATACAAGAATTTGATGTTCTTGCTACACAAACTGCAGAATGCCTTTACAGAGCGCAGGTTGAATCCACAAAAAGGACAATATGCTTGCGTTGTAATCTGTAATAAAGCTTGGAACGGTCTGTGAAACGAAAACAGGCCTCGGTCACACTTGCCTTTTCAATGCAACTTTTGTGATCGGATGTGCCAGATTGTAGCACAGGCCTGATGTCCTCAAGTGTCACTTGAATGCAAACTCTGTGGCCGGATCTGTGTTCGGATTTCACTCTATGGTCTCACTCAAAAATACTTCCTTGTAAGATAAGGGCGCTGGTTGAAAGAGAAGCCCTCATGTTGTTTTTACTGTTTAAAATGGTATTAAATTGTTTTCACAATTGCGTCATGCATTGTTGTTGAGAGGCGTTATAAAATCGGTTCACCAATGTTTAGTGGCTGGCCCGGATAGGCAGAATTCCCCACACATTCAAAAGGATTTACAATAATGACCGGCCGCCAGGAACAACCAGAGACCAAACCTGAAAGTCCAATGTAAGGCAGCATAGGGCTGCTGTGGTGGTGCATTACAAATAAATCACACTCCCCAATAGCCGCATACGCAGTTTGAACGTCGTTTTTTTAAGGTAGAAATATATTGGATATTCAACAGTTATTATGTAACGCTGCTAACTAAAGAAAAGAAAACCCGGTGTCTGGCGGTGTATACCTGCCGAGGGGACCAGAGGCGAATCCGGCCGGGCTCGGTGTAGGCATGGGGCCGGGGTTTTACTGACGTGCCCAGTAGTCTGCCCACATTGTGCCCAGTAGTCTGCCCACATTGTGCCCAGTAGTCTGCCCACATTGTGCCCAGTAGTCTGCCCACATTGTGCCCAGTAGTCTGCCCACATTGTGCCCAGTAGTCTGCCCACATTGTGCCCAGTAGTCTGCCCACATTGTGCCCAGTAGTCTGCCCACATTGTGCCCAGTAGTCTGCCCACATTGTGCCCCGTAGTCTGCCCACATTGTGCCCAGATTGCCGTCCACACTCCTATGCAATAGCGATCGGAATGCGAGCCCGACCGCCTCAGGACGTGGACGCTCATCGGATCCCGGCGGGCAGTAACAGTCGGCCCGTTCCATTGTCGACATCAGTCGACGCTCACTTCTGTTGTTATGTTGTGGCTTTTGCATTTGTGTTGCGGCAGCCCTAATTGTTCCAGACGAACCTCCCACGTTCATTCTTCTGCTGTAGAAGAGCCCCCCCCCCCCCATGTCATCATGAAAGATGAAGCACTCCTAACCCTTTCAACTACGGGCCATCCTCTATCACCGTAACCACACAGGGAGCACTGGTGTACGGCCTGGCACACACACACACACACACACACACACACACACACACACACACACACACACACACACACACACACACACACACACACACACACACACACACACACACACATACACTAAAGCGGCCCCTCCCAATGCGTTAAGTAGCTAATAAAACCATTAGCACCACACAGGAAGGCTTGACAAATACATCAGCCCACGGGAAAAAAAATTGGCACACACACACACAAACAAATAAAAAAATGTCATAAATCATACTTAAATGCTCTCTGACGAATCGAATCTCCTGTTCTCATGAGCAGTCTGTGGAGAGAAATGAATGGCTTGAACACGGGGCATCGCTCATCTGATTAGAGCACATCCCAAATACTGCAACAGTGTTTACTGAGACTTGTTGGCGTGCTTAATGTTCAAGGATCACGCTCCGTCACGCTCTGTGCTGCTTTGGTACAAGGATTGAAAGGCGGTTTGATGTATTTCCTCAATAGAGGATTTTTCTTGTAAATCATCAAACATGCCACTTTTATTCCACGCCTGCGTGTCACTCTTTTGACCTGTGGTCAATAGTTTTCAATGGATTCTATTTTAATTATTTATTTCTAAATATCGACTAAATTGGCGATCCATTAGATCAACTAATGGAAAGACGCAGTCCACTTTTACTGTTTTATTATAGACTACAACAAGACTGGGAGCCTAAAGTAGACTACAACAGGTAGATTGCAACATGTGGACTACACCAAGACTACAACAGGTAGACTATAGCTAGACTACAATAGGTGGACTACAACAGGTAGACTACAACACGTGGACTACCTAGACTACAACAGGTAGACTATAGCTAGACTACAATAGGTGGACTACAACAGGTGGACTACCTAGACTACAACAGGTAGACTATAGATAGACTACAATAGGTGGACTACAACAGGTGGACTACCTAGACTACAACAGGTAGACTATAGCTAGACTACAATAGGTGGACTACAACAGGTGGACTACCTAGACTACAACAGGTAGACTATAGCTAGACTACAATAGGTGGACTACAACACGTGGACTACCTAGACTACAACAGGTAGACTATAGCTAGACTACAATAGGTGGACTACAACAGGTGGACTACCTAGACTACAACAGGTGGACAACAAGGGGCAGACCTGAAGAGAGCCAGCTCAGTTTGTTCCTGTACTTGTTATTTTAATGGACAAAGTCACAGTGCATCATTCCAATACTTTCTGGTTTTCTCCTCGGTTGATGTCCCTGACGTCATGCTGGCCTTGGGAGCCCCAGAGCAGCACCTTGAGGACATCGCGGCTGACAAGAGGGCCTCGCTGTCGCCTAACGAGTCTTTATTCTTCGACCCGGCCACCATGGTGGTTTGAACCTCAGACAGTCGCACGGGGATCGGTCTTGACTCATGCGGTGGACTCTTCTCCTCAACAGCTTAGTAGGCCGCTTGGTAGGAAGCCTAGTGAGAAGCAGAAGCAGTGCGTTCTGTTGTTGTCGAAGCAATGCAGGGGAGGAAGGATGAAGTCTTGCATGATGGAGAGCTCAGTCCACCAACCTGTCACGTCAGTTTGAGCAGCGCACAAAAATAACAATCCGTGGTTAGTTTGAAGCAATCAATCGATCCAACGGCCAAGCTGAGAATAAACTGCATTTGTAAAAGTAAAGGAGATGAATGTTGTCAAGTCTTGGTGTTTAATGTTGATCGAAATGTTGATTCATTGGCTGTCTCCTCCCTCCCTCCCTCCCTCCCTCCCTCCCTTCCTCCCTCCCTGCTTGGGAAGAGCCGGGGGTGAAGGCGATCACGTCAGGGAGAACTCTGACTCATCCTCAGTGAAACAATGGGGAGATTGATCAGTGCCATGCCATAATAAGGGTTTTGCATTCAGAGTTTCTGGGCAGAAAACTCATTACGGCGCTATAGGAGCCCGACTAGGGGGCCCGGCCGCGGAAAACACTCGAAATCAATTAGGCCCCATAGCAGGAAATCTATTAGGCCCTTCACCATCAGCAAACCAGGCAATTTGCACTCAAATAGTCTCAAAAGCTGGTCCCCTAAGAGAGTGTTGGACTGTGGACAGTGTGTTTTTGTTGATGTTGCACTTCAAGAGAGACATAATGGGCAGGATCAAACGGGGCGTTTATTGATGAACACTCACACCCTGTGTTAGCCAGGTGCATCCTGGGTAATGTGAAGATCTATCAAGATCTAAACCCAGTGCATTGTGGGACTTTAAAAAAAAGAGTGTGTGTGTGTTAGTGAGTGTGTGTGTGTGTGTGTGTTAGTGAGTGTGCGTGCGAAAGCAAGAGTCAGGCAAAGAGATGGCGAGAAAGAATGTGTGTGTGTGTGTGTGTGTGTGTGTGTGCTGGTTCCTAGCATCATCTGTCACCTATGTGCACCTCTGTGCACCTCTGACAGCTAAGGTGTTGAAAGCCAACAGGCAGGCAGCCCCCCCTCCCCCCCCATCACACCACCACCATCGACTCACTACCAATACCACCACGGCCACCATCACCATCACTACCACCACCACCACCACCACCACCACCACCACCACCACCACCACCACCACCACCACACCTCCACCACCACCACCACCACCACCACCACCACCACCACCATCACCATCACCACCTCCACCACCACCACACCTCCACCACCAACAACATTGCCCCACCACCACCACCACCGTTGCCCCACTACCACCGCCACTACACCTCCACCACCACCATCGCCTCACTATCACCTCCACCACCACCATCGCCTCACTATCACCACCACCACCACTATTGTCTTGATGCCCTGGCCTTTTTTCTGGCCTCCTTCCAGCAGCTATTTCCAGACACACTGCTGCATGCACACCTCGACCTCAGCCGCTGATTTCAAAGGTGGGACTTCAAACGCAGCGCAGCCTGCTGCCTGCTCAGCAGAGGAACGGGATAATGGAGCCTGTGCAATAATTCACTATCATACGGAGAAGATAGGCCCTTTCATGTGATCGAAATCCATAAGCAGCTGTTCTGTATCATTCGCAAACATCTGCTTCACTTCACATATGTGTATATCATCTACATCAGCCATGAAGAGGTGCAGCTTCATCAGGACTGAGATTTTGAATTCAAGCTCTTGTTGTTCTTACCACCAAACTCCAATATCGGTTTCTCTTTTCTCTCCGGTTCCACCTGCTGTCCTTATTGCACACATACAAACAGAAACACCCACCCTCCATATGCTTTCTTCTGGTGTTATTTCTATCTTTCTCCTCACTCCCGTGTTCTCACGTCTCTCCCTAGCCCTGCCTCTTTCTCTCCCCCCAAACAACTAGAGTTTCCCGCTCCTCTCACTCTCCCCTCACACTCACCCACCTACACCGCCCCCCTGCGGAGACCACTGGCACGCAACACCTGTTGCTTCATGATCTCAAGCTGTTTTTAGAAACATGGAAGGATCGTTTTAGCAGAACACTGCAGAGGAAGAACTTGGCAGTAAGTGTTCTTGTAAAGATGAATAGACAAAGGCACCAAGCTCACAGAAGTGTGTGTGTGTGTGTGTGTGTGTGTGTGTGCGTGTGCGTGTGCGTGTGCGAAAGCAAGTATCAGGCTAAGAGATGGCGAGAACAAATGTGTGTGTGTGTGTGTGTGTGTGTGTGTGTGTGTGTGTGTGTGTGTGTGTGTGCGTGTGCGTGTTCGTGTGCGAAAGCAAGTATCAGGCGAAGAGATGGCGAGAACAAATGTGTGTGTGTGTGTGTGTGCTGGTTTCTAGCATCATCTGTCACCTCTGACAGCTCAGATGGTGCTAGTCAACAGGTAGTCAGGCACCCCCCCATGACAGCCGGGACCACTGATCTATCTTTGATCCCTGCATCCCCCTACACCATCACGATCACTACCACCACCAACACCTCCACCAACCCCACCATCACCTCAACCACCATCAATACCATCATCTCCATCATCTCCATCATCTCCATCATCTCTACCATCATCACCACCACCACCATCACCACCACACCTCCACCATTACCACCACCATTGCCCCACTACCACCGCCACCACACCTCCACCACTGCCACCATCATCTTCCCTGAGGTTTCTATACGTGGGATGTGTGACTGCACCCACTGTCACACTGCTTGTGACCTCATCACGCTTCCCTGATGGGGTTTTCGCCATTTTATTTATATTTATATATAATAATATATAATATATATTTATATATTTTCGTGATGTTCTTGCCTCATATGCTTTATATTGTAATTTCCACTGCCTCTTTCCCACTCTCAAGAGATATAGTCAATCTACTCTAATCCAATGTAATTTATTTTTTATATAATATATCTGTTCAAGGGGACCTATTGTACAAATGAGACTTTACCCTGTCCTGGTCCTAGCACTTCTGTAATTCACTTGATTCTATTTGATCCAGTAGTGACGTAGCTAATGGTTCTCCTCAGAAGCACTGGTCTATAAAATGATCCGGACCACTAGCGGTGGTACTCTGCGTCGAAGCCATTCCCAGATGTCGTCGACATAGCAGAAACAGAAGAAGTTGCACAACCGCCGTGCAATCAAATAAAAAACAAAGCATGCAGAAATTGCTTTACAATCTCTCAGAAGACCGATCGACAGGTCGGAAGGGAGCGCCCTCTGAAATACGTTCAGGGCTGCATATCACGCTACATATTAAGGTTCTACTACAGGTCCCCTTGGCGTGAAGCACCCAGGATCCTGACTAAGTGATCTTCTTCTCCTCCAGGGTACCACCACAGCCTCCCCTCCTCTCCGTACTCCTCCAGCCCGGGTGGCGATGGTCAGAGGTTGCCGCCGTCCGGGACCCTGTCCTCAGAGTTTCTCAACAAGGGGGGCTCCGCCAAGGTCCTCCTTCTCATCTGCAACACGGCCGGCTCCGGCCAGCAGGCGGTCAGGTGAGGAGGACGGCAGCATTAGATCCACACTGGCTCCATGTTGACGATGTGCGTTTCACTGTTTTCTTCATGGCTGATGCCGACTGTGGATCTGGAGTCATTGGATTCGGAGCGTTTTGTCATCATTGCAGCATCGCAGCAGCAAGGATACCCAATGTTAACTGCACATGGATTTACTTTAATACCTACGTTAGGTTTAAATATGCATATTAGCAATCATTTGAAAATGGTGCATTACCCATGCTGTATTGCAGTGAGGAGACATGTAAAGTCCACTTCCTGCCCATGTATTGTGATTCTTTTGCTTTTCATGGCACTTAATATTTTTCATAAAAGGGCTTGTAGACGCATTTCAGCGTGGGGGCTGAGGTAGCATTTCACCGTGGGGGCTGAGGTAGCATTTCAGCGTGGGGGCTGAGGTAGCATTTCACCGTGGGGGCTGAGGTAGCATTTCACCGTGGGGGCTGAGGTAGCATTTCAGCGTGGGGGCTGAGGTAGCATTTCAGCGTGGGGGCTGAGGTAGCATTTCACCGTGGGGGCTGAGGTAGCATTTCACCGTGGGGGCTGAGGTAGCATTTCAGCGTGGGGGCTAAGGTAGCATTTCAGCGTGGGGGCTGAGGTAGCATTTGCGCGGTCAGAAGTCAAATTGATTACCAGCGCTCCATCCACACCATCCACGGGGGTTAGCCCTAATAAAAAGGGTCATGGGGTTTGAAATCTGAAGAGAAAGATATTGTTATCAGCTCCAACGTCGCTGTATCAACAGAATGACGATCTGGAGAGATTAAACGTCCACCACCATCAAGGAGAAATACATTAAAGACACCAAAGATAATGGATTAGAAAATTATAGATTTTAGATTTGTCGATGTTATACTCCCACTCGAGGTAGGAGCATTTCATGGATTAAGATGGGTGCTTGTTGAAGAGGATTATTATGCTTTAGCCTCACTCTTTCTTGCTCTCCTGTTCAGGGCAGGTGTTTAAGACTACAGAGAGAGCTGAAGACAGGACTCATGTGAGGGAATGCCCAGACCTCCACCAGGACCTATAGAAGGACCATGAAGACACGACATATTCTCATAGGCCAGGATAGGGCTTGTCAGAATTGAACTTTGGGGCATCTAGAGGGGCATCCACTCGAGGGAATGGAAGAAAGAGGAGCGGACAAGGCAGGCTGCAGGGTTCTCCACCGTCCGTGGAATCCTTTCCAGGGTAACCATGGGTTGCCTGAAGGGTCTTTCAGTTACAGCTGTCAGTTTGTCTTGTATATAGGTTTATATTTACAGGTCACACTATTTTGACACTATGCATTCCATCAGGGTTCTCTTAAAAGTTCAGATTCATATTTTATTTGTATTGTCCTCCTGAGAGCAAATGAACTGCCACCAATGTACGTCACTAGAACATTAATGACCCAAAGACCCACGGAGAACCCAGCAGCGCATAAACACAGAACAGCACAGGGGCATTAGTGCAGAGGGCACAAAACCCTTCCTGAACGAACCTCTTGGCCTTCATCTGCGGCTGGTTGGGGTGCTAATCTCACGATGATATGGTGAGAGAGCTCTACAGTAGCACTGGTTGTGTCAGGGACCTGCTCCACACCACGACATCGTGTAGAGTTGAGCTCGGGAGCGAACGTCACACTGATTGCAACACGTCTGCAGCAGTGTCCCCCGGTGAAGCGCTGGAGACGGAGACAGAGTGGCAGACGGTCTCATGGCAGCTCCCCTTAATGTCACGACATTTTACTTCCAGTCTGGCCTTCGTTCTGCCCCAGTCCCAGTGTTCCCCCTGGCTCCGACTGTGGGCGCCATGCACACCCAGTACTCGCACACCATGGCTGAATGGAAAGCACGGTCACACTCGCAATACTAACCCCCCCCCCCCCCTCCCCCCCCGGGTCACGGACCCATAGAATTGTAAGACGTGTCCCCACCAGAGTGTGTGTGTGTGTGTGTGTGTGTGTGGGGGTGGGTGGGTGGATTGGCACCAGAATCGTACTACTAAAGACCATTTAAATGCTAAATTAGCACTCTGAGCCAAACCATGTGCCTCCATTGATTTGAAGATGAAGCAATGGAATGTTGGCAGGGCCTGGCTGCCAGTTGTGCTGCCATTTGCTAACCAGCGGTCTTTCCTGCCTTGGAGAGCAACACAAGTACGACAAACTTAACCACAATGATGTCGTTGACCCTCATCTATTCAAAATCATGCATGGGTGGAAAGAATACCTGCATTCATTTCATGTTATTTATTGCATGTTATTATTTTAAATCATTTACTTAAACCTGCACTTTGTACGTTTCCCATGGTGGAGATGGACCAGAATAAAATGATTTATAGAGAATCATTCCCTGGATGAATTCACTCGTGGATGGTCACGTTTTATTCTTGAGAAACTTCCTTGTTCAGCTGTGTTTTCATTAAAAAGGTTTTGATACAGTAGAAAAGTAGTTCTACTGCAAAGGTATTTCAGGTATTCCTTAATTATCTTATTATGGTTATCTTGTTCAGATTCCAGTCTTTCTTTATCCCCTCTTCATCTATTGTGTGTGTGTGTGTGTGTGTGTGTGTGTGTGTGTGTGTGTGTGTGTGTGTGTGTGTGTGTGTGTGTGTGTGTGTGTGTGTGTGTGTAGGTTTGGCCCGCCCTTCCTGATATGTGAGGACCGGGGCATTTCCTGGGAGCAGCTGCATCAGAGCATCCTCAGCAAGCTCTACTACCTGATGCTGAATGGATCCCAGGCTAAGGTGGACACACACACACACACAGGTCCGAGGCTAAGGTAGAGCCTGCCTGTACACACACGTATACCCAGATAAACATGCACACACACACACATACACACACACACACACACACACACACACACATACACAGGTCCGAGGCTAAGGTAGAGCCTGCCTGCACACACACACACGTATACCCAGATAAACACATACATACATACATACATACATACATACATACATACACACACACACACACAC
Organism: Lota lota; assembly: GCA_026745465.1. Classification (NCBI taxonomy): domain Eukaryota; kingdom Metazoa; phylum Chordata; class Actinopteri; order Gadiformes; family Lotidae; genus Lota; species Lota lota. The sequence goes on along the minus strand of JACYXH010000312.1, from coordinate 2,007,769 downwards.
ACACACACACACACACACACACACACACACACACACACACACACACACACACAGGTCCCAGGCTAAGGCAGAGCCTGTCTGCACGCACACACACACATACACAACTAAACATGCAGACATACACATAAATACACATGAAGACACACAAATACACATGTAGACATACACACATAGGCAAAGGCAATCACATGTAGAAACACACGAGCGAAACACATTTCCCAGCACATACAAAGTAAACACACCACCGGACTGAAGCTCAGAGCAGCTCAGCGTCTCCTGAGAGTCACTGAAAGACTGATTCACTGGAAACCAATAACTAATGTTTGATCCTCCGTCTGGTTTTCTGGCGGTTTGTATACGTGAAGGGAAAAGTGATTGTAATTAAAATGTACTAATATTTCTTTCTTCAGAATCATTCAACTAGGTTATCTTAATGCAATGCCTATTCCTTGCCTTTCACTCTTCAAGTCTTTACTCACTGAAAAAACACAATGTATCCGGATACCAATACATCACGTGTTTTCTTCTTTCTTCAAAACATCTCTCTGCATAAAAAGCATGTCTAGCTATGATAGTAGAAAGCTATGGTAGAATAAAATACACAATGTGCTCAGCTTGCACTATATATACACATGGCGGACATTGTTTTGAACTTAACATTTACTTATTCTTCCTCCTAATAAATCATTCAATTCCAAACTAAGTTAACTGCAGCAGTCCACAATAGTGTTGCCTGTCAGCATCACGTTAACCACAGATGTGTGGTTCCACTGTATGTGGCATAACGTTTTTGGTCGACTTCTGTTTAGCTTTTTTGTAATATGGTATTATATATCCCTCTAGTGGCTGTTGTGCTGCATTACATGTCTGCAGGCTGAGCTATTTGTAGAGTGATGGACGGAATCCCCATACAAGCAGTCAAAAATGTGGTGTCATATCACACAGGTCATCAGACGTTTGTGCCATATTGAAATATGAATATTTCAAGTGTGTGTTTAATGCCGTGCCTCTGCTTTTTTTGCTTGTGCAGCGTTTTTAAAATATAAAATAGCTTGCAGACATAACACTGGTTCACTTGTAAACAGTTTTAAAGGTGAAGTGTTGGGTGTCTGCCGTTAAACTGTTGTGAGCTGCAGACGCAATGGGTTTCCATATAGGGCTTGTACATCGTGACGTCACATCGCAATGACCGCCTCCATTTTGGAAGCATAGGAGCATTGGAATGATAGTTATTAAGCTAGTAGTTATGGTTTCTTTTGGTCATTGTTTACCAATGAATGGTGAACTAATTTGTCACTATGGGGAGCCATTGTTGTGTTTGAAACTGCCACAGTGTTTCTCATGCGAGACGTGGCATACAAAGCTTTCATTAGCCTAGGTTACGGTATATTTACGTTGATTCAGGATTTCACAGTACTACAACTGTCTTAAGTCCTCTCAATATAGTGCATTCTGATGTATAAGCCCTTTAAACACAACACATTGTCTAAACAAGAGAAAAAAAGGTACCTACCCCTAGATTTCAAGTTAAATAAAAACACATCACTACTCACACTGAGTAGTCGTGCTGATTTTAAGTCAATTTTAAATTGGTGGATGTGAATTGGACCCGGCATGATAGATAGCGGCACTAATAACAGCATCACCCCCATATTAGGAGATGTCCTGCGGTGAAAACCACATCATTATTATTCCTGCCAACAGCTTCTTTAGTTATTCTTGTCAATGCACAATTGAAATAAGAGGCACAGTTCAGAAGTTCAATTATAATTTCCTGGGAAGCTTCTGTGGGATCTGGTCCATATGTATCTGGCAAACATTGGTGGTCATTTCTTAAATAACGTCCGTATCAAACAAAAGGGGCAGTCAGGATGTAGGCATTTAACTGTGTTGTGTTTTAATGAGAGCATCTGGAGAAGAATCACACTCCTCCAATTTCACATCAATTTGCAAGAACAAAACAAACACAGAAGTACAATAAACTAAATGAATTGTGCAGCTAAACTAAAGAAAATGCATGAATAATAATAGCTTTCTTTAATATAGCGCCTTTCTCACACTCAGGGACGCTTTACAGAGACAAATGAATAACAGACTGAATAACAGAATTAAATGACCGACATACTAGCCCAATGTAACAATCAGACATACCCTAATCATCCCCCGGTTTCTCATGGGATTGTTCATTCCTCACCTCCACTGTGAGAGCCAGTGTGTTGTGAGCTGCTGTGTGTCACCAAAGTGGGTGCTACACACTGCTAGAGGATTAGTATGTGATATCCCCGCCCACACACAATCTTACATTCCTACTATCTACCCTACCTACCTACCTACTTACTACCTAGTACCCTCCCTATCTACTACCTACCCTACCTCCTACCTACCCTATCTACCTACTACCTACCTATCCAACCTACTACCTACCATTCCTACTACCTACCCTTCCTACTACCTACCCTATCTACTACCTACCCTTCCTACTACCTACCCTACCTACCTACTACCTACCCTATCTACTACCTACCTACTACCTACCTTACCTTCTACCTACCCTACTTACCCTACCTATTGGCTCCCTATTACCTACCTGCCTACTGCCTATCCACCCTACATACTGTACCTACCATGCCCTTCCTATCCTTCATACCCTGCCCTATCTACCTACCCTACCTACCAGAAAAACGTACACATGCATGCACAGACATGCATGCACATACTGTATGTATGTACAGTATCTCACAAAAGTGAGTACACCCCTCACATTTTTGTAAATATTTGAGGATCTGAAAAAAAGAATTGTTGCTCTACATAAAGATGGCCTGGGCTATAGGAAGATTGCCAAGACCCTGAAACTGAGCTGCAGCACGGTGGCCAAGACCATACAGCGGTTTAACAGGACAGGTTCCACTCAGAACAGGCCTCACCATGGTTGACCAAAGAAGTTGAGTGCACGTGCTCAGCGTCATATCCAGAGGTTGTCTTTGGGAAATAGACGTATGAGTGCTGCCAGCATTGCTGCAGAGGTTGAAGGGGTGGGGGGGGGGGGGGGGGGGGGGGGGGGGGGTCAGCCTGTCAGTGCTCAGACCATACGCCGCCCACTGCATCAAATTGGTCTTCATGGCTGTCGTCCCAGAAAGAAGCCTCTTCTGAAGATGATGCGCAAGAAAGTCCGCAAACAGGTTGCTGAAGACAAGCAGACTAAGGACATGGATTACTGGAATAATGACCTTATTTGGTTCAGATGATGTCAAGCGTGTGTGGCGGCAACCAGGTGAGGAGTACAAAGACAAGTGTGTCTTGCCTACAGTCAAGCATGGTGGTGGGAGTGTCATGGTCTGGGGCTGCATGAGTGATGCCGGCACTGGGGAGCTACAGTTCATTGAGGGAACCATGAATGCCAACATGTACTGTGACATACTGAAGCAGAGCATGATCCCTTCCCTTTGGAGACTAGGCCGCAGGGCAGTATTCCAACATGATAACGATCCCAAACACACCTCCAAGACGATCACTGCTTTGCTAAAGAAGCTGAGGGTAAAGGTGATGGACTGGCCAAGCATGTCTCCAGACCTAAACCCTATTGAGCATCTGTGGGGCATCGTCAAACGGAAGGTGGAGAAGTGCAAGGTCTCTAACATCCACCAGCTCCGTGATGTCGTCATGGAGGAGTGGAAGAGGACTCCAGTGGCAACCTGTGAAGCTCTGGTGAACTCCATGCCCAAGAGGGTTAAAGCAGTGCTGGAAAATGATGGTGGCCACACAAAATATTGACACTTTGGGCCCAATTTGGACATTTTCACTTGGGGGCGTACTCACTTTTGTTGCCAGCGGTTTAGACATTAATGGCTGTGTTGAGTTATTTTGAGGGGACAGCAAATTTACACTGTTATACAAGCTGTACACTCACTACTTTACATTGTAGCAAAGTGTCATTTCTTCAGTGTTGTCACATGAAAAGATATACTCAAATGTTTACAAAAGGTGTACTCACTTTTGTGAGATACTGTACATACATACATACATACATACATACATACATACATACATACATACACACATACACACACACACATATATTTCTATATATATATATATATAATGTCTTATTTTTTATTTGTTTATGTATGAAGTGATGTTCTGGTGTGGGTGAGTAGTCAGTGGCAGTAGGCAGAGTGCTGGTTGTTGGGGGTTTGGAGAGAGAAGTGGACGAGAAGTGGAATGTATGAAGGGATGGGTGTGGGAAGAAATAACGTTTTTGAAAATCAGTACAGGTCCTTGTTCCTTATTATTATTTTCATAACGTCTGTATTGTCCAACACCTCGGCAATACATTTGCATATTGTTTTTTTTTTATACGCTATTCATCACAAACCCTGTGAGACCGTCCCGTCCCCATTCCCGTCCCCATTCCCGTCCCCATTCCCGTCCCCATTCCAGCTCATAAACATAGTGAGGTAGAGGCTGCAGCCCCATGGTACACAGAGTCCAATAAACATAGTGAGGTAGAGGCTGCAGCCCCATGGTACACAGAGTCCAATAGACATAGTGAGGTAGAGGCAGCAGCCCCATGGTACACAGAGTCCAATAAACATAGTGAGGTAGAGGCTGCAGCCCCATGGTACACAGAGTCCAATACACATAGCGAGGTAGAGGCTGCAGCCCCATGGTACACAGAGTCCAATACACATAGTGAGGTAGAGGCTGCAGCCCCATGGTACACAGAGTCCAATAAACATAGCGAGGTAGAGGCTGCAGCCCCATGGTACACAGAGTCCAATACACATAGTGAGGTAGAGGCTGCAGCCCCATGGTACACAGAGTCCAATAAACATAGCGAGGTAGAGGCTGCAGCCCCATGGTACACAGAGTCCAATACACATAGCGAGGTAGAGGCTGCAGCCCCATGGTACACAGAGTCCAATACACATAGCGAGGTAGAGGCTGCAGCCTCATGGTACACAGAGTCCAATAAACATAGCGAGGTAGAGGCTGCAGACATGTACAAAGCTTCTTTATAGCCTAAGATGGGCAAGAAAGTTGCCATGACCAGCCGCTTCCTTGCCAGAAAAGACAAACAACGCTTATTAAGAAATTAAAACCCAGCATAAGCCTGAGCTTTATTACAAGTCCATCAATATTAAGGTTGAAATCCCGATGCTCATCCAGCCAAAAGCCCAAATGCTTGTAGGCCTCCACTCTCTCAATTGGCCCATTCTGTATGGTTCGGATGGCCAGAGGAGGCTGAGGTGTACACTCGGTCTCCTCCATATTTAAATCTTATTTTAGCCGGGATAGCTCCACCTGAACCATGTTAAAAGCAGATTGTAGGTTTGCATGAGCTAATTTCAGGGATGCTGCAGAAAATCACATAACTTCATCATCTGCATACAAATGGGATGACATATATATGTAAATGTGTGCTTATGTACATGTTGGCTGTGTGTTGTGTGCACCTACAGAACAGCGGTGTGCTGTTTAAGATCCGAGTGGTGGGTGGATCGGCAGCCTACAGCTACCTCGCTCCACAAGACAGCAGGCCGCTCCAGCACCCTGCTGTGGACAGGTATTCACATTAGCACACAAAACGTTGGCACACATATAGCACGGGTTGTTTTTTAATTCGTTATGCAAAACAAAGGTGTATATAGAGGGACTCAATTTGACAAATTTGATCGCATTTTAGATTGAAACTGCGTTACCTCCTGTAACCTCTGTATTTGAATGATGATAACTGAGAGATAGTATACATACATGCATGCATGCACGCACACACTCTATCGCACACACGCTATCGCTCTCTCTCTCGCTCCAAATATATACTATTATTATACTATTATTCTAGTTGACCCATATACTTACATCCTTCCTTTAACATTATTATAGTCATTATACTGATGTGCATTATATAGTAGGGGTTAAATTACTAATTAATTATTATTATTAATAATAATATTATTATTATTAATTATTAATTAATAATAATAATTAATTATGAATTGTCTATTGGGATTTACAAAGCTGAAGCCTGCCATGTTCCATGTTTTATTGTTTGTTATTGATGTTGGGAGGATTCAGAATAGGAAAAATAGGATAATAGGTGGTTAAACCTGGGGGTCATAGCAAATGGGTTGTAATGGCAGTGGTATTCAACAATATAACCTTTTCACAGAGGCGTCACAAGATAAACAGGTGTTGCTTGATTTGGTAGACTTATCGCCACTAGTTTAGTCTACTACCCAGTAGACCTATCTCAACTAGTTTAGTCTACTACCCAGTAGACCTATCTCAACTAGTTTAGTCTACTACCCAGTAGACCTATCTCCACTAGTTTAGTCTACTACCCAGTAGACCTATCTCCACTAGTTTAGTCTACTAACCTCTAGACCTATCTCCACTAGTTTAGTCTACTACCCAGTAGACCTATCTCCACTAGTTTAGTCTACTACCCAGTAGACTTATCTCCACTAGTTTAGTCTACTAACCTCTAGACCTATCTCCAGTAGTTTAGTCTACTACCCAGGAGACCTATCTCCACTAGTTTAGTCTACTACCCAGGAGACCTATCTCCACTAGTTTAGTCTACTACCCAGTAGACCTATCTCCACTAGTTTAGTCTACTACCCAGTAGACCTATCTCCACTAGTTTAGTCTACTAACCTCTAGACCTATCTCCACTAGTTTAGTCTACTACCCAGTAGACCTATCTCCACTAGTTTAGTCTACTACCCAGTAGACCTATCTCCACTAGTTTAGTCTACTACCCAGTAGACCTATCTCCACTAGTTTAGTCTACTAACCTCTAGACTTATCTCTTTGCAAAGAGTCCTCTTTGCAAACGGAAATTATGTACGTGTTCATTTGCATATTGAGCGGGGAAGTGAGCTCCAATCACCAAATCTCCATGATGCGCATGTGGAGACGCATTCTTAGGCAAGGTGTGAACTGCTGTACTGAGAGCAGGCCATTAGTGATCAGTTAAACCAAAACGCATGTTAGGGTGTGATAGCCCGTGATGTGAACAGGGCCATGGAGTGCTAGAGGTGTTTGGTCTTCTGTGATAGGTCACAGAACATAAAGCAGACCAAAACCAGATAGGATTTTGAATATGTTTCTCACATTCATACTGGCCGTACTAACGTTTGTAACAACCAGCACATCTCTGTAGTGATTGACAAATACTATTTCCTTTTTGGCTTTTTCTCTTCTTTTCTTTTGCCGTGTGTGTGTGTTTTGTTGGGCCATAGGGCGCTGAAGCTGTGTGGGACCGGGGGAACCCCTCATGTCAAGCTGGTCATTGAGTGGGATCACAAGGTCAAAGACTGGTGAGCAACACACACACACGCACACACCGCACACACAAGTGAGAGTGGCACCTCAAACTCACACATAAAACACACAGACAAACAGTCACAGGCATTAAGACATTCATGTAAGGGACTGAGAACCACAGCTTATGTTTATATGATGATTACATGCTATGTAACTCTGTTATGTGTGCGTGTGCATGTGTGTGTTTGACTCTGTTACGTATGTTTATGTGTGTGTGTGCATGTGTGTGTTTGACTCTGTTACGTATGTTTATGTGTGTGTGTGCATGTGTGTGTTTGACTCTGTTACGTGTGTTTATGTGTGTGTGTGTTTGACTCTGTTACTTGTGTGTGTGTGTGTGTGTGTGTGTGTGTGTGTGTGTGTGTGTGTGTGTGTGTCAGTCTGTTTGGCAGTATCCAGGAGGAGGTAGTGAAGGATGCAGAGAGTGTGAGGAACCAGCAGCAGCAACATCTGCAGCAACACAGCTGCACTCTGGACGAGAGCTTCCAGCTGTACACCAAAGAGGAACAGGTGACACTTCACACTGGCACTGTAACCACGGTAACATCTAGCCTCGTGAGACCATCTAGATCCCTCAAGGCTTCAGACCTACAAACATTGATCCTGGTCCTGTGACTTATATCATACATGAGACAAATGGACAACTCAAATGGAAAACCTAGTTTTTGTTCAAATTGTCATGGTTATTTCAGGGTTTGTTAAGGACAAATACGCTAGCAAAGGACCATTAAAAGCTTTCCGATGCATGTGAAAAACCTTGAGCTAAGTTGGTCGTAACTTGCCCTTCTAAGTCCGACCTAATAGTTATGCCGGTTGTACCATCTAGGCTTAACACCATCTAGGCTTAAGCTTTCTTCTCACCAAGGCGTAAATCGTACACCTAGTCAGGAGCAGGCGTAAAGTCTGAATCTGGGCCGTTTGTATAGTAGCAACACAGCTTCTCAATGGCGCGTCTCATACGTCATATTTACACCGAGGGGGCATGGGACGGGAGAGGGGGATTAGAGACAGAAGGGATCCATTGGAGATACACAACAACGAGGAGAGGTGTCGATTCTGTTGGAGGGATCTATCTTAACTTATTGAAGAGCGGTCACCGGACTTGCAGTATGTGTCGGACCACATCACAGCGCTGTCACCCGCGTTACAGCTGTTAATTGCACTTCAACAATGCATTTCAAAATACAGCTGGAGACATGACAAGTGTGCAACGAAGGCGACCTGAGTCAGAACCATTATTAAATGCCTTCGTGATTTTTTTCCAAGTCGACTGCTTCTTCTTGATTTTTATAACCTTGGCGTGTTTGGCAGTCAGCGTGTTCTTGTGCAGCTCTATTCATTTTTGGATCTCAATGGTCGTCCAGTTGCCTTTTCTCTTCCTCTGATCCTACAAAATGTTGCTAGGCATAGTGCGTGCGCATTCACATGAACACGCATTGCTAAGACCGGGCGTAGCCTAAGACTAGGCTTGAGTTTGATTGGTGCAACCGACTTAAAGTCCATTCTAAAGACTTGTCTTCACAGAAAGACATAGCAGTTAGGACCGGGCTTTGTAAAGATCAGTTGGCTCAACCCACTCCTGATGATCTGCTTTCGCTGTCAAACCTGGAGTGGGTTTCCGTATGAATCAACTACGCACAGCGTTGATTGGGGACAAGAGAACCTTGATGTTGCCACTTGCTGAACATGTGTCCATTGTAATCCTAATTCTAACGGTCTAGTAGAGCTGGCTAGAGAGGGCTCTTCAGTCAGTCCGTTTTCTAAAGCCCAGTTCACATCAAAGAGTGCTTGCAACGGGCTACAGCTTGCAGATGGATCACAAGAGAACGTTGGGAAACTGGGCCGTTTACATCACTGCAACAGGCACAAACGCGGATGACGCAGGAGCAGAAGCAGGTGATGCACCGGCTTTCGGTTATTTAGCTCACCTTTTTTATGGAGCAACCATCGTCGGAGGAGTCGGTGGGACCAGTCATTCAAAAAACGAAATGCAAACTTCAGGTACTGCACTTCGCCTGGAGAGCAACTAATGTTAACGGCTGTGCGTCTTGGAAACAGCCGAAGAAACCAAAAATCAACGCAGTGATATTCCCACATTGTTATAACCCCCCTGTCATAATAACTACCGCTGCTTTCTTTATGTATGCTGTGGCGCAAATATTGTTGTGGTACACTGGCCATGTTTAAATACCGGGGGCCATGCCCACGGTCAACGTGATCTCAAAGCACTCTCTGGGATCCGGGGGGACCGAATGCAACGGTGTCAGACACTCAACTAACCAGTTCACACTGCTGCACCGTACTCTGCGACCTTCTAAAACCTTTTGGTCTCGCCGTGAGTCTTTGATCCGAACTGAGCTTTAAAGGACGATGGAAGGATGAATTCTTATTTTGTGTTTTGTTTTCCAGGTGCCAGAGAATTTCTTTCTTTTCAGAACTGCACCACACTGCCTTTCTTTGTTGAAGCCTATAGTTACAAAAAGAAAAGCAGCTTGCTGTGTCTTTTGTTTATTGTTTCTAAGATAACCAACGAATCACTGTTGGTAGCCTTACCGCTTACCGTTTTGTGTTAATTTATGTATCTTTTCTGCTGGTGAGAAATTGACTCAGAACTGCCCACCCCTCCACCACCACCACCCCTGTCTCTACTGTGCTGCAAGCGTTATGTGAGGCTCAGGGTGCAGTTATCAGTTGTTAATGTTGACTATCTATCTATATATTTTTTCAGGATTATGAATATGCATCACCAGCCTACCAGGCCATGTAAGCCTTTGGATGTAGTTTCATGGCTAGACCTAATCCCTATCGCAAGCCTGATCGGGAACATGCAGGCAAAGGTGTGTGGCTATTCCAAGACACTATTGTGGAGAGAAAAGACGAGGATTGTAGCCTGAGCTTGGACACAAAACTGAAGAAAAGCCATTGAAATTGCTTTGCGAGCCTATGATCCAGCTTCCCTTCACCTCTAGAATAGAGCTTTTATTGGGATGGTCTGGCAAGAGAGTATTGTTGAGTTATGAGTCACCTGCTGGGCTTGTTGTTCTTTAGGTGACAAGGTTTCTGAAATGAAAAACGGGGCCATTTGTAGGTTGGCGTTCCATCTATTCTTACAAAATATCTGATTATTTCTGAAATGGAAAAAAGGGACACATTTACTTTTATCATATTTTCATGGTAAATGGAGTAGTAAAGTATTGGGCATATATGCCCACTGGTTTACTATGTGTTTTAAGCTTTGGTAAATCAGCCAAAACCAATCCAAAGCAGGCTATTCGCATAAGGAATCGTTATATATTGTATTGATAGCCCATTGTTTATGATTGGTTATGCCTGCTTATGGCATAAAGTCGATAGATAGACTCCCGGTAGCGAGTTGACATCACAGCCTTTTAGATAGAT